>CM067074.1:23063860-23423860 GCA_033980235.1 Diadema setosum
CTAAAACGCTTTATTTTCTCTATTCGTGATCGCAAAGTAACCTCGCACCAAACGAAAGCAAACATTTATTTTGTTGCAAAGGAAAATCAAGACCTGTTACTTTATAGGAATTGGCGACTATATTCTTTTCAGAACACGGATTCCAAGCTTTGGCAAAATCGCTGTTCATGATTGACTCTGAAACCGCGGGTTCTCTGCTTCAAGCAGACGTAGAACAACCATTTTTGACCCTGCATCACCAAAACAATAAACAGTCGCCAGACATGCATTTTTAGTTAAGGGCAGATTTTTAAAAGCACACTCTAAGCTTAAAAATTCTGCTTCCTTGATTGATCATTTGTATACAAAAATGGACATGTTTAATATACATGCAGGTGTTATTGAGGCTGACGTTTCAGACCATCTTCCAATTTTTACTGCCTTTGAAAGTATGTTTTGTTTTGAAAGTATCATTCAAACTTTGGGGAAAGTTGTACGATCGTATAAACATTATGATGTCGATTTATATTGGTTAGATTTAGCCAATGCAAGGTGGGATTATGTGTATAAGTGCAATGATGTGAATGATGCATATTCTGTATTTTATGGTATATTTCGGGAAATATGTGATAAACATGCTCCATTAAGAAAGACCAATAGTACTAGTCATTCAAAATGCTTCCCTAAGAATCCATGGGTAACAAAGGCGATTTTAAAATCAATTAAAAAGAAATACAAATTGTATAAAAGTTATAGGTCATCAAATTTTGATCAAAAATATGAAGGAATACAAGGCATATCGAAATATTTTAACTACTGTTTTTAAAAATGCCAAACGGGTTTATTATAGTAATATGTTTTTTTATGATAATAAGCAAGATTCGGGTAAAACATGGAAAATAGTCAATGAGTTGTTAAATCCTGGTAAAGAACATACTGCACGTTTAGAAATTGAAGAGTTGGTGGTGAGTAAAGTTGATGAAGTTACATCTGTTTTTTTTTTTCTGCAAAAGAAATAGCAGAAGAGCTTAATGACTATTTTCTTTACTGTAGGACCAAAGTTGGCCACTAAGATTCCTGAAACACAAATTAATCTAAAAAGAATTCTTGGGGGAAAAGAATAATAAATCCTTATTTTGGAGGCCAGTTACAGAGAAAGAAGTGTTCGATATTTTATTCGCATCAGACTCTAAGAAATCACATGGATATGATAATTTACCAGTGAAATTATTAAAGGATTCAGCAAGTTTTGTTTGTAAGCCATTGCTTTACATTTTTAATTTGTCCTTAGAAACTGGAATCTATCCTCAAGCTTTTAAGATGGCCAAAGTAACACCAATATATAAAAAAGGACCGAAATCGGACCCTGGAAATTACCGACCTATCTCCGTTCTGCCAATAATTGGGAAGGTTTTAGAGAAAATTGTAAATGATCGACTGGTTGGTTTTTTTAGTCCAATTATTTGATTTGATTTGATTTATTTGATTTGATTTATTTCTGCTTAATTCCGTTACATCAGATAGGATCATGTACATGTCATTTATGACAAACAGTATATCAACACATAGTTTTTAGTACAATTATACAAGACAAATACAAATATATATCTAGCTTATGGAACTTAAACAGAAGGGTCTCCAAAATAAGCCGAGGCTTGACGGTATGGAGACTATATGCTTACCTACTCTGAATAGAATAGGGAATAGAGAAAGAGAGAAATAGGGAAGGGTATAGGGGAAAAAGGGAAAGTTACAGAGTGTATGGGTACCACTCCAACTACTTTACAATGATAGTAATGATGATAAATACAGTATGATAATGATATTAAAGTTAACGCGTTCAGTTGCCTTTGCCGGAGTAATGACCAAATATGCACTATGAAAATAATAATGTGTGAATACAAAATATCTTATACATATTGTTACCTGACATTGAACAAAATATATCGTGTTTGTTTTATGTACGCAGTAATGGTAAGGCACATCGTACACATATAAATGCATACTCATATAATATACATGATGTATCTATCCTATACATACATATACATACTCATATTCATAATATGGATAGATAAATAAATCGATAGGTGTATGCACACATCCATGCATTATGTATCACGTACATATTCATATACATTTGATTATAATACAATAAAGGAATCAGAATGTTATCCTGGGGAATACTGCTTAAGGAGGTGAAGTTTTACAGCCTTCTTAAATGAATACATAGTGGTCATGTTTTTTATTTCGATGGGAAGGGAATTCCAAGTGTCAGGGCCGGAGTGTCTGATAGAATGATGCGCGAGTGCGGTTTTGGGGTTAAATAAATGTAAATTTGTGGATTGTCTGGTTGGATAAGAGTGAATCTCTGAATTTGACCGAAATATTATGTTAAATATTGGAGGCAAGAGGTTTGACTTGAGACAAAACATAAATACAGCTTTTTGGAGAAAATTTATATAATTTATCTTAAGGGATTTAAGCTGGAAAAACAATGGGTCGGTGTGATCTCGAGAGCGTGCTCGACTGCACACTCGTATTGCTTTTTTCTGTAGGAGAAGTATACGGTCTGTGTTACATTTGTGGGTTGCCCAGATAATGTTGCAATACGATATATATGGTAAGATTAAGGCATTATACAGGGTAAACAATTATACTTTTTTATAAACACCAGTATGGCTTTCGTAAAAGATACAGTACGAAATTGCCTTTAATTGATCTTGTAAATACACTAATGACATCACTTGATGAAGGTAAAGTAACACTTGGTATCTTTATAGATTTTAAGAAGGCTTTTGATACGATAAATCATGATATTCTTCTATGTAAACTGGGCCTTTATGGTATTCGTGGAATTCCACTTCAATGGTTTGCTGATTATCTGTCCAACAGATCTCAACTGCTATCTTCAATTCAATTCAATTCAATTTTATTTCCATTTCCATTGAATAAACAGAAAAAAAAATATATGTATACAATACATATACAGAACATATTTGTAACAATTTCAAAGAAAACGTACAAGTGGTCACGAGTAACAACAGAATTTCCTTTCTAAGGTATACACATATACATAATACAAAGATTGGAATGAAAATGGAGGGTCCCACTAAAAAGCAAAGCTTGTAGGGTATGGGACCCTCGAAAAATACGTACACAAAATCAAAGAAACCAATGTCAACTGACATGAAATTAACTTAGGAAGGGAAAAAAAAGAAAAAAAGGAAAGAAAAAGAACAAAAAGGGGGAAATGAGACTATGGTACAACACATGCCATCGTGGACACAATGAATTTATAGAGGAATGGTCTCGACACCGAAGACTATAACTTGTGGTGTCCGGCAAGGGTCATTTTTGGGGGCCTACACTCTTTTTGATATTTTTAAATGATTTGCCACGCTCTTGCTCTTTCTTTGAATTCAGATTGTTTGCTGACGACTCAAATATGTTTCATACTTATGCTGCTCACCAAAAAGAAATAGATGTGAATGAACAGAGTAAATGAAAACCTGCACAAAGTTCAAGCTTGGTGCAATGCCAATAAAATTACAATCAATTTGAATAAAACAAATGATATGGTAATAAGAAGAAAACGCCAGATAGTTGCGATGAGGAGTGCAATAAAACTATCTGACAAAGACATTGATGAAGTGAGTGCTGCATCCTTCATCGGAACTCAGATTGATTGTCATCTTACGTGGAAACCTCACATTCAATTGGTTATTACATGTGTTCGAAGGAAAGTAGGTGTATTGTATAAATTAAGACAGTATGTTCCGCAGCGCATTCTTGTGCTTTTGTATAAATCTTTTATACAACCACACATATTGTATGGTATTGAGGTATGAGGCAGTACTTATAAATCTCACTTAAATTGTATACATATTTCTCAAAAAATGGCTCTGAGAGCTATAACATTTTCGACTTTACGAACGCATTCAGAACCATTGTTCCAACGATTCAAACTTCTAGATGTTGTTAGGTTACATAAGTTTTCAGTTTAAACATTTGTGTACGATCTCTGCAATGGAACTTTTCCGCACCCACTGTATGAATATTGCCAAATTGTGCATCATACTTACAGGACAAGAACAAATGAAAAAAAGAATGTTGTACTTACCAAAATTTAGAACCACACAGGGACATCTTTCGATTTCTGACTTAGGACCAAAACCTTGGAACACATTGCCACGAGAAATGCGTGAACAAAGCAAAAGATCTACATTTCGTAAATGCCTTGTAGATTTCCTACTCTAATAGATATTATACTGTATCAAGTATAATTAGTTTTCTATGTTATTAAATGAATGATGTACATTGTATCAATATTAACCGCCGTTTCAACTAACCATGTAATAATTTTTCTTTTGTGTTTAGCTTTTAGTATGAAGATCAAGGAGACCAAGCTCGACTAGCACTTGTGCTAACTTTTGGTTCCCTTGTTAACAACAACAACTTTGTAAAATTATGTTGCACGTACCATATTTTGATATAAATCTCTAATGTCATCATTTAATTATGTTATTGTAAAGGAGTAATAGATAAGTATTTTTTTTCACATATGTATGTAATCATACAATCATCAGTGTTATGATTGAAAATGTACATGTTCAATTGTTGCTGCTAATAGAAACTTCAAACCTCAAACTCCAAACTTCAAAACGATGTATCACTCAACTTAAATGGACTTCCATAACCTATCTCAACACTAGAAAGAAAGCACACATTCTGGAAAAAAGTGAACTGATAAAAGACGATCTGAAATACAGGGTCTATGCAAGCGATTAATCTTTACCAAGCCGCACTAGCTGTGTGATGAAAGGGACAAAGCAAAAAGGATGTAAACCACAATTAAGGGATTATTAGATTTAGCTGAAATTGAGCATATTTTATAAACACATTCTGTCCTTCATTAAGGCCAATTTTCAAAGCAGTAGTATTTTCCTTTCAAAAGTTATTAGACTTGAAAGTGAAGAGTGTGTAAAGGATTTCAGGAAATGAAGAACATACTGGATCATTCTATTCTCCCCATAAAAGGGTTGTAGAAAAATTGCTAAAACACACTTTCCCATCAGTGTTATGATCCCAAACTAAAGAATAATGTAGGAGAAGGATATAGCTCTTTTAGGAAATATTAAAAAAAAAAACTAAAAAATGACTCGGTTGACCCATTTCACCTGTTTTGAGTCCTCGAATAAAAATAAAGGGGTGTGACTTTTTGTTCGTTTTGTGATGCACGGTCACATTACTGTCATTATGGTTGCATATCTTTCAGGATTTTAAATATTTCAATTTCTAGGGTAATTTGATTTCTTAACTCTTTATGTGCCACGTTCGCACGTCCGGCTCAGTCGATGGCGTGCCAACTTCGCATCTATTCTGCTCAACAAACAAAGCCGCCAAAACCGATCGATAAATCGCTAATCCCGCGGTAACAATCAAAGCGTTTCTCACGCTTTTGTTCCTCTCACATACGGCTTGCATTCTATGTGGTGATTGACTATCAAGCGGTGTTCCCAACTAGATTTGCGTGTACATTCTAAGTTTCTGTCATTATTAATGTGCAAAAGACATGCCATTACAGTAATGTAGCAACTGGTATTGTTCAAAAGAAAAATTGAAAATAAAATTAGAATCATTATACATTGTAAATGGAAAGCAAAGTTTGGCATTCCTCTTTAACTTTGGTCACTATTATGTCCAGCTTAACAGAAAAATTTGTAGAAGTTACACAAATTGGAAAAACAGAATTCTTTCTCAAAGCATGACTACCTTTGTGTCTCGGAATAACGTGGCACACAGGGGGTTTCCACCATGGCACATAGAGTTAAATACAGATCTTGTATACCGAAATCTGAATATATATATACATATATATATTTGTATATTTAAACAAATGTCAAGGCTTGGAGCTTTTTAATTACGTGAGGTGTATGCGAAGGATATGTGGATCAAGAGAGAGGATATTAAGATACACTGAAAAGGACTGTGAATCAAGGAAAATAGAAGAGTTTAGGAAAAGACTCAACGTTTCGGACAGTTGACTGTCCGTCCTCAGGAGTGAGAGAAAGCGTTGTTGTTGTTGAGTTTTTTGGCGCTTTTCAGTCAAACTTGACTATTTACGTTGTACGCGGACGTCCGCATACACCGCCGCATACATCGCCGCCGCTACACCGGCTTCACTCACTTCCGCATCCCGCCTACTCAACCCCGCGCATCTCCTGCTCTCTCTCACTCCTGAGGACGTCGGACAGTCAACCGTCCGAAACGTTGAATCCTTTCCTAAACTCTTTTATTTTCCTTGGTTCACAGTCCTTTTCAGGACTACACTCACTCAAGAAAGAATACTCTTACTCAATTTCTTACCACTTATCCGACCTTTCTTTCTATCCTTCTGACTGTCATTCCAACAGTCCTTCTAAGGACTATACATGGTGAACCGCAAACCGAGTGTATCTTATGTACTACACCATGCAAACACCTTCCTTCAAAAATTCAGAGATGATATTGTTAAACACCTGGTAAAGGCATTGCAATCAATAATGACGAAATTAAGATAAACATGTCACAATGGAGGGAAACTCAAATCTTATATTCATTTTCTATTCTAAGCGAAGGGGTATTGGTATTTTGTGAGTTTTCACAAAATAAAGAATACCTTTATACATAACGGATTTGGTTGCAATAAAGTGCTAAGCCAGAGATTCGAAATGTGATTTGAAAAATCCTCTTGAATCCACCAAAATACTGATGTAGTAAATTTATTTGAGAAACTATTCAATCTTGAGTACGTTACGGTTCATAGAGGTCTGAAAGAATTGGCCTTCTCGAGCCAATAACATGATTTATGGATTTGTTCAGACTGTGAAAAGAGATTACCTCGAAATGACGATTGTGTGAGTAAGCACTATGTGGCACCGATCCCCACAATTATTCCTCTGGTTTATGCCAGGTTCAAGTGTGCACGTGTGTGTCACACACAAACACACTGCTATAATCTTCTGAGCATTGAGAATTTACGGTTTCTGGGACGAACATTTACCTAGGGATTTCTATAGCCCAGTCGGCAGAGCAGCGGGCTAGTAATTCGGAGGTCTCGGGTTCGAATCCCGTTGGAATGCCATTTTCTTTGCTCATTTTTTTCATTAGTTTTGTTAGATATATCCCACAAATCCCTAGTGCTTATTAGAAAAACAATTTTCTGCACATTATAATTGTTTATTTAAGGTAAAATTCAAGCCTTTACAAAAGGAATCATTTGGCATATCTCAATATAATATTATTCTCGGTGAAAACTTCGAGATGCTTTCATAAGATAAATTGGGTCTGTGATATGCTCTCTTATATGGAGCGAGAAGTCCGTTACAATCAAGTTGTATTAAAGACAGTTCTTGAGAATATAGTGATTGAATATCATATCTTATATTGAATTATTCAATCAATAATTTAACTCAGGTCTGAAATATCTATAGTATAGGCAGCTGGAGATGTTTCTTTGATTTGGTTGTGAAAGTTTTGAAGGCGATTTATTATGGATTTGTAACTTACATCACAGAGAAAAGATATGAAATATGAGTAATTGATTAAATACTTTATGCATTCTCATATAGATTTTGTTCGTGAAGTTCTTGTCTCCTAGAGCAACTTAGTCTTCTCCCAAAACCCAACCCTATCTCTCTACTCACAAGCAAATGAAATTCAATGTAATTTCTGGGTTATTTTTCTCTATTTCTAAGAGTACAGAAATAGTGTTGCACTTTAAAAACAAAATCATTAAGAGGAACTCCTTTCTGACACAAATAGAATAAGAAAAAGAGATTGTAGATATGTTCATGAAATATGTGTTGACATTTTTTGTTTCAAAAAAATAAGACTTAAAATTATGCATCACATTCTCGGTGTAAATACAATGTTGAAAAAAGGTTAGACTGATTCTCATCTATGTATTTCTTTTGTTTTTGCTCAGGTTTTAAAGATACCGTTTCCCATGTTTGAGTATGCTCCTCCTACTTGGGATTTTTTCAAAGATTATCAGAGACATGAAAAGATAGGACATAAGATGGAGGGCCCGTGTGTGACAGAGTCACAACCCATGCACATAAAAGATCCCGCTTCATTTATTCATCGCAAAGAGCAAGATGTTTAACCCTGTGAAGTGGTCCCGCCTCACATCCAACTGGACCCCATGGAAGACCAGCTTGGCATAGCTGAATATGGGCTTTCCAGCTATCTTCTCAGATGGAAAATGAACAAACAAACTAACAACAAACAACGGATGAAGTTGCTAACACATAGCAACTTGAGATTTCACATTCCAAATAGTTATTCTTAATAGCAAACTGACTAGTGAATTTTCATATGTCTGATACCGTACTGTTTGCTATCAGATGTAAGGATTGAAAATTATCTCTAGGGTCACTTCAGAAAGATTTGAAATATCATTATCTAATGGAACAAACAAAATGCTAAATGATACATTTCATAGAAGGTTTATTAATTTTTAGTTAAATGGGGATGTGACTATACTTAATCTGAACGGTGTGGTATCTGCTGTCTGAGTGTATTTTAACTTTTCGTTAGGATTTGCGGAAAGGAAAAATAATCTTTTATCAAGAACTCGGAAGAATGCAATTGATAACACTTACAACTTTAAGGTTGGATATTTCTTTTTCTCCAAAATCCATTGCCTTGGTAGGGCCTTGTGGATCAGCTACAGCAGGGAGAAAATTCATTCATTTCTTTTAGGTGGGGTTTCTGGTCTTATTTTCCCATAATTCGCAGTGTTTCAGGGAAACATTGATAGTTTACCTGTCGGGGATTTTTAGGTTTTACTATTAAAGCAACGATAACGTTTCATTTAATGTCCACGTCCATTTCAATGGGACCTAATTATCTATTTTGCAACACAACCTTTATTATCAATGTTTTATCAAGATTTTCTGCGCCCAACTTTTGGAGTTTATTCAATGCCAGTTGAGTCTGAAAAGGCAACTCAACCAAATACAGTCAAAATGTCCAACATCTGAATGTACTTATTTGTAATATGTCAATTTATGTTTTATGGTGCGCACTCATCTCTGCATTCTAATGAAATCGCATGGTTTGCTCGCTTAATACGGCAATAAAATGGCAAGCTGCTCTTTGTTTGGTATCTATAAACGAGAACACATTATTGTATTTGTTTGCTGTTTTTGTTTTAGTAGATGCGACTGAAGAGGTTAGGTCTTATCATTTGAACAAGAAATATGGAGTCAGTGCCCCTCACGGAAGTAAGTGAAAACTAGATGCATTTAGAAGAAATGTGCTTCTGATTTATGATCTTTTATTTCTTGATAGTTTTATTGTTCATAGCAAAATGTGTTTATTAAATTGGCCTTTGATAGAACACGTATACCACATTACTTCTCATACATCTTTTTTTATGCTGGGGCTGTGGGTGGGGTGTAGGTCAACTACATATTATGCTATGACGTTTTCTGTGGCAGTCTGCACTTGAAGCATGCGAATAGAGGTTATTATGAAACGGCATTTACATGATGAAACTGTGTGTTGTTTCTGTTTTTCTCTCCTGTTTTTTTCTTCTTTTGAGACAATTTTGTATGTATTAATCCAGTCTTACATGCATTCTATTAGGGTTTTCTCGAAATGCTAAAGAGATTATATTTTGAACAAAAAGTTTCATAAGCTGAGCGTCGCATATTTTATTCTGATTTTGAAACCTTGTGTAACATCGAAACTTTTTTGGTGGAGTTGGATCTTTCATAAAACAGACTTAACGCGCAGGATCTCGTTGGCTATCATATTGGGCGTACGTAATACATTTAACATGCACTATTCAAACACTCATATGCATGCCTCCACCTTTCGGTTAACTAAGATATTTCAAATACTCTGTACATATAAAACTAATAACACTCAAACGCAGCAACACTCGCACAAAAGTACAGTCACATGTACGCACCAGATACAATCATATCGGTGAAGATTACCATAGCATATCTGAACTAAGGTCTATCAGTTTAAAGGAAAATATTTCCCTCTTATCGTTCATTATAGCACACCATTCACAAATATCTATGTCAAGGGCATATCTAATTTCCTGGTCAAATGCTTGTGCGTTTAGCCACACACAATAATTCGATCCGAATCTGTCATATTCTATAGGGTTTAATCTGATTTAGTATATCAGCCGATAGGGTTTGACGAGGGTCATCCTCTTCGTAGTTCATATAATATGCTGAAATAGATGAAAGCGTTAGAAATCTTTTCTTAACAGGTTGAAGAAGCATCCTTTCCTCCAAGAGGCAAAAGCAGAATGAAACCAATTGCGGCTTTTAAGTATAGCTTATTCTTTTTCTAAAAGGCATAATTATCAGATCATCAACTATCTGGTTGACCTGACAATACCACCTGATTTGGATTATCCAAAAAGTTGTGTGACTTTCATATCAAAGTCTTGCAATTGCAGCAAAATCATTTGCTTAAAGCGCAGCATAACCAAGCTGAACAGATGTACAAATGACCATAATATACATGTCTTGAAGTAAGGGTATAATGATATACTACAGACAGCATAATTTATTCCATATCAGCATTATGTCACTCAATGGATTCATATGAATGGGTATGTGGCAATTAAGTTGTGGTGACTTACATCACCGAACTTCATGTAAATCTTATATCTCATGCAACATAATCTAATATGGCATATGGGGAAAAACGTTTTCAGATACAGTACGTAGAAGGATTAGTTTCGTTAATCGGCAACATTAACTTACACGTAGACGCAATAAGGCATTATTGACTATCCACAACTCACCATTTTCCCGTTTACTTTGGTCCTGACAAGATACCTCAGAATTTGACTGTGACAAATTCAGCTTGTCAGATGTCCTTGCTCTGCTAAATTCTTCACTGTAGCTCAGACCAAGGGAAACGAATGACTTATTTCTTCTTTTTGAACGTGTAATTGGCATTTAGTGACTTGTCAAACATGAGATGGGCCTTCCTAACAATTCAGATAAGCTGAAGTGGCAAATGCTTGTCTGAACTTATCACAGACTTGATGTGTTTGTCCAAGGTGAGGATGCCCTAAGCATGCCGCAAAGAGATCGCCACTGGGCTGCGTTTCATGAAACTTGTCAGTCCCTGGCAAGTATTCTTACAGCTATAGAAATCCGTGCATCCGATTGGCTGAACTGATATACGTCATCGGCAACGGCAACAGTTGAGCAGGAGACGAAGTTTGTCATTCCAAACGGCAACTGCAACCGAACTTTCTCCTGAGTAACCTTTCCCTCTAATGCAACTTTCTGTATTTTTTGTTTTTATTTACGTTTTTTGTTGTCACGACTCCAGAATTTGAAAGACTAACCCCTAAAAGGTACAGAGTACATTCTCTGCACTCTGGCTAATTTTCTACTTTTTCGGAGGGGGATGGCGGTATCGATGTAATGGCAATTATTTGATATCAAAATATCATGCAAGTCATTACATCGTCATGACAACTGCACAGTGCCGCTACTGTATTGGTCAAATTTAAGGCACAAATATGGCGGTTTTTATTTTTAACAACGAAGAGTCTGCACGCTTCATTGTATCCTCGGAAATTTAACTCGCCTGTGAATCATGTATCATTTATGATGGCCGATTCGACAGCTACTCTTAAGTAGATTACCCTGTTCGTGTGTGGATGGTCTCGATGGAAACGAACGGTCTGGGTATGTCTATTTAATATCCCAATATATTATTCACAATGAGTGACCATCATATGAATGCAGCGGTAGAAAGCGAATTTTTCTTCATTTTCTTTCTTCATGCTGGAAATGGTACGGCAAAGATGAACTATAATTGTAATATTGAACACCAATGCCTGCTCAGGTATCAGTTGCCCTATTCACTTGTTATATCGCTTCAGGGGCTCAGAGAATACTTTCATAACCGCCACTCATACCAAGGTTCGAATTTACCAATTATGACGTGTCATCGACTATGGAAATCCAGTCCAAATATGAGCTGGTCTTATAAAAAAGAGTCAAATACTTTGAGTTCAACAGTAGAATTTTGATCGAAATTGGGTGAAAAATAAGGAATTTATAACATTTCAAATATTCACTAATTTTTCAGGAAACAGTTTTTAGAAGGTTCAATATGAATTGAATAAACCAATAAGATAGGAATATATAATCTTCATCATAAATCCCATGTATTTAAAGCTGAATGAAAAGGATACACATACACGGCCGCAAACTAACTAAATTCAGGACTTTTTGTGTGTTTCTTCGTTGTATGCAGCCTTATCCACATTTTCTTAGTTTCCATTTGAAGGCGTTTTTTTTTTTCAAAAGTTGTTTCCGGAATACGCAATCAATATGATAATGATTTTCTTTATTGTATTTTTCTACAAATCCCATAGAAGTGTTCGCCCGACTGTATTCAATATTAGAAGTAAATTATCTATTCAGTCATCAATTGTGTGATTTCACGAAAGAAGACGATTGAAGACCTTAATGTAGGCCTTGTCCCATATCGTTTGACCTCATTTTATATGCTTTTTTTTTCTCATTGCATTGAAAAATGCGGTAGGTAGATTTTATTTTAAATTGTAATTATTTCAAACGTAGTGTATCGGCACGCTGCTAACTTCCGTTATCTTATTTCGCTTAGACTATAAATGCACCTTAAAACTTAATGCTTATACCAACTTACAGTTTTAAACAACTCGTCACAAAAATTATTCTTTTAGATTAAGATTTAACATTGTAAAACACTATGTACTCCTTTTAACTGTTTGAGTAGAATTCTTCCAAAATTTCTAGTTTCTCTCTCTCTTGTGAGATCGCGAAAGTCGTTTGTTTCATTTCCCATCTGAAAAGATGGCAGGGGAGCCCAAATCTTTACGCTTGTTGTGGAAAAAAAACACAAGCATCCCTTAATCATTTTCTGCTCTCTGTCAGCCCGTCCAGCAGATAGTACGTAATTAAGCAAGTTTCATGTGGTTGAATTCCAAAGTTGATAATCTATAGTATACGTATTCGATGTGATAAAGCTCACTATTTCATCTGCGAGCTTGTATATTCATGAAATTTCCGATTTAGCTCCCAAGGGAGATGTGGCTGAGGTAGTGTTCTACTACGTGATCAATAATATAAAAAACCACCTAAATCACAATATTTTCAACCTACTTCATATGTGATCGTGCATCACAAAAGGAGCAAAAAGTCGCACGCACTGATTTTGTGTGAGGACTGAAAATAGGTGAAATGGGTCAACCTAGCCGATCTTCACTTTTTCATATTTTCTGAAAGAGCAAGTCTTCTTCCACATTATGCTTACATTTTGGATCATAAAACGGGCAGGAAAGTGTGTTTTCTAGCAGTTTATCTCGAACATTTTTTTTCCGGTAGAATAATGTGTTTAGGTGTGTCTTTAGAGCCCCCTTTTTATTTTTTAAAAACCTTCACTTTCAACTCCGATAACTTTTGAAAGGATGATGCTACTGGTTTGAAAGTTGGCATTATTATACGGGCAGAATGTGTTATTAAGCCATGCTTAATTTCAGTTTAATCTGATTATCCGTTCGTTGTTGCTATCCCGGCGGTTTACATCCTGCTTTTCTGTCGCAATCATCGTACAGCCAGAACGGCTTGGTAATGATTAAACTTGAACAGACATTGTATTTCAGCGCCTCTTTTCTCATTTCACACTTTTCCTGACTGGGTGCTTTCTTTCCAATATTCAGATAGGTTAGGAGAGCCCATTCGATTTGAGTTACATATCATTTTATTTCGTTTCATTTCATTTCTTTTTTCCATCTCCAACAGAACTTGTAAATACTTTTTTTTCCTTCCACATGAAATATAGATATAAATGTGACCGTGCATCTCAAAACGAACATAAAGTCGCACACAATGATTTTGCGTGAGGACTGAAAATAAGTGAAATGGGTCAACCTAGCCGAACGTGACTTTTTCATATTTTCCGAAAGAGTGGGTCTTCTTTTACATTATGAAAAAAATTGGTATCATAAAACGGGCAGGAAAATGTGTTTCTTTTCAGCAGTTTATCTCTAAAATTTTTGGTAGAATAGTGTGATTAGGTGTGTCTTTAGAATCCCTTTTTCATTTCTGAAAAACCATGTCCACACTCTTCCCTTTGAACTCTAATAACTTTTGAAAGGATAGTGCTACTGCTTTTAGAGTTAGCATTAACTATGGTCAGAATGTGTTAATGAGGCATGCTTAATTTCAGTTTAATCTGATAATCCCTTCATTGTTGTTACTCTGGTGGTTTACTTCCTGTTTTTTGTCCCATTCATCGCACAGCCAGCACGGTTTGGTAAAGATTAAGCGCTTGAATAGACACTGTACTTCAGAGCCTCTTTTCTCACTTCACACTTTTCCTGATTTTGTGCTTTCTTTCCAATATTTAGATAGGTTAGGAGAGTCCATTTGATTTGAGTTATGCATCATTTTAAAGCTTAAAATCTGTTCTTTCAGAATATGGTCTTAACTAAAAATTCATGTCTGCCGACTTTTTGTTTGTTTTGAGGTGCAGGGTCAGACACACACACACACACACACACACACATATATATATATATATATATATGTATATATATATGTATATATGTATATATACATATGTGAATATTAGAAAATGTGATAAGTGGAATTTATAGCTATACAAATGACAAGGTGAATAAGAAAAAAAGCCCCCCCCCCCCCAATTTGAAATTACGAAAATGCAGGAGATGGGGAGGAATGCTGAAGAAGCAAAGCTTGTACGGGCTCCTCCCCATCTCCTGCAACAGATAATAACATCTTATACCATTGATTTCTTCTACCTAAAGGAGATGGCTAGTTAACGATCAGTGGGAATCAGTGGGAATGCTGAGGAATGATTGTTCCAACCATTGTGGGATTTATTTAAGAGTACATTATATATCTACTGTTATGTGAAAATTATTTGCTTCAGAACGGTCTCATATTCAAGTAATGTGCAGATTAATGCCCCGTCACTGACCCTGGGACGCTTACCTGGAAACATTAAACTGCACATTACTTGAATATGAGACCATTCTGAAGCAAATAATTGTCACACAAGAATAGATATATAGTGTACTATTAAATGAATCCCACAAGGATTGGAACAATCCTCCTCCAGCATTACCACTGATTCCCACTGATCAGTTACTAGCCATCCCTTTTAACACATGAGACTAAATTTACAAAAAGAATTACACGAACTACAGATAAAAACCTAACTACCCCTAGACAAACACTCAGACAAATCCACTAAGTCGCTGTCACGCAGAAACGCAGAAACTAGAACAGGAGAAGTAAGACAGAAAGATGAAGATGAAGAAGAACTGATAAACATCAGTTTAAAGCTTAAAGCCTGCTCTTTCAGAGTATGCTCTTAACTAAAATTTCATGTCTGGCGACATTTTGCTTGTTTTGTGATGCAGGGTCACACACAAACACACACACACACATACACATACACACACATACACACACACTCACACACACACACACACACACACACACATATATATATATATATATATATATATATATATATCAAATATATACATATTACACATATATACTTATAATTTATTACATGTGACCCTGCACCACAAAACAAACAGTCGCCAGAAATGAATTTTTAGTTAAGACCATATTCTAAAAGAACAGACTTTAAGCTTTAAAATGATGTATAACTCAAATCAAATGGACTCTCCTAACCTATCTAAATATTGGAAAGAAAACACAAACTGAGGAAAAGTGTGAACTAAGAAAAGAGGCTCTGAAGTACAGTGTCTATTCAAGCGCTTAATCTTTACCAAACCGTGCTGGCTGTGCGATGAATGGGACAAAAACAAAAACAGGAAGTAAACCACGAGAGTAACAACAATGAATGGATTATCAGATTAAACTGAACTTAAGCATGCCTCATTAACACATCTTGTCCATAATAAATGCCAACTTTCAAAGCAGTAGCATTATCTTTTCAAAAGTTATTAGAGCTGAAAGTGAAGAGTGTGTACAAGGTTTTGCAGAAATGAAAAGGGGACTCTGAAGACACACCTAATCACACTATTTTACCAAAAATGTTCGCGATAAACTGCTAAAAAACACACTTTCCACCCGTTTTCTGATCCCAAATTTTAGCATAATGTAGAAGAAGACGTGTTCTTTCAGAAAATATGAAAAAGTCAAGATCGGCTAGGTTGACCCATTTCACTTATTTTCAGTCCTCACGCAATATCAGTGTGTGCGACTTTTTGTTCTTTTTGTGATGCACGGTCACATAATATATATATCTATATATCTATATCTATATCTATATATATATATATATATATATATATATATATATATATTTATACATATACATATATATTTTAAAAAATGGGCCCCACCCGTAATGGCACGAAAGCAAACATATTCTTTACACGCGTCAACAATTCAGAAGTGTTTTTTATTCGTTGCTTTGTACAACAATAATGCAACGAGTTTATCAAACCACAAAACATCATCAGTGTCAGGAACCACGTCGTATACAGGAATTACGACGAAACTCACGATTATGTGTACAAGTTATTTTGCTGAACTCAGTGGCATTTCTGCACAAGCCTACACCAAAGTCCTGGTTCAAAGTGATGAAACCAAAACAAGTCTTTTTTTTCCCCTTTCACATTCGCGTCTGATGAGGATATCTCTAGATAATCCGAGCACCAAAAGCTGTAGTATATTCAAAGGCAAACAACGGCAAGCCGGTTTATGTCAATATGTCCCTGCGTGGAAAGTATATTAGGTATTCACTGAATGATTGTGAGTACAATGTTCTAATTATTCCTAAGCCTTACAGTATTTTTGTGAGATGTGTTAAAATGCATTCACCAAAGTGATGCCTTTGTGTCATCATACATGTATGAACCGAAAAAACAAATACAAAGACAAAAACATTCTCGTAATATATTTTGAATGAGCGTTTATTGAACACTAATATCTTTCACTGTTTGCGTAATATGTATGTAGTGGGATCTGTCGAAATGACCTTGATAAAATTATTACTTCTTCAGAACGACTGTTGTATACACACTCTGTCTGCTAAAATCTATCAGCACTGATGCATTAGATGTTTCGTTTTGTCTCAATACTTTGTTTTGTGCACAAAGTCAAAATCAGTGAAATGATTGTACTGTGTTGTGGTGTTGTTTTTCATCACGAAATCTCAAGAGGTCTTTTTGCTATTCAAATGCAATAACAACTACACTACAACACACATGCGATTTTTTTTTTCTGTGTACTAACACCTATCATACACATTAGACTGAATTAGCTACATAGGGCATACGTACATTTGATCTGATACGGTTTGATTTAAATTCAAATACACTTTTTGCATGGCATCGCTTTACAATCCCTTTATTCCCTTACACGCATTCCATGTAGGCCTACTTAACGAAGGTTATATTTGCTGTCACGCAGGCAATCCTTTTCATAGTTATGCAACGCATTCAAATGCTTGTTTGAAAATCTCCTCTTCAATTACCGACCCTTTTAGTACTACTATACTACTGTACTAGGAATACCATTGACACCGTGTGTGTAGTGCAGTTGCAAGCCCTACAGGCTATACTTTACCAAACGCTGACATAGCCAAGATTGTATTAAATCTATACTGATCATAAATTCTACTAGTATTAAAATAGGTTCGATCGCGTGAGCATTATGACACCGCAAGCTTATAATATACATATCTTCATCCAAGACTACTGAAACCAAACAACCAACCAACAAAGAAATAATTCTAACTGTACGTCTTCGTAAATTTCTGTAGGACTACTCTCCACTGCACACATTATAAACAAAATGAGAGAGAGAAAAAATAATGTTTTAACATGTATCTAATCTGAACCTGAAATATGACAGCTCAGTAACTACACTGTAAAAAATTTGTTTAGTTTCTAAACACCTAACTAAACACTTTTCTGTGACAGTTTAAAAACACTGCGACGCGTTTATATATTGAACATGTTTAGTAGCTAAACACATGCTGTGTTTATTTTCAGCACACCCTAGGTGTTTATCACACACACATGTTTATGTTTTAAACGGTTCTGATGTTTAAAAACTAAACACCTGCTGTGTTTATAGCCTAAACACCAAACGTTTACACCATAATCACTCACAGTGTTTAAACACTAAACACCGCACAGTCACATAATCACCCACAATGTTTAAGATCTAAACACTGAACAAAAAAATAAACATGACGCAGTGTTTACATTGTAAACACTGCGACATGTTTATTCGCTGTGACAGATTAAAAACACTGCGACATGTTTATTTGCCATTTTAGTGTTTATTCTCAGAACACATGTCTGATTTTTAGATCGATCACAAAATTGCATACACTAAACATGTGACATGTTTACATATTAAACATCGCAATTTCTCAGTGTTTATATGATACATGTTTACACCTTAAACATGCTAAGTGTTTATATGAGACATGTTTATACCTTATACATGCTAAGTGTTTATAGGAGATATGTTTACATATCATGCTAATTTCCACGTGTTTATATGATACATGTTTACACATCATACATTAATACATGCTAATTTCTATGTGTTTACATGAGACATGTTACTCATCATACATGTTAATTCCCATGTATTTATTAATGTAAAGTGGATTGTTTCCACTTTTGCATGGAATGAGATAAACGCATAAAATTACTTGTACAATGTAAATAGACTTTACCCAGTATGTACCAAATCATCAGCACACTTACATCGCATAATAACAGGGAAAACCTGGGTTAGCTTTCACAAACATTTTGGCTACAAGAGTCACAGGCAATTCTCTGAATGCAAGTTATCAAAATATCAGTCAAAGCTTGGGCAACATCTGATGAATAATAAGTTAAAATCCTTTAAATATTACCATGTTCTGCTATATGACACCATACTGAGTTAAAAGCAAGAGACCTGGGGGTCACAGGCCTGTACACGAAGACATAAATAAGATTCTCTCCTATACACACAGTAAAGTTTGTATATGCAGGAAATTGCACACAACTCACTTTTGGGGAAAAATATTACATTCAAAAATTACTCTTCAGTCACATGTAATTCTTGGTCTATTTTCAAGAATTGCCTTCTTTCTACTGTTTTCAGAAATAATTCTTAGTATTGTAAAACAAACTAATAGACTTGTTCAGTGTGGATTGCAACTCAATGCTTCGGAAGCTTGACACAATGTATGTAACACCTCCAGGAACATAACTGCAGTCTGTGAACAAATCCATGCCGACCTTTAAGATTGCATCAATTATTGGTAAAGTGCTTTGGGATATCCGAACCAGATTAGGCTCACGGCAAATTATACATTGCACAACATATGGGCGTATTGGTACTAATTAGGGAGTGTAGATGATGCACTCCATCATAAACAAAAAACAAAAAATGTTTTCACAGCATTTAGCCTGTGCTGAGCATCTGCGCTCCCTGCATGTGCTGATCAGTACCAATAATGGAACTTAAATACATGATATTGTTCTTTTCACTGCGACGACAACTGAAAGTACATGTAGGCTAACAGTACTGTATGGATTTTTCACTTTTGCTATTTTGAGAGATGTTAGTGGATTTCAAGGGGGTGAGTGAGAAAAAAACTTCTACCTTCCTAGAACCTGGGAGAAAGAAGTTAAACTCAATGGGTATACATGAATACTAGTAGTCTATGAGAGTCTAATCAGTCTCATCATACTCCACATAGTCATGGTATGGAGGGCTAATTTCAATCTCGACACAGCTAGAATTTTTGGTAAAGACAAGAGGATATGAACAAAGAAAAAATAATTCATTGCAACTGGAGGCAGGAGGGTATGCAAGGATGTCATGAATACATGATGTGATCAGGACTCCTCCCTTGTCAATTTGTCAGTCAGTTGCAAGACTCCTCCCTATTCTGCATACATGTTGTACTACATTTCTAATACCTCTCTCCATGTGACCTATTTCAAGAATGTCTCAAAAAGAAAATAACTACCGAATACTGCATTTCCTATCAGGTCTACAAGAAAATTGCAAAGAATTCCAAACAAATACAACTACTGGCCTCTTATGTGCGTCCAATATCTGCTGATTGTATAGGAAGCACCTGAGAAAAAAAAAATGAAAGGGCTGACATTTTGATTTGATTTGCTTTGATTTCTACATTTCTTTTTGTTCAAGAATATAACAGAAAGCCAATCGAACAATGTTCTTGAGTAATATCTTAACAGTGAATTACAAGGACATTGGTCGATGAATAAGATGAAGTGAATAAAACTGTTTTTCTTAAAGATTGCAAAACGATGTCAAGCAAGTGTCTTTACATATTAGATAAAATTACAATTTTACATATCAACTGTCAAAAAAAGACAATTAAACAAATCTATGAGCAATAAGCATGCAAGTGGCAATTATCGTAAGCACAGAGGACAATGGCCTGGCGTATGTAAAATAAAGCGATCTTAAAAAAGGTGGGTCAGAACTTATTAGAATCGCTTTGTTTTGGATATCCCTGCCATTTCAAAACCAATTTTCATCAAATAAACATTGAATTCCTCTTCGAATTAAACAGTGCGTATCGGAAAAAACGTTACACTTTTAGAAAAAATGTCTAAATTCTATTTCAAAATATTTGGAAGATTTTTTCATACAAAGTGTATTTATGGATGCCCAGTAGTCTCATCTATCAAGTGCAATCAACAAAACCAATTTTTGTTCTCGCTTGGCTGAACACTGACGCTCTTTGTCCAGAGTGTGAAAAATGTCTTGCGCCAAATTGAAAGAAGATGGAAAATTCAGCCAGCAGTACAAATGAACGTCATCATTCAAACAAATTGCTCTTTTGCTCACAGTTTTGATTATGTTATGATAGTTTAGGAATTTTCTTGCGAATTTCTGTCACGTTTTAAATGATTCCATTGTGTTGTGGAAGGTTGATTTTATCACAAATCATGCACAGACACATGCAAAACCACATGCCAGTCACTCAGTCAAGAAGAAAAGTACAAAATTAATGCATCCTCAGATCATTCAATCAATATAATCAATCAAATTAATCAATCCATCAAGCAATCAATCAGTCAACCAATCATTCATTCATTCATCTAATCAAATCAATCAGTCAGTCATAATTGTATGCATGTTTAAAGTGACAGATCGACATAGGGAAAATCACGTTCCCCCCCCCCCCCCCGGGGGGGGGGAACGTGATTGATTGATTGGATTGATTGATTGATTAATTGGATCGATTGTATTGATTGAATGATCTGAGAATGCATTAGTTTTGTACTTTTCTTATTGAGTGACTGACTGTGGTTTTGATATGTTTGTGCACGATTTGTGATAACTGTGCTTAAAAGATCTTGATGTTGTTAATTAACCTTCCAAAACACAATGGAATTATTTAAAACGTGACAGAAAATCGCCAGAAAATTCTTAAGCTATCATAACATAATCAAAACTATGAGCAAAAGAGCAATTTGTTTGAATGAGGACACTTTCGTACTGCTGGCTGAATTTTCCATCTTCTTTCAATTTGGCACAAGTCATTTTTCACACTCTGGACAAAGAGCGTCAGTGTTCATCCAAGCATGAACAAAAAATTGTTTTGTTGATTGCACTTGATAGATGAGACTATTGAGCATCCATAGACATGAGAGAAAAAATCTTCGAAATATTTTGAAATGCAATTTAGCCAATTTTTCTAAAAATGTAACGTGTTTTTTTTTTTATATATATACGCCCTGTATAGGCCCCCTACCTTCATACACACACAGAGAGAACTGAAGCTCCATCGCATACAAAACTCTATCACCCCCAACATGATTACTTTATTCTAGTATACAGGTTTAGGGTTTAGATGCACACTCTTGGTCAAGAAAAAAAAATAGAAAGGTTGCTCTAACAGCTTGGATGCCTCCTAATAGGTCTATAGTACATCATGACGATGTGAGACAACATGCACATGGCTAGCGGGAAAAAGATTACTAGCATTCCAAATCATTTCCCATGGTTCATTTCCTTCATATGGCATGTAGGCCTATAGATATACAACTTGTACATCAGTATTTGTATCATACTCTTGCGATGTCCTTGTAATCCTCAGATGTTTGCACCTTTAGACGGGTTGTATAGAAGTAAGCTCATGCATCTTTCATTCTAATCCAGACAGGTTTGGCGTGATCCCTGATCAATTCTTCCATGACGTACTGGTGCTGGCAAAAAGAAATGATTACACAAGGAAAACAAATCAGTTATTCAAATAAATGAATAGCAAAAAAGATGACTGAATCCCTAAGCAATTTCAAATTATAAGGGTAGAACAGAATCCCTTTTTCACATTAGCACTTAGTGTCTTGCGTCAGTTTTTACTTACTTTGCTGAATTTTCTGAAAATAATTCAGGTCTTTTTTTGTTGTTGCTTCTTTCTTATTCATCATCATTATCAAGCAGAGTTACGACCATTACTGTATCCTTTGTCTCTTGGGTGTAGATATTCACATCTGTAATTAAACACTTTCAACAGTATTTGCAATAAATCAATTTTCCATAATTTTTTCTCCTTTTTTTAATGGATTGGATTCGTTTGTTGGGAGTATGTTTTCTCCTCCTCCCCCCTAAAAAAAAAGCAGAAGAACTTAAAGCATTTAAAATCTGCATTTTATAGAAAATCATTTACATGCCCTTTAAGTACATAATATTCATTGATTTCGCTCTGCAATTTTGAGTACTAACTTGATTTCCACTTTCCACACGGGTAGTAGACAGTGATGTATCACCAGTTGATTTAATCTGCTGACTGCACCATTATTCGTTCTCTGCCAGCAGAGGTAATGTCTTACTCTGGATTTATACAGTCGTCAGGACATCATCGTCATCCACTTTGGTATCATCGCTTTCCAAGACATCCTAATGGGCTTTACATTCAACTTTCACCACCTGTTGAGTTATGAAGAATTTACAGGGAATAAAACTGAATTTTCACTCAAAATACATTCACTAACCCATCGTCATTCACATGAAAGATACTTCATAACTTTGTAAAATTAAAGATACAGTGAAATCAGAGTTTTCTTGTGATTATATAAGCTTTGCTTCTTTCTACACAGACAAATAAATTCAGTGTGTTGTAATGTATCATTCCCAGTCTAATCAAGTGAATGCACTACCTAAATTTTGTAAAGAGAAAAAAAAAAGATTTAACATGAGCTGTCTACCTGTTTTTTTTTCTTTTTTTCCCTGTAAACTCTCTCTCTCTCTCTAAATTTAGTGGAGGTTCTGAGGTTCCAATGGGATGGGAAAATTAGACCAAAATGGGCCCTATTGTACCAAGCCCCCCCCCCCCCCCCAAAAAAAAAAAATGCCATGGGGTGGATTTGCCATGAGCAAACTGAAATCAAAATCACCAATCTACCTGCTCATTATAATTTAGAACACTAATTAAAATAGCTTATCACTTAAATTTAAGATTTAAAAGGTTTTAAAAAAAAAGATGATTTGGAAGATTCTGTCTCACCCCTCCCCCCCCCCCATTGTGTCCTTGTTTTGCTGTAGGCCTATATCAGTATCATGTGCACTCACACCAAAAGTAAACCCTTCCTTAATAATATGAAAGTGTTACTGTCTACTATTTATCTTACTCCAAAACATGTACAAACACATTGTATTAGATTATTTGCTAATAAAATTTGGTGAGATATTTCATATGGTTTAGGACCTATTGTTAGGACATAAATCAACGATTATTACATAAAGTGTTTCTAGACAGGAGACTTGTTAAATGTTACCTGTGTGGTGTCTCCCGATCTGCTTGCTCCAAATAAGTCAACTGTATCTCGGATGACGATATTGATAATGATGATGATGATGACGGTCTAGACCCTAATCAACATTGTTGCTCTCCTGTTTATAGAATAATCAGGGAAATAAAACTTACTGGAAGGCATCAAAAATAAGGACGATGGTCTAGAAGTAGAAGCTAACACGGTTAGACCTGATACACTTTGACTGATGATGTTGATTTCAGGTAGAGTGATCTCAGACTTTCACTGTTTTATAGTTACTGAATAATCCAATGAAAACACTAACGTTACAATCAACAAAGTAC
This sequence comes from Diadema setosum, assembly GCA_033980235.1. Lineage (NCBI taxonomy): Eukaryota > Metazoa > Echinodermata > Echinoidea > Diadematoida > Diadematidae > Diadema > Diadema setosum. The sequence continues at coordinate 23,088,026 of CM067074.1, forward strand.
AATCCGTAATAACGTACCAAAGGGAGTTAGAAACTTATTGACGCAACATATCAAAGGTCCAGCCAATTAACGTTACAGTCCACTACAAAATACCAGTTTAACCGACTAACACGGTTAGGCCTAGGGCCTACCTCTTTAACAGATTCTTGGGAAATGATATTTTCTCCTAAGGTGAGACGAAATTGAGGTAAATCAGTTGAATATTTTTTTCTGAAATAGTGGTAACAAATAAAGGCGGTCGATGAGGGTTAGTACAGACACTAGACAGTACGTCAGTTGGTCCAACCATACGTAGTAGGCCCTAACGTAGAACCATATAACGTTGGGTCGTTATAGGCCTAACGTTAATCTGAATTGTAACGTTAACGTTAGAGCGTTCCCCGTTAATACTAACGTTAAATTTAGAAATAGAAAACTAAAACAAATAAAAATCTTCAAGGGCGTAGTCTATTTCTACGCCCACAGTTTTACATTAAACGAGGACAATTTTGCAATAAATCTTGGTATTTACAGAGACAAAGAGTAGCAGACTCACCGCTTTCATGCAGGCCGGCCAGGCTAGAACTCTATCGCTTCGACGCCATACTAAGCTTTATGCAGTCAAAGGTACATAGACATACAGGGACCAGGCATACATAATACACAGTGCATGCAGTCAAAGGTACATACACAGGCATCACATAGCCAGCCTATCAGACAGATCCATCCGTACAGTCAGATACGCGCACACTCTCCTTTCTCGCCAATTCGGTGGATTCCATATACGGTGCGCCACCTATCGGTTGTAGCGGACAGGCCGAAATCCGCAATGCCTCATGGGAAAAGGTCGACATCAAAATTACTCGCATTATAAAATATGCACATGCAGCCAGCACATATACAGCAGCGCAGCTCAGCTCAGCCGGCCGGATACTGCGAGATCGAGAGATAGATCGATACGGTATTATGGTATTAGCAGCAAACTGGCTTTTCCGAGTTGCATGTTCGACGCGACGTCGACGTCGGCGCTGCTGTCAATACACATTTTTACGGGCAAAATCGTGAAATAGTCCCCACCGCAGTGCGCGTGCACCCGTGCGTTAGCAAGCAAGGGTAGGTCCTAACGCTAGGGTTAGGGTTAGGGTTAGGGTTAGGGTTTAGGGTTAGATAGTGTTGTATTCATGGTTAAATTGGCCGTTAAATTAGTCGAGGGACATTAGGGAGTCCTTCCGAGAATAAAAAGTTGAAGACCGATATAATGCTGTGGAAATCGGCCCCACCGCTGTATCAATCTCGCGTAAACGCCGTTTGGTGGGGCCGCATTCACGAGTATACTGTGGAAGGAAGCCCCACCGCCGTGCTTACCTACCGATGAACGCCACAAGGTGGGGCTGAATTCATGAGTATAATAGTAGGCGAGCAGTCGTAGTATTTGTACGGACACGCAGTGGTGGGGCCTATTTCACGAGTATGCCGAATGCTGTTCACACACTGCCAAGCTGCAAAATTTGGAGAAGTACCCATGGATGAGAGACATAAGATGGGGAAAATGGCCACGCAAAACCCTGCGGCAATGGCGACCGTAACGCATACCTGTAGTTACCGCGTATACCGATCGCCAGGAGCTAGGCCAGTACAGTGAATGTTATTGTACAGTAAACAGCGCATTGCGCTGCAGCGAGCGTAGCTCTAGCTGCACAGCTCTAGCGCGATGTCGACCCCAAAGTTGAAAATCGGCCTGTCCGCTACAACCGATAGGTGGCGCACCGTATATGGAATCCACCGAATTGTGCATTATGGTCATATGCATAAAACGAGTGTGCGCTAGAAGCACACGCACAGGATACCACTGCGTGCGTTGTGGCCGCGGCCGCGGCCGTCACATGCGCTGCTGACTTGTAAAGTACGAGTGCACAGTGTTTATGTTAAACATGTGCGGTGTGTAGAACGTGTTTATGAGGCGTTCTAAAAGTAAACGCGTCTGTTTACCCTGACAGTAGAAGTGTTTAGGCCTAACCAACAAACAATTGGGTAATGCCCTAGACCATGAATGAAATCATTAACAAAGACAACTCCCATTTTTTCCTAGCAGTTAAAATATAGGACTCTACGTGCGAAACCAAAATATAAATTCATCACAGTTGTATTACATATTTTTAGGTTATCCTTTTTCCTTATTGATTAGGCATATCCATGAAAGGCCTAAAACATGAATTATTTCATAATGCATCTTGATGTCGTAACAGTTTCCACTTTCTCGTGATAAAAGGGAACTAGAAATTACAATTTACACACCATTTTCAACACTTCTCCATATATATGTGGACATATTGAGATTAACATATCGTGACCAGAATAAACACTCCAACTAAACACTCCACGCTAAACACTCTAACTCTCAATACTTTACACGTGCTATACACACCGGGTGTTTAGATGTTAAACAAAGTGTTTAGATTTTCAACACTGTGTTTAGTTCATAAACATGTCGCATGTCGCATTTTTTACAGTGTAGTACTACGGACAAATGGACTATTATACACATATCGCCTGCTTGAGGCACCCTATACCAAAATGTGTCACAAGAAACATGTTTTTTGAAAACTGTTGTGGAACAAGTGAGGTTTCAGAAGATTTGTGAAGCTTTTGATATTTGAAATATAAAAAAAAAACAAGTTTGAGAAAGTATATTAATTTATATACACTGTATGCATCAAAACTATATCATATAATCTTTTAGATTATGGTATTAATTATGGTCTACTTCGCAGGTCAATATCTGTCACGAGAGTACTCAACAACATTATTTCACAGCGCCAAATAACTAATTTTCTACACCTATAAACTAGAACCAAACACTCTTGTTATATCAAATACATGCTGCATCACAATAAAAACGTAAGGTATAATTATACACAGAACAATATCAACCACAATGGCTATATGCAGCAATCTAGAAAAAGCCCTAGATAAATATCATTCTTAAATCGTTTTGAACAGTAATAAAACAAAACAAAAAATCAGAAAAACCATGAATTAACCGAACATCTTCCCATTTTTTTCTATTGTCAGTCGTTTTAATACTTCACTTAATAAGCTATGATACTGCAACTGATATATTACACATTGCGTAAATAAACACCGATTATTCGGTGTTTTCATGGGCATACAATCATACTCGGATTGGACTCGAACCAATGACCTGATTACTAGATATGGGGGGTCGTATCTACTAGACCACCGGGTTTCCGTCTGTCAGCCAGTGCTGATTCTTATCCCTTATAGCAAGAGTTACATTGCGGGTATATTTAATAAGTAATCGATTCATGCGTCGAATTCGCTTTACATCGATAATGTTCAATTTGGTTATCCAATCAGTTGCGTTAGAAACAACTCAATGGAAGAGTTCGTTAATTTGAATCAGCTATGACATGCGTTTCTCTATTTCCTTTTACAATGGTGACAGGTGTTGACCGATAATTTTTATTTACTATATTTTATTTATGATTTTTTTTTTTAGAATGGCCCGACGGTGTGGATGGAAATAAAGTAAGTTTTCGCTGTTGTCAAACCCTTGAAATATTGTCTGGTTCCCAGATCCTTTTCCTTCTGTACTCCCTTTTACAAAATGCCCCCTCTGCGGCGACGAAGTCTTTTTGCATAAGCATCCAGGGCCTCGTTTCATAAAAAGTTGATGTGATAGTAACTCTTGCTGAAATTGTCATTGTAACGACAATAATTCAGCTTTCTGATTGGCTGTAGCTATTGGAAGTTGCCATTCCAGCAAGAGTTGCTATCCCAACATCTTTTTATGAAATGGGGCCACAGATGAATCTGCTACTTCTTTTGTCGTTAGAGGGCGTTAATATTCTGGGAAGTGAAGCCAGACTAAGTAAAGGATATGGAAATACCGACTCCTTTATCAAAGAATGACCGTATTGGCCAGTTTCAAGTCATAGTCTGAAATGCTCTGTGTTCAATTGATTTCTTCCCACCCCCTTTCCAAATGTGATTCTCTTGTCGGAGCCAGTGACTGAAATGTCGACGATGAAAGCGAAGATAACAACTTTTCGCAAATCATTGACTACGACTCCAATTGTAGATACCGAATACACATGTACATCCATTTAGCGAGCTGTGAATATAAAATTGAGAGAAAATGGGCATATCAAAATCCCTCGAATATATAATAATCAAATTGAGTTTAATGGACAATACCTTCAAATGTTCGGCTCGATTTTTACTTGAATATATCGGGATCAGTCCACGCTCTAATGCCTAGATTCATCGGAACTACAATTTATAACCATGAACTTTCTAAATAAAAATGAACTCTAATCAAAACTTTGTCCTTCCAAGGAGGCGCTAGTCGATAAGATTTCCTTGGCCATGCTAGGTTTCACCTCGAGTAGTTCTTATAAATGCTTAAATATCTCTAATCTACGTCGAGATCTAGGTAATGATTTTGCCCTTTTGACTTATACTAAACTCTGAGAAGAAAGACTAGAAAGCGTGTTTCTGCTTAAAGGAGATGGCTAGTATACTGATCAATGGGAATCGATGGGAATGCTGGGGGATGATTGTTCAAATCCTTGTGGGATTCATTTAAGAGTACATTATATCTATTGTTGTGTGAAAATGATTTGCTTTAAAATGGTCTCATATTCAAGTAATGTGCAGTTTAATGCTTCAAGGTTAGCATGCCTGTACAGTGACGGGGCAACCGTTAACGATTAACTGCACATTACTTGACTATGTACTCTTAAATGAATCCCACAAGGATTGGAACAATCATCCCCAGCATTCCCACTGATTCCCACTGATCACTTACTAGCCATTCCCTTTAAAACCCAATGGAAAATGCACACTCAGATCAATAGGACTTGCAAATGAATCTCAGTTACTGAAGATGACACTACCGTTTTCATTTTACAGATAGATGCTCTATAATGACAAAAACTATTAAATACCAGAGGAAAATGGAAAAAATTAACTGCAAGAAAAAAAAAAAGATTTTTACCTGTCTTTGTATTCAGACTCTTCATTTATTAATCGCCTTCTTACTCGAATTTTAAATGGCCCCTGCAGTGTAAAGCTCCATGCGCAAGCTGGGGTGCGCGTACCACGACACAGGATAGACCCGTACAAAGCGGCAAAGGTGTGGTTCAGGAAGGCCGTTGTACACCACCGTGTTTTGATCCGTATTGGCTGAAAAGATCTGCAAGAAAACGGAATGGTGTTATATAATCATCCTCGATGAATATTGAAACAACAGCAATCTCTATTCAGGTTTTGTTTTGCAGCTTTATTTTGTATTCAATGTTGGATAAATTCGGGTAGGTCTTAAACAATTCAGTGGAAAGCTATAAGCTATCTTTGTCATCTGCTTCTTCGTCCTACGACCCTCGACAACACGACAGTTGTTTGTAGATGTCCCCACCGCTGTCTTTTTTTTTGTGATGTGTCAAATAGAAGCTTAAATGAAAAGCACAGCGAACATGATGAAGCATCCGAAAGATGTCTAGGTGTCACAAGATGATGAAAGGTCCGAAGACCCCATTTAGTGCACTGTCAGCTCCAAGTGCTTTAACTTTCACCAAAGACGTCGCGGAAAATGTTATGAATAGAATGAATACATACATATTTTTGTTGCTCTCAATTACATAGAAGCATAATCGACAATCATGAGGGGGGGGGGGGTGGGATAGTCTGAGTTACCATTACCTTCTCTGAGCCTCCATCAGAAGAATTTTCTGTCACCGTGACAATGCTAGCTGCTTGCAGTCCGCATCCCACCTTGTACTCCGTTACCCATTCAGAATATGTCGATAAACCTTGCGTTGCTAGTCCAACTATACAGGTCGGATGATCGAGTTTTACCTATTTTTAGAATGTGACGACATACCAATATAATCGTATCGTCAGTTCAGAAGGAAAGGGGAAATTTACAGTAAACACCCTTTCAAGTGCTAGAGTTCCGTGATATGTGCTTTAAAATATTGTACGTTTTATGTAATTTTCTTTTATATTTCGTTGGCTCGACATGAACCTTCACTATGTTATGTCATTGACGTAACACTTACCAATTTTCTTGATTTAGCTTTTACTGGAATTACTGACACTATTTTAGTAAATTTGAAGAGTTTGTTTGCAAAAACCGATAAGCCCATATTTGCGAAATGGAGATATTTGCCATGAAAGGTCAAGAAAAATACAGAGAATAATAAGACAATTTTTGCTTTTTTTGACCATAACTTCAAAATTGTCCCTTTATATGCAATGACCAATATATCATTTAAAAGGTATTATTTTGTACTTTATGGCAGAGACGGAACTTCAGAATCTTCAAAAATGGACTTATCGGTTTTTGCGAACAAACTCTTCATTTTCTTCCTTTTTCTTGTACCGCTCTTGGAGACATTTCACCAAAAAAATTGTTTGTTTTTTTGCGCGTTCGTTTACCTAAGTTTTGCTTTGTTTTGTTTCGTTTTTTTTTTTGCTTGTCAGTTGTTTATTTTGGCTGACCGATATCATGATAATTATGGTTTACATTTTACCTGGAGCCATTCATTATTTTGGTATTCCGGGCCCCACCCTCCATAGGCGTTTAGTCGCCCTCTCTCTGGTTTGAGTTCGTCAGACCACCGGCTAGACGCCATAATGCTTGAATCCGGGATGTCGTTACTCTCCATCCCAAGCGCTTGTGCGAACGCGGGGATTCCTGGAAGAAAAAAAAAAAGATTAAAGAGGAGAATACTGGTCATGAAAAAAATCACAAAAATAGACATTTTAGCAACTATAAACTTCGTAGAAACGAAGGAACTGAGGAGAAATCACAAAATTTTGCGATGATTTACATACTGTAATCAATAACTACAATTATATCGATAATGGACGAAACAGGTCACAGGCCGCCGCGGCATACACAGATTTTTGGCACTGTAGAATGAGTCGCATGGAGCTTGTTGCTATGGTAAGATCCATCATCGTCATAGTTCTACCTTCCTACTGGTGGGTGGGGATGACTCTTCAAAAATGAGGATCGAATGTATTATTATGATCCAAATTATTTTACTCTTTTAATCACGAAATACTCCACAACATCACACTATCCTGGCAAAATACGTCAGTTTCTTAAGGGCTTTTTACACTTGTAAATTTTTGCTTAGTCCCGTACCAACGGTGGGGCTAGTGGGGGGGGGGGGGGGTGGGGGTTGCTAAGCCCCACCGTTGGTACGGGACTATCCTTAGCCCACTTTCTGTTTACACTCGTTTTTGCCAAAGTGAGCTAGCCCCTCCGATAATTCCGTACTATCTGGCCCTGCAAAATAGCAGGGTTAGCACCGCAATTGCGGTGCCAAGCAAGTGAGTGTTAGAACGAAAAAAATAGTCCTGGGCTAAGCGACGGAGACGAAGTCCGACCCTCACTGACCAATCAGAAACGAGGTAATGAAGTGCTGCCGGTGCGTGCGTGTAAGTGTACAGTATACAGCGTAATCATGAATATTCATGTGGTTTGGAAATTACCGGACTAAGAAATACGAGTGTAAAAAGGTCAATTTTCTCCTTAGCCCCGGACAAGAGCTTAGTACGGGACTAATTGGTGAGTGTAAAAATCTGAAAGGGCTTTAGAAGACCTTTTCGAAGTATGGCGCAAGCCACTTCCAAATGATGGAACATGAATTTTGAGTTCGTACGTGTGACAACTATATTTTGGCTGTAGGTGAAATTGTTTTGTCACAGTCGATTCTATCACATAATAATGTACATCATGTATGACAGTGTCCGATTATCATCATAAATCATATCAGAATAATAAATCGATTATCATATAGATAAATATTAACATTGCTTTTGATCTATATGAATCATCTATATGGTCAGTTACCTTGGAGTCACAAATCAAAATCGCAAATGAATAGAGTCAAAGATTGATGGAAAGCAGGGTAGACACCTTTGTGGAAACAAAGAAAAGTCAACCTCAGTGAACATGGCAAAGGCTGTTCACAGAATACAATACGTGATAAACTTGCTAAATGAAGAGAAAACAGAACAAAACTGCCTTAATACAATTTGTGGTTTGAACGGAGCAAACGCAATACTGCACCCTGGGTTCCTTGATCTGTCAAAACACCAATAACCGCTTCAAGGGGACCACTAGGACTGGACGTTGTAGACAACGAGGTGCTGACATCAGGTGGTGATGCGGGTGATATTGGACCTTGGTTGAGTGAGGAGAAAGAGGAAGAGGAGGAGGGGAGAAGGAGAAGAAGGGGAAAAAAGAGGAGGAGGTGAAGAAGGAGAAGGAGAAGGAGAAGGAGAAGAAGAAAGAGGAGGAGGAGGAAGAAGAGGAAGATCAGGACGAGGCGAAGGATGGGAAGGAGATATAGAAAGAAGAGAGGGTGATGGGAGAGGTGAAGGCGATAAAAATAATGGAGAAGAGGAAGAGGTGGAGGGGGAAAAGAAGGAGGAGGAAGAAGAAAGAAGTTAAGGTGGGGGATGATAGAGTCAGACCCACGGGTGTCAGAGGAATTGTGAGGGAGGTGGAGGAGGAGGAAGAGAAGGAGGTGGAAGAGAATGATAAGAAGGAGGGAGGACGATAGAGTCAGAGGAGGAGGGGAGCGGAGGAAGAGGGGAGAATAAGGGAGATGAGAAGGGAGCGGAGAAGAGGGAAGACGATTAAAGAGTATGGCTACCGTGACTACAACAGACACCATCAACTCACCTATAACAACAGACCCTCAATATAGTAGGCCATAGAGTATCATAATAAGGGCAATGTTGTGACTTGATGATTTAAATATCGCTTTATATTTTTTATAATTTAGGGAAAAGAGAGGGTTTAATGCTCAAACTGGACATCCACTTGTAATAGTAAATGCAAACTCTAATCAACATCCAATGCAAATTAAACTCGGTTACACATACGTAATACAAGATGGATCAACGTATTGACCATACTATTTGTTTGTTTTTTTATCACATTTACAGACAAACGTTCTAGCAGCACCAAATAAATTAGAGTGACATAATTATTCATTGCCTTCTTACCCGAAGTTTCGGAGTTGTCGTTTGCAGTGTAGAGCTCCATGCGCATGCTGGGGTGTCCGTCCCATGACAATAGATGGACCTGCACGAAGCGGCAGACCTTTGGTTCAGGAAGGCCGTTGTACACCACCGTGTCTTGATCCTCATTGCCAGAAAAGATCTGCAAGAAAAACAAAACGTCGTCATGTATCTAGCAACTTTTATGAAGCTAAAAACAATCACAACATACATCAATTTAATACTTCCTCGATGTTGCCGTTGCTGCTGTGCATTGCGTTTAATATCCTAGGGGCGGGGAGGGGGGGGGGGGAGGGGTTAAAGTACCCATTTGAACAATAAATCCTATTACCCTAAGGGATGCAACATGCCGATGTTTGTGAAAATCCGTTATGGGGCTTTTAAGGAGAAGATGAAAGTGTAAAAAGTCACACACGACGGACGACGCGCGACGCACGTTGCATGACGCACGATGAACGGCAGACGGTGAATGACCACAAGATCCCCCTTGAGCCTTTGGCTTAGGCAAACTAGAATTAAAAAGCCCAATAATTGCCACCCCCCCCCCCCCCCCCCAAGAAGAAAAAATCTGAAATTTACCTTCTCTGAGACGCCACTAGATAAATGTTCTGTCACCATAACGATGCCCTCTGCCTGCAGTCCGCATCCAACCTTGTACTCTCTCACCCACTGGGGACGGTCCCATCGACCTTGCGTTGCGATTCCAACTATGCAGGTCGGATGCTCGAGTTCAATCTGTGTTTAGAGCAGTTGTAGAGTGACGGACATAGGCCTATACAACGAAATTTAACGTCAGTTCAGAAGGGACGGGCGTACTAAAAACAAATATCACTAGTTTTATGGTAATGACGTGTTTGTTTGTTTTTTAATTCCTCAATATGATTTATTCGCTCTGAAACTTTACTTTTCTGAATGATTGATTTCACTCTCATTTAGCGTGAAATCGCAGTGAAGTTTTCCCCGTTTCCAAACTACTGTGTGCTTTTCACTTTGTTTAGGATTGGGGAAACTTGCACAAACTACTGTGTCGATCGTCCCTTATTATGTTATCATCATAATCATGTCATACCAAAACCGGTCAATCTATCTATCACTGCAATCTAGATTATACGTTAGTCTATTATTGTGTTCTTTAGAGAGACAAAAAAAAAAAAAAATCCCGGGCAAACGACACTTACCATTTTCATAACTATAGCGTATTGATTTCGATAAAATCGTAGAGAGGATAGACTTATACATTGAGAAGAAAAAAAAAGACACTAACAAGGAAACATCGCTAAGATGCAGGCAATGCATTTCTCTCATTTTCATACTTTGTTTTATTCTATTTCTTATTTCTATTTTTTTTTTACTTTGTTTTGTTTAACTTTCCCTTTTTTTGAGGGGAGGGGATTTTTTTTTTATTTGTTACTTTCTTTTTCGTCTGTTTTTACATCATTTTACCAATTTTTACATCATTTCTCATCTTCTACCTGGATCCATTCACCAACGGCTTTTGTTCTCGTTACCCACGTAGTATTGCCGTTCAGTCTTCCTTTCTCTGGTGCATAATCAGTCGACCATTCTCTAGACGCCGTTATACTAGCATCCGGTATGGTTTTGCTCTCCATACCTAGTGCCTTTGCAAGCACTGGTATCTCTGCAAGAAAAATTGAAAGGAACGTATGTTGCGGCACAAATTGTCGCCCCTACACAAATTGTCGCCCTTTGAAACGGGCGACAGATTGTGCAGGGACCTAATGGCACAAATTGTCGTCCCTGCACAATTTGTCGCCTGGCGACAATTTATGCAGAGTGCTGATGGCACAAATTGTTGCCTGCCTTCAAAGCACATTTAGGGGGTATTATCAAATACGAAGACAATTGACTCGTGTCTCATCGCATAATCACCAGCCACTTTCAAAGGAAGATATATCTTTGCGATGGTAATTACTTTTCGCTATCCCTTCTCATAAAAGGTAGGTGGTACAGACACGAGGATGCGCGAATAGAAATCGAGCCAAAAAAAAAAAAAAAAAATGCTGCAATAAAGATGAAAATTACCCGACTGGGCATACCCGGGCACTAATCTGATATATCTATCAATAAAAAATTATACTTGAAGATTATTCCATATTATTTTTACTTGTGGAAATTAAGCGGAAAAGTGATAAAACCAGCTTTTAAGGATGGTAGGGCCTACAGTTTTAAATATTTCACATGATACAGCTCTGATTTACACTTTTGCGCAAATTTCTAGACTGTATTGACTTTTGTTTTACATGCTTTATCATTAATTGAAATTTCATTTCATCTAATACATGAATAAGCAAAATATGGCAAACATTATGATAACGTTCAAAATGAATCTTCAGATTGCTCAGCAAGACGGCGACTTGGAACATCGATCGTCAAAGGCACAAGTGCACCTGTGGAATTCTTTTGTACATCAATAGAAATCTGACAACTGTTTGAATAATTACAGCCAGTTGAAACTCCATGTATAAAACCTCCTTGCATACATACATACGCACAATACGTATCAATTCATACATACACACATACATATTATATTACTTAAACACACAAACATACCCGTTATACGTGTACACGCGCATACACAGAGAAAGGAAGAGAGAGAACCAACACCACCAACACACAGAGTCCACCAAACACACACACATACACACCACATATACACCCGTACAGAAAGACCACGATACTCATATAACTCACACAGACCATACATACTGCACACATACACACCAAATACATACAAACACACACACGCACACATACATCCAAACAAAAATACACACAGACACACGTAGGCACACAGGCACACGTATACACGCAAGACAACAAACCACTACCACTATAGGGGAGGTCATATTTCTCATTTGACTTTTTATCATCATAAATGTGATTTTGATGATATTTGCCCCTACATCATATGGGAAATTACACATTCAAGGATTATAAAGCTTCTCAAAGGGACACTTTTGACAATCATGCCCCTTGGGTTTTTTTTTTTTCAGTTTAAATCTTGCAGTGTTGATCAGTTCTTCATAAGATGAATACATAGATGCAGGCAGTTATCCTTGATTATGGGGGTGTCATCATCACCTTATTTCCTAGAAAGTACCTTAAAAGACTTTGTTTTGTCAAATAGACTAACTTTATGTATTTTGAGCTGTTTCAGTGGTAGCCAAAACAAAGAAATATATTAAAATAACACAGTTATTCAAAGTTTTGTGATACTGAAGACTGCTATGTACAAAGATCTAGTACCACAACAACCTAATAAGAAAACAAATTGTAGCCAAGCAGAGTGGGGGGGGGGGGGGGGGGGGTAGAGGAGAGGGGGGGGGGGGGTAGGAAGGAGAAGGGGGAGAGGGAAGAAGAGATCTGACACAATAGATCAACATAAACCGGCAGAGCTTGTATGGGATGAATACTTCCCATAGACTTGTGTGCATTGCGTGCATTCTCTATATGGCTCACACGGGTAAATAATCCACCATAGAGACGTGTGTTCAAATTCAAATTTCAAAAAAATTCTGTAAAATAGCTGGGAGAAATGAGGTGTTTCAGATTCACTAACCTGAATAAGTGAGATATACCCTTTCATCCATTAAATTTCCAGGGTGGGTTCTTCGGCTCAAATTCTGTCCAAGGGTCCGCAAAGCCAGACGAGTTCTTGTCACTCAAAAAAAAATCACCTATTTTCCGTACACGTACCCAATGAAATATAGTCCCCTCAAATTCCATCAGAAAAGCTTTCATCTTCCAACCAAAATGCAGTTTGTAGAGGAATTCATACTCAATATCTACAATTATTCAGTTTTTTGCCAAACTACATCATTGGTTTTTGATAAATTTTTTTCTTCATTTATTTTGGTATCTTTGGTACGAATTTGTGAAGGGGTCTGGGACATTCCATTTTATTTACAGGTGTTAGCCCTATACAACCACCACACATGCACACAGACTACCCACGTATTATTATACTCCAAACACACACACACACACACACACACACACACACACACACACACACAGTTATGCGCACACGCATACCTACGTCACATAATACGCACCTACACACCATACACAACACATACCATGCAGCCCCCCCCCCCCCCACACACACACATAAACCAGTCATACCGACCCCACCCGAGCATACCACAGGAGCACCAACCCCAACCACACAATTCGTAGTGCATCTAAAGGGGGTATCTCCCTGAGTGGCGAACGTAGCGAATTTGGGATTTCGCCAGGGTTCTAGGCCGTGGGGTGAAGCTAAAAAAGAGGCTTAGAAAATGGGTTTCGTTCCAGCAACACTGGCACTACTTTCTGAATGCGGAAATGTGATGTTTTGTACATCCTAAATATACTGTAAAAAGTTCTCCTCGAAATATCCTGTAGTTTTTGCGAAAATCCATATTTTATAAACTACGACCAGCAGCCCAATACACATATCGTAATGGGGCTGCGGATTGTAGCATTTAGGATCATGACAGGGTATTATCGCGGACAAATGTCAACCTTAAATCGAACAAAAATTCTTGAATTTGAAGACTTACAAGTAAGGTTGAAGTATTGACAACACGGTTCGTGCAAGGTTTGGTTCTACAAATAGTCATTTTCTGTTCGAATTGATGACTTAAAATGACTAGGTCGAGAGGAATTTGGGAGAGCTACGCTGAATTGACGGTCAGCGCAGGCGCACACATCACTGCGCACAAATTTCGAATCCATTGACTGGATAAGATGTCTGTGTGCGCATGCGCTGGCCGTCAATTCAGTGTAGCTCTCCCAGTTTCCTCTCGACCGAGTCAAATTTAGTCATCAATTTGAACAGAAAGGAACTATTTGTAGAAGCAATCCTTGCACGAACTCTGTTATCAATACTTCAAATTTATTAATAAGTCTTCAAATTGAAGGGTTTTTTTCCGATTCAAGTTGATATTTGTCCGCGACAAAACATTCGTCATGATCCTGTATGCTACAGTTCACAGCCCCATGACGCTATACGTATGGGGCTGCTGGCCGCAGTTATGTGTATGGGGCTGCTGGCCGCAGTTATGTGTATGGGGCTGCTGGCCGCAGTTATGTGTATGGGGCTGCTAGCTGCAATATAGTTCCCATAGTGTTTCTAAGCTGAAATACATATACACATTTGTAAAGCACTGCTTTTAGCCATATACCTAGAAGAAAGTGAAGTTTTGGTTTAATAGTTGCATTATATCTCATGTTTCAGCTTTTCCTGATGCTGGCTATGCAAAGGAGGACAAGAGCAAAGTTGTTCGAGACCATATGAGAGAGAGCACTGACTGACCGTCAGAGGTCAAGGCAAATGCCTTATATTCTGTTCAAAGACATGTTATCAATTAAATGACTAATCATTCAAGGCAAAATAAAAAAAAATCAGTGCGTTTGTTTGTGTGTGTGTCTGCGTGCATGTGGGAGAATCTTATTGTACACACACACACACACACACACGCCCTCACATGAACACACACATACGCACACACATAGTTATGAAGATTCAATATACCCAAGTGTATTAGAATATTATTCTATATGCCTTGGCCATTTATCACATCAGCATCATAAAAAAGATTATCATAAACATGAACACACACAATGATATAATACATGTATTGATCAGTGCATTACACATACACAGGTGCATAAAAACGCTGACATATTATATACACTCACACATACAAACTCATTTACACACATGAGACATTACTATCAAACAGATCATATTGTTTATCAGTAAACATGTTTTTCTTTTCTTCTTCTTCTTCTTCTTCTTCTTCTTCTTCTTCTTCTTAAGAAGCCTTAATATATTTAGATCACAAAGCAATCACGTTGTTCATGAAATATTATACAGTACTTTAGAAAATTTAATCTTCATAAAATTTCCTGAAGTTTTCATTGCTATCATTAGGTTACAACATGGTGGGACACTACCTCCTTTCATGTAAGATAGCTCAAAATGATAATCAGTCAAATTTTCTGGTTTTAATAAATTTCCTGGAACATTCCATGGTCCAAATACCCTTGAAAGGCTGTAAAAGTTTTGAAAAATGCCAATATATGAAATAAAGGCAAAATTATAGTTTACCCATTCATGAGTGAAAACTGTTGGATTCTGTATTGGAGGCAATGTGTACCTGAAAATCTTGGTGAGGATAAAACAGGTTTGGCATTAAACATTATGATAACATTGCAATTAACTTCCAACATCAGAGGATCTGTGCAAACCTGACTCAACTTATGCACAATTTTCATTTGGCTGGTATTAGTTTTAGCAAACTGATTTTGTACTTACACCTACATTGTACTGACCCTTCTTCATGAACATTCTGTTTCAGTATTAACAATAGTTACTTTTTTTTTCCAGAGTGGGAGAAACAAATTTTAATTGTAGTCATTCAGTTTTATAAAAAAAAACAACACACACTTAGGATAACATCTTTGTTCTTAGAATAATTCAACCCTAATCAAATCATAATAGTGGGCAGAAATGTTTGCTAAAGGGCGAACAATCACATACTGAGGCAAGGAGTCAAAACATGTTGCATAAACATTGGCATTTAAAATACAGGAAGCAATCTGTATTACAAAGACATTTTATCATGCACAACTTTGGTAAGATGTCAATTCTTGAATATTAAGCACATTGACCAAAGCATTGGTGCATATACAGTACATTCTGTTGTTTCTGAACTTTGCACTGAAGTTCTTTGTGTATGTGTGTGAATGTTTCAGTGGTGTACATATTGCTCCATTTTATCATGGACAACTTATAGTAACATGACAATGTTTTCATGCTTCAATATTAATCATATTGACCTATTTCCCTTGGCAAGTAATGAGCAGGTTGACTCTGTTGCAAATGATGCATTTTACAGGCAACACAGCAGAACCTGAAGAGCTTCCAGAAGAAAATCTTGATCTTGATGTGAGCGTCTTAGGGGAGGAAACAGATGCTCCTGCTGACGGACCAGGCTCCTCCTTCAGCTTTCGTTTCCTAGCGAGATTCAGGCGTTTGCTATCTATAAACCTCTTGTAGCACGTTTCATGGAATCCTATTTGATACAATGGAGAAATAAATAGCAATGATTAGCCGTTGGATTTTGTTAGGGGAAAAAAAGGCTGAACGCTAGGGGGAGGGGTTGAACATTACACTCAATATATCATTAAATGTACGGTAGACTACTGACTGCCAATACTTGAATCTTGTAATTACCAATAGGCCCTATAGTACTATGCCAGGTATCAGATTAACCATAGCAAATTAATCATTAACAACTCATGATCATTGTCATCATCAACTACTTCAACTTGTACTTGCAGTGCAATTACTGATTTTAAATTACATCTTCAGTTTTCATCACCTGATCACATGCAATATCAATTATCATAATCATGAATACAACTCAACTGCCTTATCATCATTAATACTAGTAATCCTTGGCCTTTCACTATCATCACCACCCAATGCTTTATAATTTGGCACAACATAATGGTAATCATATGTTTTAGGGAGTTTAATTGTTGAAATTATGTTATTGTCATCAAATATTAATAAGTTAATTTAATGAGATGCTAAATGTGTGTTTTGAGGGGGGATTCGCCAATTTCGGGGTGACTGAGACAGGATGGATTTTTAATATTAATACTCCATTGCCATGATTATGAAAATATAAATTTACATGCAGTTTAGACCTTTTTCAATCCAGTCCTGTGTGTCAAGATTTTTACAAAACAATATCACCGATCAGCTACATCAACCTAAACTGGGCTGCACATAGAACAATTCAACATGTAAAATTACATCTAGGCTACATTATAACGGCGCTATGCCATGCCAAGGTGAACTTCAAGATAATTTATCTAAAATGTAACAGACACGCTAACGGCTAAGCTACTGCATTAGCGCCCATTATAACATATACAACCAACGTTCATTACATAGCTAACGTTGTACTTGTAGTCATCATGGTCATTAACATTACGCATATGAGAGAGACTGCACTGCAGTGTCGACTGCTACGACTGTACGCACGTAAACTAACCTGTAAGTAATTTTATTATCCTATGTAGGTTGCAGTCAGTCCCCCTGAGCAGCTGAATCACTTCGTTATGGTCTGCGATTTCACGGTCTCCCCCACTCAATTTGATCCACTCAATTTGATCCACTCTTTGGCACACAAAATAGGTCTCGTCTATCTTAGGTTTGTCATAGGCGTGAAATTTTCAAACTTCATCGATGTTACATGCATAATAACGCATCTTAAAAGTTTCGGCAGAGCAGACGACGAAGACGCGTCGACAGGCTCACAGAGGGCGGCCATTTTGACTCGTAAACAATAATTCTCGATTCGGATTGGATAACATACATCACATGATCGTTCGCGAATGAATATCGTACACGGCAAAGTATACATATTCAGCTCCTCAGTGACAAAAAAGTTCACTGTTTCCCCCTAAATTACCAAAATACTACAGGAGGGTTTGTGTCGAACTTTTTCCTGTAGCCTCTTTGGTTATTTTTTTACACGTAGCTGTGGAGAAATTTTAGTGCCGCAGTTGTCGGAACGAAACAAGCGAAAAAAAAAAAAAAAAAAAAAACAGCTCACCCCATGGCCTATTCGTAAAGGGTTGCAAAAAGTTCTTTAAAAAATTCAAGAAAGTTCACAAACAGTTTTTACTGTCGCAAGCAGTTTTTCTTGTCGCAAGAAAATTTTGAACATGCTTTGCGAATTTGTATTTTCGCTAACGGTTGCAAACATTCACAAAACACTCGTGAGAATTCGCAAACGGTCGTAATGCGGTGTCGCTAACATTTTTATTTGATTCGCCACTACTAGCGAACAATAAAGTAACCATATGGTTCCTATATAAGAACTCCTGAAACAGGTAAGGTTCCACTTTAAAGGGATCGTATAGTTTTGGTTGAGACCTAATTTCAGGTTTCTAACATTTTTTGGTGAGATAATGAGAAACCTCTTATGAAATATGAAAGAGCGTGTAATTCTATGAGGAATTCAACGTTTATTTGATGAAAATTGGTTTTTGAAATGGCTGAGATATCCTAAAAAGAGCGAATTTAATAAAGTGTGGGACCCACACTTTATCATGATAGCTTTGTTTTACTTTGTTTTTGGATGTTTCAGTCACTCCAAACTCGATTTTCATCAAATAAACTTGAATTCCTCTTAAAATGTACCATCCCTTTAAGAAAGTTCTGCAAAAGCTTTTCATAATGACCAAAGTCTGTCCTCTGCAACAACCACTCTCTGACCGAAATAGTCTTTCTGTTCTTCTTCCTTTCTTGTTTTTCTTCATCTTCTTTCTCTTAAGCTGCACGATAGCTGTAGCAGCAGCCAGGCAAAGCAGCTCTTCAAGGATAGCAGCACGTTGAGCCTCTTCTCGGCAGAAATTCATTTCCATATTCTGGAAATCCATCTTGAACGGTGGTCACAGGAGATCTGAATGCAGTGGAAGGTTGTAGGTTCGTTTTATGGGTCTGACTATACATAATCACCTGGTACTTTTCCAGGTCCCACAACATTCGCAATTTGGGATTTGCAAACAGTTGCTAATATTTGCAAAACCGTCGATAACATTTGCGAACAGTCGCTAATAGTCGCCACCTGTGTTTCGTAAACACGTTGGCAAACATTCGCTCAAGTGTTGTCAATTGTCGCTAAACATAGCTATAAAGTCGCTAACTGTCGCAAATGGCAGAAGTGAACCTTAATTTTTTTGAAACATTTTTTTTTTTGTCAGAAAAGTTGGGGAATCTCAAATTCGCTACGTTCGCAAATGTTCGCCGCTCAGTGAAATGCCAGCTTAGCATTATCTTCTGCAGCTTGAAGACAACAACCGAGGACAATTTGTGCAGCTTTGTTTCATTTTACCTGCACAAATCGTTGCCATTAAAATGAAAAAAGAAATAGATACTGAACTCGCAACACAAGTTTTCGCCAGGCGACAAGTGGTGCAGGGGCGACAATTTGTGCCGCAACAAATGTATTTACGGTAAAGACAACGGCAACCGACACACTCTTTACCAAGCAAAACTCTGGGTAGGGATTAAGGAACAAACGAGTAATAAAGGAATTTTGTGCTGAGATAATTATGCTATTTTATGCCCCCCTCCCCTCAACAAAATATATAAAAAATACAATTGATTTCCGCATTGATTGAATAATCTGAATGCTATTTTAGGGTATGAAACTATAACTTATAACCTACATCTTTCAGAAAACCCCATTCAGTAAAGTGAAGTGGTCACAGAGGAATGTGGATCTTTGTAAAGTATGTCACGGATCTGTTTAATCCTTCCAAGTTTGTCAAGATGTTCTTGGCATCCATTTGAATGAAATTATTGTGCTCACAACTAACACGACTGACACAAATTCAAATTCTCCTCACGATATTACATCATTTGGAACTATAGAAAAAGGTAAATACTGTGTAGAATATATCATTGTTCATGATTATCTTAATGAAAGAAAGGGAAAATAGGAAAAAAGAGAACAGAAAACATAGAGAGAGCCAAAAAAAAAAAGAGGAAGAGGTCAATCCAACCTTTGTTAAGTTAATCATTTAACATTTTGTCTAAATCATCCTCTTTAACACGTAATCAATGCTTGCAAACTAAAAAGAAAAGAAAAGAATGTTTTATACTTTATGTGAGGAATGATTAACATCGTTATTTGAAAATGAAAAAAAAAGCAGCCGTTCTTTCAAAAGAAATACTTTTGTGCGAGAACACTAGGGCACATGCGTTTCGGTTTTTTTTTTTTTAAGACAATGGACAAAACCGATAGACGAAAAGGATTCCCGACATGCTCTATTAAAAACATGATAGAGATCCCCATTTCTCTATGACCACTGAACCAAATCTGATGGGGTTTTCTTTAGGATGTATATAGGTAATAGTTACAGCTTCAAAACTTGAAATTGCTTTTTGATTATATTTACTCGATTCACTATGGGTCTTTCACACGTACTGAGTTGCTAAATTACAAATTTGACTACAAACTTGTTTGAAATTCAATTTCAAATCACCGTCCGTTCACAAGCAGGAAGGAGCTTCGCGGATTTTCCGGTTTTGAATATCAGAGCGAGGAGGGGAGGTGTGGCTTTTTTGTTCTTGGGGGTGGGGGGGGGGACTTTTAGGCTCGACACTATCATTTTTCTCTGAGGGTTTGACATTAATTTTCAGTGCTCCAGTCCACCGGGTCACCGCTAATGTCGAACCCTGTTATATATGAATGTTTATGAGTGCAATGGACAGAATATTTCACGAGGTGAAAGATGAAATGATCCTGCGCCTCGTTGAATCGATCAGTAATTTCATCTTTCACCGAATGAATTCTTTTGTCCATTGCGTGCATGAAAAACATTTATCGATTTGTCTATAGACCTACGTATAACACCTGAAATAGACCCTTGTGATGTTTTATGAATTTAGAAACAAGAGAGAATTTGCTGCATCTGAGATCGAGAGAGTGCATTATATAGTATGGGTGATACCAGACAGATACATGTTAAATTTTCTCAAGAGCAAAGAAAAATGTTCCAAACACACTGAACACGAACTTCAAATACTGTCTACAGTAAATTAAAGTAATTGAGCGCCGGTACTACTTTGTTACTATACACGAGTCTGGAACGAGTATTTCAACAATGATACACAATATCTGAGCGGTCCTAACCATCGGTCTTTATCAAAAACTTATACAGGCTGGGCATGTGACGAATCTTAGCGAATAATTTCATTAGGGTCCATATCACTCTACATTATTTTATAAAATACTTCACCATGGTTTCCTTGATCTGTCAAATCATCGATGAACTCCTCCAGCAGACTACAAAGACTGGATGTTGTAGACAACGAGG
Organism: Diadema setosum; assembly: GCA_033980235.1. Lineage (NCBI taxonomy): Eukaryota > Metazoa > Echinodermata > Echinoidea > Diadematoida > Diadematidae > Diadema > Diadema setosum. The sequence continues at coordinate 23,108,987 of CM067074.1, forward strand.
TGCTGACATCAGGTGGTGATGCGGGTGATGTTGGACCTTGGTTGGGTGAGGAGGAGGAGAAGGAAGAGGGGGAAGAGGAGGAAGAGGAGGAAGAGGAAGACTGGGAAGGATGAGGAGAAGGCGAAGAGAGAAAATAAGGGGCGGAGGGTGTGTTTTCTTCCGTCAAGCTCGGCGTGGTAGGATAGTCTTCCACTTGTGCTGTAGCGGGGCTCATGTGGTGCAAGTTGACTGATGTGGCTGTTGTTTGTAGGAAACGGTTAAACCGTATGATGAGAACTGTGCCTGCACCGATTTTTTATGTCAATGACCGACGCATCCAAAGGGACGAGGGGGTCCCACTTTTTTGTTGTTGCATAGTAGGATCCTATAGGGTCTTACCACTTACCCCCCCCCCACTTGTTTTGCAGAAAACATAGGACTTGACGTGACGAGACGTCCATGTTATATCCTGTCCGAGAGAGAGAGAGAGAGAGAGAGAGAGAGAGAGAGTGTGTTTTGCCTCTAAGAGGGGATGGCTTAATAACACGCTCAGTAAGACTCACTATGGTTTAAACCTATGAACGTAATGAACCAAAGAAATGTGTTTTGGGGGATTTTATGAGATGTAAGTCTGAAAGTCATAACCCTCTTCAAGGGTTCCAAATTAGACGCCATTTTTGTCACAATACTGCTGAAAAAAGCCGAAAGTTAAGTGGGATGCAGCTAGGGTTACAATTCGTTATTCCGAAGGTTTCTGTATCCGAATAAAAAGAAGAAGAAGAAGAAGTAAGGTTCGTTAATTCAAAATAAGGAATGAGGTCAGTTAAATACCAAAATGAAAAGCAGGTTGGTATCAACAAACCTTGAGAATAACAAAATTGTTTTTATTTCGGATTACCAAGCCCTCGGTATGACGAACCATTTTTGTTTTTTCTCATTATCGGATTTACAAACCTTCGGAATAACGAACATTGTTTCATTATCGGCTTTACAAACCTCGAGAATATCAAACCTATTTAATTTCTAGGTGCTGTAAGGTATTTGTAATCCGAAACAGCGAACCTCATTTCATTTTCTGATGAAAACAAATAAACAAATAAAATTCGAAATAACGAACGTGGGTAACATCTTTGAGTGCTCAGAAGTGTTAAACAAAAGCGGCATATTGAAGGCAAGAATTGTTGTAATTGATAATTGCTCATCTAGTGTCCTGACTATAGAAGGAATACAACTCACGAACTTCGCAGCGATGTCCTTTGAACTCCGGCGGACAGTGACAGACGGAGCCCCTAATGGTCTCTTCGCAGCGTCCATGTATGCAAGGATTCATCAAGCAGTCTATAAAAGAATGATATAAGTTATATGTTGTAAAAAAGTTAATGAAATTTTGTTATTGTATGTACAAGTGCAGTAGGCCACTGTTTGTCGATAACCAAATTATTATTCTGTTTTGTATTTAAAAAATCATTTGTAAATGTGACTTTCTGAATATGTGTATGAATAAAACACCCTGTGGAAGGGGGAAAAAAGCAGTCTACATGTGTCAAAAAAAGGAGAAGATGCTCGAAATAACTCTCTCGTGTCAGTCAGCTGGAGACGTTATTATTAAACCTAAACAACTTGACCATTCGTAACGACAAATACTATCTTGATCATGATATCTTTATAGTACTTTTATCATAAATATAATTATGATTTTTCAAAAAGATTCATAACATGAAAATAGCTCATTTAGGCTCATACTGGGTGGAAGATAGATGTTTGTGCCGTTTGCTGGTGTGTAAGGGAGGGAGAGGGAGATCTGTGCACATAGAAAATAGATTCGAGGAACTAATTCAAAACATCGTCGATATCGACGAAACTGTGCTGAGCAGTTTTTTTCGTAGATCCATGAAATGCCACCGATTCACAGTAGGTATATGTATACATTGTAATTTTCTCCGGTATCAACAAGGCTGTTCCTGGAACTATCGGATCAGTAGCTACCAAAGGAATACTGCACTGTAATTCTCATCACTACTATCGTTCTTGTTACTATTACAATTGCCATTGATTAAATCCTTTTAGTCGCTCCCACTGACATTGTTTCGATTATATCCATCAATGTGATTTTACTTTCATGCATGACAGTAACGTTCCGCTATGTAGCTGCTATTACCAGGAAGGCGGCAGATGCGGCGAGAGGATCTCTGTCGTGCTCCGCCACTGATGCTAATCCTGGTGACCACCTTCGGAAGGAGCTGCACCTTCGAGCCCTTGTATTCCTCCACTGGGCATCGCTTGATCAACGACGGCAAGGTGTAGCTCAGATTATGACCAACACCACATCGACCTTGGTCTGGGTTTGAGAAGTGAAGGATGCAAGAGAGCTGAAGACACTCACCCAAAAACACGTGTATATATAAACGTAATATGTATAAATATGTTATGTATTTGTATGTATATTGTATACATACAGTGGACACAGTCACCGTCGACAATCCAAGAAATAATTTAAATGTTAAAAGAGTTCTTTGAAATCAGCATCGATGTTGGAAAGTATGTACTTACGCTGCTTCATTTACACGCCCTGCTATACACTATCATATCTCTTTACAGTTTCTGTAAATGAATTTAATTAATATGTGGCATCAATACTCACATTGACGCAGACTTCTCCGTGCCTGCACAGAAGCTGAAGACATTAGAAAGAAGAATAGTAAATAGGAGTAGCTTTGACCATATCCTAAAATGCACAAAGGTATTCCCGAATAAGCTTACGAGAATAAACTCTCATTGTAATCCACTGTCTTGAAAAAATCTTGGCCAGCATGGCCAGAGAATTCTTCTTCTTCTTCGTCGATTCATGGTTATTTCATACAGTTAAATATATATTTTCAATATCTTTAATAAATCGAATGCACTTTACAAAACGAACTATATTACGATGCAAGTAAACCGATGGATATAACAGTACAGATATATCACAAACTTGCAAAAATCACAAACAGGTAACATATCAAAGTTATCAACTATTATGTTACATGATAATATGAATGAAATCAAAGCAAATAATCGAATGCTGTGTTCTGCAAACTATTATGGATTTTCTGCTTGAAATTGCCAATAGGCAGAACCAGTAGGTCTGGTAGAGAATTCCATAGTGCTGTGTAGAGCGAGAAAAAAGAAATCCTTTACCCAAGACATGCAAGACTTTGTTTCTACTTATTTTCTTTACGTTTCTACTAATAGATTCGGTGGTGGAAAATGAAACTGTTTGCTAAAAAAGAAGATTTCTAGCTCTTTGCATTCATTTCAATAATGGCAGTAGACAACATCTCATGTTAAGACTGGTATCTTTTAAATTGCATGACCATTCTGCAAATTTGGTTGGCGAAAGCTGAAATTTACGGGGACATTCTTCTGTGTATGATAATTCTATCAAAAATCCTTTTCTGTATACGTCCAACAAATATTTTTTTTTTCCATGTGTCGCCTGGAAATATTGATTCCATGTAATACCCTGTTGTCAGTGGCAACGCATAGCCATCAGAGTGTAACTTACAATATTATGTTAATTGTCGATTAGAATTGCTCATAGTTGCCAAACCATGAAATGAGCCTTGGAAACACTGGTATCTAATTTCCTTGATTATTGACTTCGAGTCTTTTGTCACCAAGTTTCGAAGGTTTACCACGATGTGTACAGCGAATATTTGAGCTTCTGATGGAGATTAAACGTACTTAAAAAAAAATAAAATCACCCTGCTCTTTTTTGGAGTCATTTTCAGCACCTAGAGCATGGTAATCATCATAATTAATGTGAATCAGCAAAGTTAGCACTCTGTCACGAGTGATCATTGTGTTGCTTACACCTGTTACAACCCATACGGCTTAGACCTTGTATTTATGTTCTGGGCCTCGTTTATAAAAAGATATGAAGAGTTTGTTCGCAAAAACCGATAAGTCCATTTCTGAAGATTTTGAAGTACGGTCTCTGTCACAAAGAACAAAATGATAATTTTTTAATGATATATTGGTCACTACATATAAAGCTACATTTTTGAAGTTATGGTCAAAAGAAGCAACAATTTTCATATCATTCTCTTTATTTTTCTTTGCCTTTAATCGCAGATATCTCCTTTTGGCAAATATGGACTTATCAGTTTTTGCGAACAAACTCTTCATATAATCGATTGAAATCTCCTTAGCTCACAGGCTGCCATAGTCTTATGACAGAAATCAACTACAAAATCAATTAAAACTTTTCATAAAACAGGGCCATGTTGTTATTTCTTATACCGGGGGGCCATTAACTTTGTCATTGTGACCATCGAAGATATTTCCGTTCCAGCTATATGAACTCAATTAACATTTATACACTTATAACAAGAACTGGCGCATGATATATATATATATATATATATATATATATATATATATATATATATATATTAGGACAAGTCATTGTATATCAAAAGGATGTGATTCCAGCCTACTAGACCTCTGATTGCATACGAAGCAACGTTATGAGCAGTCTTAAATCATATAACAAAACTAAACAAAAAAAACAAACAAACAAAAATGATGCTGTACAAATAACTCTTATCAAAGGGCTATTTGTCGTCGATAGGACATTGAATAGCCATTTGCTAGGCTGGTCATGGTGTCAAATCTTATTGATAAATGATGTAAATGACTCTAAACCCAGTATTTAAATATCTTATTAAAAACTTGATACCCCGTGGACAGTTAGCCCCCCCCCCCCGCCCGCTTAATACGTGTTAGTCATATGGTTAACGTAAACATTATTCAATTCAATTCAGCTCAATTCAATTCAATTCAATTCAATTCAGCTCAAATCAATTCAAATTTATTTCCTTTTTTCGACAAAAGAATAACATGATATACATCTCATTTTTTATGATATAGGGCCTACATCTCATTTTTCAAAGTGTCAGAAATCATGTTAACATAACAATGTGGATTGAAGAGAGTAAACTACAATAAATGAAAACTTACAGTAACGATACACTGTAATAGGACTGAAGTATAATGAAATAAAGTGAAAGATCAATATTGACTTTGCAAAAAACGGAAGGATCCACTGAAAAGACAATGCTTGTAGAGTGTTGGCTCTTCGTGGAAAAAAAAACCCACAAAAAAAAAAAAAAAAAACAGGTATGAAGATATTGGTAAAAATTTGCATCAAAGAGCAACATAAAGTTGGGGGACAAACAACCAGGACATAAAAAAAAAAAATATTTAAAAAAAAATGTCTTAAAGAATTGGGAAAACGAGAATTGGAAGCCCACAAAGAGTCAGACAAAAAATAAAAAAAAAACACACACACACAAGAAAAGATACATAATACATGTATAGAAAACACACAAACATATAAACAGACATGACACGAGACTGGGACAGCGACGAGACTAGTTAAAGGGTAAAGACTGAGCTGACGACACGACATGAAGCAAAACTATATAGCACACCAACAGAGATAACAATACACGGAGGTTCGACGATGAAAAAAAAAAAGACAAATGGACAAACAAACACACAGACGTCCAATTTTCCCTCATATCTAAAGCATAAAGAATGGACATCTGGAAGAACAACCCATGAACTGCGGGACTAGATTACATGTCTACTCATAACTATAATCAGCCAGTACAGGCGGCAATGAGAGCAGTAATGCAGATTTTGCAAGAGGGTATCAAACTAACTTCTTCTTGTCATTGGAAAATTGCAAAAGAAAAGAACTTCAGTCTCCTTCTTAAAGCGAGTATACAGAAGGAGCAGTTTTATGTCATGGATCAAAGAATTCCAGTAATTAATTGAATTTTTAGTTTAAAATTGTTCGAAATACTGGTAAGTGAAATTCATTTGAGCATCGAGTGGGATGATTATGGAATAACTGGTTTTTGAGGAACATGGGATCAAAAATAGATGGAAGATTATAGCTTATCATGTCTAGGGTTATAGGATTAGGGTTAGTATTTAGCTCGGGGTTATTATTATTATGTACAAGATTAGTATTAGCATTAGAGTCATAGGAAGGGTCTGGGGTAATTGTCCAGGGAGAAAATTTTCCCAGAACAGTATTGGTCTATACACGTTTCCATGCTTACCTGTAAGCATGCAAGCAAAGATTATCACAACGAAGGCCATATGATATCCCTCCCATGGTCCGCCCTGAACAGGTGAGAGAATGATTGATACATTGTCAGGTTAACGTCATGCTCAAAATACCACCAATGTATGTTCATGGACATTAAAGGGGAAGGCTAGTAACTGATCAGTGGGAATCAGTGGAAATGCTGGAAGATGATTGTTCCTATCCTTATGGGATTCATTCAAGAGTTCATTGTATATCTATTGTTGTGTGAAAATGATTTGCTTCAGAATGGTCTCAAATTCAAGTAATGTGCAGTTTAATGCTTCCAGGTTAGCGTCCCTGGTCAGTGACGGTGCATCCCAACCTCTGAAGTTGCATTATGTGTTAGATAATAGTTGCTCTTGTCATATATACAATCTCAAAAATAAATAACATAACTATTTGCATATGTCGCAAGACTTCAAAAATACAGTCGCTTTTAGGCAGCCTTTCATGACGTTATTTGAGCAGGTTTCCGAAGAGGAATTTTGGGGGTGAATTAACAATGGAGATGAGGTACTGTCAAGACGTACACTTAAAAAGAAATAAACTTGAAATTGGTTGTTTTACGATAATTCTCACATTCTGGAGATCAGATCTCGGATGTTACAAGTGACCGATCCCCTGCAGGATGATGTAGAGTATTGCGATGTAAATGCTCTTTGAAGTTATATCCAGGCTAATTCACCGTGTTTTAGTATCTTAAGATTAAATTCAATTAATCTTGTTTTCAACCTTTTTTTATACTGCCATTTGATTTGATTTTGTTTGGTGCATATCATTCGTTCCCCTAATTACCAAACTTAAAATGTTTTCTTTTTTACTTGCAGTACAAACTCGCTTTTATGCAGGTTCCCTCATGTTTTTCTTTTTCAAATACTTGACCTTCCTGGTTTGTATATTTAGCAACACATGTGTTTTATGTGCGTGCATGTACTGATGGTATTATGTGTCTCTATTTGCTTTTCGAATAAATAAAGGCATATGAGGTTAGTATGACAAAGTAGATTTGACATGATATATACTAAGTATTTTTTAGAGTTGTCGTATTTCAAATTGTATCATAACACTTGGTCTGTTGGTGGTCGTGACATTGTATATTTCATTATAACTCATTTTGTTTGCTTGCTCGTTCGCTTTTGAATGTGCTTTTCTTTTTCTTGGGTTGGGTACTTTAATTTTGCATCATTTGAAACACTGTTCTCTATAGCTTTTGAAAATGACAGGAGGAACAATACTTTGTAGCCAGCCAATCATAGCCATTAAGTTTAATGAAAAAGCACATCACTTGCAAGCCATTGTAGAACTTGCTTGATGATGGGTTTTTTTTTTTTTTTTTGGAATAATCTTCATTATGTTGTATTATTTTTTTCTTGTAATAGAATGTGTAATGTTCTTGCTAACATTTATTATAAGCTGCTTGGTTTAATTCAACAGTCAAGTGTAAATTGATTCTAGCATTCTATCGTCGGTCATTTTCTTTGTATTCTTAGCGGACATACATCATTCCTATTGTTATGACCACGAATTCACTGCCTATTTGCTGTTTCGTCACAATCACATTGTTCAATTTATTTTATTGTAGTTATACTAAGTGGATATGCCATGTACATAAAACGTTGATAAAAGACGGGAACCCTGAAGTGTTAGAATGGATATTCAGTTTGAGCATTTCCTCATTCTTTGTATTCCAGTACAGCAAAACTAGTAGGTAAAGGGGTCATTCCACAAGCTATACACGTTGAAAAACATAGCCCACGAGACACACACCCACGAGTTAAAACAGACAAAGCAGGCCAACGAGCTACAATATGAGGCTCACGAGTTCGACACTTAAAAAGGCCCTGAAATCTGAACGCATGTTGATTTGTGTTGATTTATGATACCCTCAACCATAGGCGCCGGAAGTGGGGGGGCAGGGGGGGCGGCCGCCCCCCCCAATCCAAAAAGTGGGGGGCAAAACGCATTTTTGCCCCCCCCCCCCCCCCCAAAAAAAAGCCCCCCCCCCAAAAAAAAAAAAAAAATTAAAAAAAAAATAATGATAATAAAAATAAATGAATAAACAAAGAAAATAAAATAAATATGTATATATATGAATAGAAGGGGAAAAATATGGCTACAAACGGCAGCTTTTGGACTGTAAAATGTCAAAATTTTCAAGCTCGCTCGCTTCGCTCGCTCGCATCCAGCAGTTGAGCCCGGTGCGCCTCCCCCTTAATTTCTAAAGCGAAAAACATAGCTACGACGGCAGTTGTTGGACTCTAGAATGTCAACATTTTCGAGGTCGCTCGCTTCGCTCGCTCGCATTGAATCTTTATGCCATTCTCCTAATGTTGCTGCCAGTAATTGCCAGTAGTTGCGCCTGATGCCCCCTTCCCTTAATTTCCAAAGCGAAAGATAAATATAGCTACAAACGGGAGTTTTGGGGCTGTAAAATGTCAAAATTTTCAAGCTCGCTCGCTTCGCTCGCTCGCATTGAATCGTTATGCCATTCTCCTAATGTTGCTGACAGTAATTGCCAGTAGTTACGCCCGATGCCCCCTTACCTTAATTTCCAAAACGAAAGATAAATACAGCTACAAACGGGAGTTTTGGGACTGTAAAATGTCAAAATTTTCAAGCTCGCTCGCATTGAATCGTTATGCCACTCTCCTAATGTTGCTGCCAGTAATTGCCAGCAGTTGCGCCCGATGCCCCCCCCCCCCCTTAATTTCCAAAGCGAAAAGTATAGTTACAAACTGGAGTTTTGGGACTGTAACATGTCAAAATTTTCAAGCTCGCTCGCATTGAATCGTTATGCCATTCTCCTAATGTTGCTGCCAGTAATTGCCAGCAGTTGCGCCCGATGCCCCCCCCCCTTAATTTCCAAAGCGAAAAGTATAGTTACAAACTGGAGTTTTGGGACTGTAACATGCCAAAATTTTCAAGCTCGCTCGCATTGAATCGTTATGCCATTCTCCTAATGTTGTTGCCAGTAATTGCCAGCAGTTGCGCCCGATGCGCCGCCCCATTAATTTCCAAAGTGAAAGATATAGCTACAAACCCCAGTTTTGGGACTGTAGAATGTCAAAATTTTCAAGCTTGCTCGCTTCGCTCGCTCGCATTGAATCGTTATGCCATTCTCCTAATGTTGCTGCCAATAATTGCCAGCAGTTGCGCCCGATGCGCCCCCATTTATTTCCAAAGCGAAATATATAGCTACAATAGACTCCAGTTTTGGAACTGTAGAATATCAAAATTTTCAAGCTCGCTCGCTTCGCTCGCTCGCATTTTATTGTTATGCCATTCACCTTATGTTGCTGACAGTATATAATTTGTCGATCGTTTCACACCGTCATTCCATAATCCATGTAAGGAAAACTTACAATGTTCCTCAATGACTGTGTTGTTGAATGTATCACATTCCGTAATGTATTGTAGTCCCATTATTGCTCACGCACACACGCACTTGTAAGCATATAGACCGTCTAAAATTACTTTATGGTTCCCCCCATGTTTCGACCCACCGTACGCCACTTTACATATATATATATATATATATATATATATATATATATATATATATATATAATAGATGTGTGTGCGTGTGTGTGTGCGTGTATGTGTATATTGTGTAACATATGCATGGTCTAATCTTGAGCCCCCTCCAATGTTTGCCCCCCCCCCCCCCAATCCAAAACTGCTTCCGGCGCGCCTGCCCTCAACATCACTTTTGCGGTGAAACGAATATCTAGAAACATTTCATATACTTTTAACGATTTTTTTTCTTCTATTTTTCTTCAGATTACTTTGGACCGCCCACAAAAATCCTTCTAAACCAATATTCCTCAGATGACATGAATCTGTCAATCATTGCGAAAGTACTGAAATTTTAACAAAAGGCATTGGAATGCACCTTCCCCTCGACTCAGCATAACTTGCATGTTTCTGTGATATGTGACTAAAAACAGACTTGGCGAGGGAACATGCAAGTTATGCTAAGTCGAGGGGAAGGTACATTCCAATGCTTTTTGTTAACCCTATAAAGCCCAAGCTACTTTGACCCCTTCCAGGCCCTAAGGGGGGGGGGGGGCACATTGTGTCCCCCCCCCCATATAACTTTTTTATTATATGATGTATGACCGTCATATTTGGTACATGAGTAAAGCAACTCATACTCTACATGACCCAATATTTGAAATTTCTCAAGGTCATCCACTGAGGACGCTATTCACCAAAATATAAAGAAATACATAGAAAATACGCTAAAATCAGGTTTTTTCTTTAAATTTCTTTATCCCCATAGGCAGTATATATGGGTTTTTTTTTTATATCAATCATTTTCATATTTACCACAAAGGAAAAGCAAGTCAACCTTCACTATTTGTTATGGTTGAACTTTCTCAAGGTCAACATGTGGGGGCGCTATTCATTGCGATATAAAGAAATATATGAAACCTATAATATATTGCTTGGAATGGGTACATATATCGGTATCATATATGTCATATTTGCAAAATTTTGAAATTTTGAGTTTGTAGATTGATAATATGATAAACAAATGATATAACCGGCAAAGCTTGTGTGAAGATAACACAAAATAAAAGGGAAGCCTTGGAAAATGCTGTATTTCCGATTATTTCTATTATATCTATTATTTGATGCCTATATTATATAAAAAAATGAAGGAAATAATAAGAAGACCATTTCAGGGTAATTCACAACCATAATCACTTCATATTTTCGTCCTTCACCAAATTACAGCCAAGAAAACCGCCCTTTCATCCATTATCATATTGTTAACTGAAATTGGAACAGAAAATCAAGCAAAATCTGATGCACATGGTTGTCAGTTTACGGTTGCCATGGCAAAAAGCAATATCGGACATAGCAAAATTATATATCAAAATGTTTGCAATAAGATTTTAGGAAAAGTCACCAAATTTCGTTGAAATCGGGTAAAGGGTGTAGGAGTGGCAAATGAAAATATGGTGGGGGGTACAATGTGCCCCCCCCCCCCTTGGGCTTTATAGGGTTAAACAATAAGTTATGGAAGTTTATTGTTTCTTTTTTCACAGAACTCACTGCAGCCACTAAGAAACATTAGTATCTTAAGCCTACTCCTTTAATATGAATAACACAGTTATACGACTAACTAATTGCTAGCATACCTTCTAAATTAGAAAATATATCTTTTTTCTATTAAAACTTCTACAGTGACCACTGAAAAAGAGCAACTTGTTTGCATTTATTCATGCCCCCATCCTTGCATGGTTCCGCTGCCCCTGCAAGGGGTGGCAGTCGAACGTCACAAAATGTGTAAATTATGCTGTAATCAGGTATGTGCGACAATAAAACAGAAGTCTTTGCTAAAACTAACAATTCGTGCGAAGAAGCTTAATCATGACGAGAATTCTTGCTCTGATCTCTCGCTTAGACAGTGAAAACTGAAGTACAATAATAAATCAAGCTCAATTTGATGTCAATATACAGTTTAAACGCAGACAAAGAGAATGCGATAAGTTTCCAAAGTTAAAATTAGAATAGCATGTGATACAAGCAACTTATAGAAACTGACTTTTTTTTTTCAAGCATGTTTGACAGAAGCTACTGCAACCACTCGAAAATTAAGGATCTTTAACATAATTCGTTTGAATAGCATGGTGATACAAACAGCCGTATCATATCACCTAAGCTATCAACATTGCAAGCGTATTTCCCATTTCTTTTACACTTCAGAGTTGTACGGTCATGACAATTGCCTTTGGAAAGAGCCGCTTGTATTCAATGCTTTGGCTGATTTTACTTTCAGCCGTTCAGTCAGATGAAATTAACCCAAACTTCATTTCAATTATGTCGAACGCATGTTGTGTAAGTTAAACGTCACAAAGTGCAAGTGTATTTTCCAAAACTGACAATCAGACCAAATATTGAGCCATATCTCTTCAGGCACTTGAAAGGTAGAATACAATACAATATTGGTACTTAATAACATTAGTTCTAACAATGAGGGTACATATACATTGCTATCCTCAAACTGAAATTAAGGTTACGGGAAGGGAAACTTACTAATGACAAGTGCAAAATAGACGTTGTGAGCAACAAACATTGAATTAATAGTGATAGGTCTTCCAAATCATTTGAAAAACTGCCAAGGATGCCGTTTCCAGGATGCTCTGTTGCAATATAATCTTTCATGTAAAAGTCAAAATGCATAACTGACTAAAACTCACCATTTTCCCGTTTATTTCAAGCTGACGAAATATCTCAGAATTTGACTGTCATGAATCCAGCTTGTCGGATGTTCCTTTTCTGCCAAATTCTTCACCGTTTTAAATAGCTCAGGAAAGTGGGTGGCGAAAGGAATTAAACGAATAACTTATTTCTTGCTTTTTGGACGTGTAATCGGTATTTAATTACTTCTAAAACACCTGGTGTTTTGGGTCTTCCTCACAGCTCGGATATGCTCTCAACTCGCAAGTGATTACATTTTTTCTTAGCACATCAAAAGAATATGAGCTCTGGATGTGGTCCTGGGCGCTGTTTCGTGAAACCTGTCAGTCACTGACAAGAGTGTTTTGAGCTTCTGAAATCCTTGCATCTGATTGGCTGAGAGCAAATTTGTCAGCGAATAAATTATCATAGACATATAAGAAATACACCCCTGATCAGATACGTCATTGACATTTCTTAACACTTGTGAAGGAGTCCAAGTTTGTTCGTCTTACAGGCAACTGTAACCCCACTTTCTTTTTTCCTAAGTAACTTTTACCGGTATAGTGCGACTTTCACTAGATCCCTTGTCTTTGTCGTCGTGACTCCAGAATTTGAAAGACCAAGCCTCTGTAGGGTGCTGGAATCAATTCTTTGCAAGATAGCTCATTTGCTCTTTTTCGAAGCGGGAGGGGAGAGGTATAGATGCCATGGAGATCAATTTGATGTCCAAATATCATGCGAGCCATCAAGTCGTCATGACAACCGCACACAGTGTCGCCATCTGTCGGAACGGATGTTGTCATTAGGCAAAATTAAGGCGTTATAAAACGATAATTCTGCACGCTTAACTGAAGTCCTCGGAAATTCAATTTACTCTTCAAATCATGTTTCAATGATGTTGGTTGTTTTGAAAGCTACTATACTCTGCGGTAGATTACCCTGTTCGCGCTTACGTACATGATCTATCCGAAATAAACAAGTGTGTTGGTTTCTTACTCTGTGTATTCCATGTGGTTGATTAAAGGGATGTTGTAGTTTTCATTGAGACCTGGCTTCAGGTTCCTAACGTTTTGGTGGGATAATGAGAAACCAGTCATGAAATATAAAATAACCTGTGCTTGCAAGAGGTTTCAACGTTATTTGATGAAAATTGTTTCTTGAAGTGGATTAGATATCCAAAACAAAAAAATGATCCTAATAAAAAGGTGGGACCAACGTTTCTGTCAGGATTGCCTTGTTTTACTTTGCCTTTGGATATCTTAGCTATTCTAAAACTGATTTTCATCTAATAAACTTTTAATTCCTCATAGAATGCTATGCTCTCTGACATTTTGTAAGTGGTTTCTTAGTATCTCACAAAGAGCTGAAAGCTCAATCGTCATTCCTACCAATTTATATTATACACCATCCCTTTAAGGAGTGATCATCACGAGTGCAAAGGTAGAAGATGTCTTTTCTTTCTTCATTTATAGAGGTGGTTGAAATATCACATCAATATCTAATCATATTCTCATATTGGAAATCAACATCTGCCCTGGCATCCTTTACTTTGTCCAGCATTGTTATATCTCTTCGAAAATTCAAGGTGTGGGGAAAATACAAAATCGATAAAATCCATAAAAGTACAAATTTGATTACGGGACCATTGATCATGGTGATCATTAATTAAATACTAGAAAGTACACGGAATAGGGCTAACTATCCCTTAACCCGTTGAGGACGGACTGACTTTGCTACAACACGCATTTACCATAGACACTTGCCCGAGTATACTCGGGACTCGTCCTCAACGGGTTAAAATCTGACCAATAACAGTATTTTCATTCATCATATCATTTCAGGTTTAACTACATGAATATGACTTTCATGACTTATAATTCTTTTTTCCCCCTTTTTAAAGTTTCTTTTTCTTTAACGTTTTTGTGCGAAATGTACAGTCGGCTAGTGTAGATAGACAATATATATATATATATATATATATATATATATATATATATAAACATATTGTAGTTGTTCCGCGTATTGGCAGTACTAGAAATAGCAATAATAAAGTCACAAAAGAGGAATGCAGGGAATGCATTAATAGCCATTCTTGATTTTAATGAATAGTCCGAATTTTTGAGGATCCTTCCTCTTCATCAGGGATGACAGTGAAAAGTCGCATATACATATATATATATATATATATATATATATATATATATGAAGAGTTTGTTCGCAAAAACCGAAAAGTCCATATTTGCCAAATTGAGATATTTGCGATTAAAGGTCAAGACAAGAAAAATAAAGAGAATAATAAGAAATTTTTTGCTTCTTTTGACCATAACTTCAAAAATATACCTATATATGTAATGAACAATGTATCATTTAAAAGGTATTATTTTGTACTTTATGACAGAGATCGTACTTCAAAATCTTCAAAAATGGACTTATCGGTTTTTGCAAACAAACCCTTCATATATATATATATATATATATATATATATATATATATGACGTAGAGGGGGGTGTCGTTTGGTTTTCTGCAGTGCCGTATATCAAGAGAGTCTGGCCAACTGCTAATAAGCCAGTTCGGTGTTCCACTTTGAGCATGAGCAGAAAAAGGTCATCAGTACCGGTAGAGCATGTTGGTTTTTTATTCACTGAGATAAGCATCTGTGATGTAATGATTATTCAAGTGATCATTATGAGTGGTGCTTGCCAGCACATCCACCTGACAGCAAAAGCGGAATTTGACAATATCAATTGAAAAGGATTGTTAATACATTCAATGCGAAATAATGAAATGGATGCTTTCCAAAGTGCTAATTGTGGATCATTCTGGTCACCTGGTCTACGCAAGTTCATTTTTTGTTTGAACATGACTGATGAATTCCATAAATTGTTACATCGGGTAAGCTGAAATACCTTCTCTCGCTTGAAAACTTGTGGAGTGCCTAATCAACTGAGAAAGAAGAAAGGTCATTTGTACCGATGTGCCCATGAGCTAACCCCGAACTGGCTTATTTGGACGCCATGTGCATGTAAGAGTGCACGTCAATAGGGACTCCAACCACCCGCCCGCTACACTAACACAAATACCCTTAGCCGTTGAAAAACGCATATCGACATTGTCTTCAAACGAAGACATATTCCACAACGCAGCGCCACTGTACAACGAAGCCCTGAAAAAAAGCGGCTACGAGAAAAACATCAAGTACTACAAACCGAGTGAAGAGGAAAAGAGAAGAAAAAGGAAAAACAGGAGCAGGAATATCACATGGTTCAACCCACCTTATAATGCAGCGACCAAGACAAACGTGGGGGGTAGATTCCTGAAGCTCATCAACAAACATTTTCCCAAAGGGCACAAGCTGAACCCAATATTCAATAAGAATACGGTAATAGTGAGCTACAGCTGCATGAAAAACATGGATTCAGTCATAAAATCCCACAACGAAAGAGTTATCAAACAATCCAAGTCACGTGACACCGAACCCAAACCCAAATGCAACTGCCGCCAAAAAGACCAATGCCCATTGAGAGGAAGATGCATGGAAACGGCTCTTGTGTATAGGCAACCGTCAAGCATGACAACGAGGAAAAGTGCTACTACGGGCTGGCGGGGGGTACCTTCAAAGACAGATATAGGAATCATGTTAAATCCATCAAGAATGAGAAATACAAAAACGAAACCCAACTCTCAAAATACATCTGGAGCCTGAGAGAAAAACGCGTAAACTTCACACTGACATGGGACATCCAAAAAAAGTCAAACTTAACTCTAAGAAGGAGTGGCCTGTGCAACCTCTGCCTCGATGAGAAGGCCATCATCATCCGAAACAAAAACGCACTCAATAAAAGGTCCGAGCTCATATCCAAATGCAGACACCGGAAAAGAAAAATCATCCAAGCGTCAAACCGATCCACCGCGCCACATGAGCACAGAAACACACCACTTTGTCAGTCTGCCTGAGGATCGCGACAGCGTGAAACCGCCGGTAGCAGACAAGGCACCAAAACACAGGTACGCCTATATAATATATATATATATATATATATATATATATATATATATATATATATATATATATATTATACATACATAATATATACATATATACATATATATATATATATATATATATATATATATATATATATATATATATATAGTGTGTGTGTGTGTGTGTGTGTGTGTGTGAGTCGTGTATCTTCAGCTGCTAAACCCCAGGGCCGTCGCATCGTTTAGTAGTGTGTATGACGAGAGTAAAGAAGAGGCGGTAGACGTTGCTTTTGGATCCTCACAATTTGATTTTACTTCAAGCTTTCGGGCTCTTCCCTTTGTCAAGACTGAGGACAAATCGGACAAAATACAGAACATGGATATCATATACAAACAAGGCAATCGCCAAATTGTGTCTCGCCCATTCGCGTCCAAGGAATTAATATTTTTTATAACTTTCAGAAGTTAATTGACCTGCTTATGACCTTTGACCTTGTGGTGACCTTCAACACCCTAAGGGACATTTACCATCCAAATTTGGTCACAAACGGACAAAGGGATCAAAAGTAATGAGCCATAATCGAAATGCGCCATAAACTCTTAACATTGGGCCATAAAAATTTGTTGACCCCTTTCTGTGACCTTTGACCTTGTGATGACCTTTAACTCCCCAAGGGACATCTACCGTCCAAGTTTGGTCACAAACGGACATAGGGATCAAAAGTTATGAGCCACAATCAAAACGCGCCATTAAAACATAACATTGGGCCCTAAAAGTTTGTTGACCCCTGTTTGTGACCTTTGATCTTGTGACGACCTTCACCTCCCCAAGGGACATCTTCCATCCAAGTTTGGTCACAAACGGACAAAGGGATCAAAAGTTATGAGCCATAAACGAAATGCGCCCTAAAAACTTTCCATTGGGTCCTAAAAGTTTGTTGACCCCCGTCTGTAACCTTTGACCTTGTGGTTACCTTCAACTTCCCAGGAGACATCTACCATGGGCGTAAATCCCGGGGGGGGGGGGATGGGGGGGATATATCCCCCCCTGAAATGGAGGAGGGGGGGATGGCCTGTACAATCATCCCCCCCCCCCCCCCTGAATTTTGAGGGGAAAAAATGGAGGAAGCAGAAATGTGATTGTATCAATTTTGGCATAATGCATGACGTTTGTACGCCGGCCTTCAGACAGGTAACAGAGCTGAACAGTATTCTATCTTGTAGGGAAATGTATAATTTTCTCAAGCGCTCGCTCGCTTCGCTCGCTCGCGAAGAAAGTAACTTCGACATACACTGTAAGATATAGCTCAGGCGTTGACAACGTCAAATAGTATAGGTCTACATGTAAACATGCTATGACGCGAGTGACTGGGGACCATCTGCAAAATATGTACGAAAACATACAAACAAACAATAACAACAACTTTATCGCCATAATTGAATCCCCTCCATTTCCTGAATCATTCCTGAGAAACGACAGTGACTGATGACTCAGTCAGGATACATCTATGGGCATACCAAGGGAAGATCAGGGACGTCGAATCTATGGGGGGCAAAGGGGCATTTGCCCCGCCCCAAAGGAAGTGTTTAGACAGACAAATCATTTATCCCCCAAGCAATTCCCGAGATGAGGACAAATCTCGAACTTTCTTAATGGAAAATTGTCCAAATATCGCCAGAACTATGCACCAGATCGTTGTATTGCAATCATGAACATGCAAAAGGTCCGCTATAAGATAAGGGATAAACTTTGTACACTTTTGACATAGACATATATTCCCTAATTTATCAAAGAGTGTGCAGCAGATCTTTCACTTAACAAAAGCAACCTAATATGTATAGAGGCGTCGATGGGGGGGGGGATGGTTCTCAAATAAAAGTGGGACAAACAAAAGCGAAAAATATAGCTACAAACGGCAGTTTTTGGAGTGTAAAGTGATAAAATTTTAAAGCTCGCTCGCTCCGCTCGCTCGCATTTAACCGCTATGCCATTCTCCTGATGTTGCTGCCAGTGATTGAAAGCAGGTGCACCCAGTGCGCCTCCTTAATTTCCAAAGCGAAAATATAGCTACAAACGACAGATTTCAGGACTGGAAAATGTCAAAATTTTCAAGCTCAATCGCTTCGCTCGCTAGCATTTAATCAGTATGCCATTCTCCTGATGTTGCTGCCAGTAATTGCCGGCAGTTGCGCCCGGTGTGCCCCCTTAATTTCCAAAGCGAAAAAATACAGCCACAAACGGCAGTCTTTGGACTGTAAAATGTCAAAATTTTCAAGCTCGCTCGCTCCGCTCGCTCGCATTTAACCGCTATGCCATTCTCCTGATGTTGCTGCCAGTAATTGCCGGCAGTTGCGCCCGGTGTGCCCCCTTAATTTCCAAAGCGAAAAAATACAGCCACAAACGGCAGTCTTTAGACTGTAAAATGTCAAAATTTTCAAGCTCGCTCGCTCCGCTCGCTCGCATTTAACCGCTATGCCATTCTCCTGATGTTGCTGCCAGTAATTGCCGGCAGTTGCACTCGGTGTGCCCCCTATGGGTAAATTTCCAAAGCGAAAAAGTATAGCTACAAACTGCAGTTTTTAGACTGTAAAATGTCAAAATTTTCAAGCTCGCTCGCTCCGCTCGCTCGCATTTAATCGCTATGCCATTCTCCTGATGTTGCTGCCAGTGATTGTGAGCAGGTGCGCCCCCCTAAATTTCCAAAGCGAAAAAATACAGCCACAAACGGCAGTCTTTAGACTGTAAAATGTCAAAATTTTCAAGCTCGCTCGCATTTAACCGCTATGCCATTCTCCTGATGTTGCTGCCAGTAATTGCCGGCAGTTGCACTCGGTGTGCCCCCTAAATTTCCAAAGCGAAAAAGTATAGCTACAAACTGCAGTTTTTAGACTGTAAAATGTCAAAATTTTCAAGCTTGCTCGCTCCGCTCGCTCGCATTTAATCGCCATGCCATTCTCCTGATGTTGCTGCCAGTGATTGTGAGCAGGTGCGCCCCCCTTAATTCCAAAGCGAAAAAAATAGCTACAAACGGCAGTTTGGGGACTGTAAAATACCAAATTTTTGAAGCTCGCTCGCTTCGCTCGCTCGCATTTAATTATTATTCCATTCTCCTGATGTTGCTGCCAGTAATTGCCAGCAGTTTTCGCCCGGTGCGCCCCCTTAATTTCCAAAGCGAAAAATATAGCTACAAACGGCAGTTTTTGGACTGTCAAATGTCAAAATTTTGAAGCTCGCTGGCTTCGCTCGCTCGCATTTAATCATTATGCCATTCTCCTGATGTTGCTGCCAGTAATTGCCAACAGTTTTTGCCCGGTGCGCCCCCTTAATTTCCAAAGCGAAAAAATACAGCCACAAACGACAGTTTTTGGGACTGGAAAATGTCAAAATTTTCAAGCTCATTCGCTTCGCTCGCTCGCATTTAATCATTATGCCATTCTCCTGATGTTGCTGCCAGTAATTGCCAGCAGTTTTCGCCCGGTGCGCCCCCCCCCCCCCCCTTAATTTCCAAAGCGAAAAAATACTAGTACAGCCACAAAGGACATGTGGGACTGTAAAATATCAAAATTTTCAAGCTCACTCGCTTCGCTCGCTCGCATTTAATCGTTATGCCATTCTGATGTTGCTGCCCGATTGCCGGCAGTTGCGCCCGGTGTGCCCCCATAATTTCCAAAGCGAAAAAATACAGCCACAAACGGCAGTCTTTGGACTGTAAAGTGTCAAAATTTTCAAGCTCGCTCGCCCCGCTCGCTCGCATTTAACCGCTATGCCATTCTCCTGATGTTGCTGCCAGTAATTGCCAGCAGTTGCGCCTGATGCGGCCCCTCTTAATTTCCAAAGCGAAAAAGTATAGCTACAAACGGCAGTTTTTAGACTGCAAAATGTTAAAAATTTTCATGCTCGCTCGCTCCGCTCGCTCGCATTTAATCGCTATGCCATTCTCCTGATGTTGCTGCCAGTGATTGACAGCAGTTGCGCCTGGTGTGCCCCCTTAATTTCCAAAACGAAGAATATAGCTACAAACGGCAGTTTTTGGACTGAAAAATGTCAAAATTTTCAACGCAAAGAGATTTCACCGTAGGAGGGGAAAACCCCCCTACCATACCCCCCTCGCTTGATTCGTTCCCTCACAATAACCGCTCCTCCTAAGATCAAATCCTGTCTACGCCGATGATAGGCCCCATTATTTAGTAGGCCTTCACAGTGATGTCGCACAGCAAGAGCTGAAATACCACGATTTTGTCATTCAATAATATATTGTGAATATTTCATTTTCTTATTGTTTTTTTTTTAGAAAAGAAAACAAAATTTTCACCACAAGTAAGCACCAGATCGCTGAATTTCAGGTCTGAAAATGCAAAATCTTCCTCGTGTGGGAGAGGGATACCCCCCCCCCCCATACACACCCTTCCCCCGTTCGGTGGTTCCGCTCCCTCTCAGAGATATTTCCAAAAAAAAAAAAATGTTTTCATACTTTTAAGGTCTGATTTTCCGCTGAAAGTCGTCTGACAAGCAAGCAAAAAAAAAAAAAAAGCAACAAGAACAAAAAGTCTTTATGTTGTTGCTGCCACTTTTCTCCCACTTTATATTTCATGCAAAAGAGTGGGGCATCCGATCCCTGTAAAGTATGTGTGTGTGTGTGTGGGGGGGGGGAGGGGGGCACAAAGCTTCTTCCCCCCCCCACCCCCCTCCACCCCCCCATCCCCCCCCCCCAAAAAAAAAAGGCTGCACCGGTCCGGTAATGGGCTTGTAATCGTGGTGATGGTGACCATCCCCCCCACTCCTCAGTATGGATTTACGCCGTTGACATCTACCATCACCAAAGTTTGATTGCCATTGTAGCAACCTGTGCTGAGTTACGTGTGATAAGAGAGTCTTGCAAGTAAACTTTAACGTATGACCTCAAATGACCATTGACCTTATCATGTGACCTCCAACGGCACCATAACATGAAGGTACCCCCAGTGCATCAATCACCCAAGTTTGATTGCCATTGTAGCAACATGTGTCGAGTTACGTGTGATAAGAGAGTCTTGCAAGTAAACTTTAACGTATGACCTCAAATGACCTTTGACCTTATCCTGTGACCTCCAACGGCACCATAACATGAAGGTACCCCCAGTGCATCTATGACCCATGTTAGGTTGTAATCCAAGCAACTTATGTGAATTTATTTGTCAAAAGAGAGTCTTGCAGGTATACTTTAACATAGAAAAGAGAGTCTTGCACATACTCTTTAATATATGACCTCAAATGACCTTTGACATCATCACATGACCTCCGACAACACCATAACATGAAGATACCCCTAGTGCTTCTATCACCCAAATGTGGCTGCCATTGCTGTAACAGTTGCCAAGTTATGCATCATAAGAGAGTCTTGCAGGTAAACTTTAACATTTGTGACGGACGACGGACGACGGACGGACGACGGACGGAACGCCGGACGACGGACGGACGCCATTTGGATCCCTTAGTCTCGCCTTCACCTCCGGTGGGCGAGACAAAAATAATGACGATCAAGACAATAGTGAAAATAACGACAATAGAGGCAGAGACGGCAGAAAATAAATACACTAATGGGAGTGTATATATGCATTAATCTCACATAATATAACATGCATACATACAATCACAAACAAGCATACATAATTATTATAAACACTTACAATTACGTACGACTAAACATTCTTATAAATTGCTGTTATTGTTTATATGGTTGCCTGCTTTGGCTTGTGAGGAGATCTACAAGTGTGTTTGTGCGTACATATCCGTATCTATATGTACATGTGTGTGCGCAGATGGTCTTCTTCTACATAAAGTTAAAATTTGGGATCATAAAGCGGGCAGGAAAGTGTGCTTTTTAGCAGTTTATCTGGAACATTTTTGGTAGAATACTGTGATTAGATGTATCTTTAGAGTCCAATTTTCATTTCTGAGAAACCTTGTACACACTCATCACTTTCAACTCTAATAATTTTTGAAAGGATGACGCTAGTGCTTTGAAAGTTGGTATTAATAGTTACGTTCAGACGGCAGGCCCTAACCTCGAGGTTAGGAAACCTCGAGGTTTAGCTCTTGCCCCCTAACTACGACGTGTGTCCACACGACGAATCTTAACCTCGAGGTTACGAAACCTCAAGGTTAAGCTTCTGCCTCCCGTAACTACGAGTGGGTTCCACTCGATGTTAAAACCACAAAACCGGAAGTTTCAGCCCACACTGCTAACAAGGCGTCCATTTATTCTTTAGTCCAACCCTGTCCGACTCGCTTACAGGTACTCTTTATACCCCCGCCAAACGAAGTTTGAAGGGGGTATATAGGAATCAGCGGACGGTCGGGCGGTCGGTCGGTCGGGCGGTCGGTCGGGCGGTCGGTCGGTCGGGCGGTCGGTCCGTTGCAAATCTTGCGTCGCGAACTACTTCCTCAGTTTTCAACCGATTCCCATAAAACTTGGCACAGATGTGTGCCTTGGGTTGTAGATGTGCAAGACGTATTTTTTGACAGTACTCAAAAGTATGTTGCCATGGTAACGGCATATTATGGGCAAAAATGGGTACAAATCTTGCGTCGCGAACTCCTCCCACAGTTTTTGATCAATTTTTATGAAATTAGGTACAGATGTTCATCTGAATATGTTAATGTGCAAGACACATATTTCCGCAGTGGCAAAAAGTGCGTTGCCGTGGTAACGGCATGTTATTGGTAAAATATAGGGCAAAATGCTTCATGGCAAAACTGCTTCATCAGTGTTCTTCCAATTCTCATGGAATTCATATTGAATGTTTGTCTTAGGATATAGGTCAGCATGACACATTTCTTGACAGTGACAAAAAGTATGTTGCCATGGTAACAGCTCACATATTATGAGCCAAAATGATGGAAATTTTTGTGTTGCAAACTACTTCCTCAGTTTTTGCCCAATTTCCATGAAACTTGGTACAGATGTGTGCCTTTGGTTGTAGATGTGCAAGACGCATTTTTCGACAGTACCCGAAAGTTGCCATGGTAACGGCATATTAATGGCAGAAGATCAAGGAAAGATCTTGCGGATTTAACTACTTCCTCAGTTTTTTTACCAAAGCTTATGAAATGTTGTTTTGACCAAAGCTTATGAAATGTTGTTTGGCGGGGGTATAACCAGTCGCTGTAGCGACATTTCTAGTTTTCTCTGTCATGGTATGCAGAGATGGCACTTCACTGATGACTTTATGCCTTTATGAAGATATTCGTCGAAAACATTTTTTTTTAGCGTCGGAGAAGAATATAGAATACAGTAGTGAGTTCGACGTGTTTAGTTTCAGAGATCAAGTGCTTGGGAAGAAAAGATGATGTTGTTGTGTCGTGCGTCATAGGTTTTTCACGTGTAGTGTATTTGTGGTGTACGTTTGGGAGGTTGACCCGGAAGCAGAGGGAAATTGTGGGGGCTGGAATTTACGGCAAGGTCACTCTTAACTTCGAGTTCGTTGTTTTTTGTGTCCACACGGTGCTTAACTACGAGTAGGGACCCCCGCGGCTCGTGGTTAGAGCGCTAACCATAAAATTTCTCGTGGCTCGAAACATCGAGCAAACCTCGAGGTTTGTTAACTACGAGTGCGTCTTCACGGTCCCTAACTACAAGCTCTAACCTCGAAGTTTCCTAACTTCGAGGTTGAGGGCTCCCGTCTGAACGTAACTAGTTTTGGAAAGAGTGTGTTAATTAGGCTTGCTCGATTTCAGTTCAATTTGATAATCCCTTCATTGTTGTTACTCTGGCGGTGTACTTCCTGCTTTTTGTCCCATTCATCGCACAGGCAGCACGGCTTGGTAAAGATTAAGCGCTTTAATACACACTGTACTTCAGAGCCTCTTTTCTCAGTTCACACTTTTCCTGAGTGTATGCTTTCTTTCGAATATTTATATTAGTTAGGAGAATCCATTTGAATTGAGTTATACATCATTTTAAAGCTTAGAGCCTGCTCTTTTAGAATCTGCCCTTAACTAAAAATCAATGTCTGGCGACTTTTTGTGTGTTTTGTGGTGCAGGGTCACATGTATACAATATTATATACAAAGTGTATATAAATATATATATATATATATATATATATATATATATATATGAAGTGTTTGTTTTCAAAAACCGATAAGTCCATTTTTGAAGATTTTGAAGTACGGTCTCTGTCACAAAGTACAAAATAATACCTTTTAAATGATATATTGGTCACTACATATAAAGGTATATTTTTGAAGTTATGGTCGAAAGAAGCAAAAATTTTCTTATCATTCTCTTTATTTTTCTTGACCTTTAATCGCAAATATCTACATTTGACAAATATGGACTTATCGGTTTTTGCAAACAAACTCTTCATATATAATATATATATATATATATATATATATATATATATATATATATATATATGTATATAATATCGGCCTTAGTTATATCCTTTCCCAATAGGACAGTCGTTGATGCATCGTTGGTATACAAATACTGAGCATCTTCGCGTATCTGTACTTTAAGTCATCATAATGAGAAGATTATAGAGTTCCTACAGTGTGTATGACATAGAAATATGTTATGTATGAATAAAGAGAAACATCTAAAAAAAGAAATGCAAGTTTATAGATTTCCCAATTTATCATGACGTGCAGTGTACTGTCTTTCCGTTCAGTTTGCTTAGTTTTCTTTAAAGCAACGCTGCTCTGAAGTGCAATACATCATGTGAATTAGTCAAAGTTCCGAGGGATCCAAGAGGATTATGGAATAGAAAAGCTCTTTATAGAGCGTGTAGGTATTGGCGATTGTGAGAGTAAATGTGGATTGTGGTTGAAGGTCAAAAGGTCAAAACATGTCATGCATGTGTAAAGCAATGACAGTCCTACTCTTGTATTCTGCATGTGGTTGTGAGTACAATGTTCCAACTTAGCTTCAGTGTTTGAGAGATGTGGTAAAATACATTTACCAATGTGAGAAATTGATTATCATCATATGAAAAAAAAAACCCGCAAGAACAAAAGCATTCTCGTAATATTGTATTGATTAAGGTTTTATTACACACTAAATGGTGTTCGTTGCATTGATAAAAAGTTACATTATCAGAATGACTGCTGTGTACACACTCTGTCTACCAATATCTAGTATACACTGATGCAAAACGTGTGACATTTGTTTGTTTTGTTTTGCGCACAAAGTCGAAATCAGTGAAATATGACGGGAGTGCTGCTTAAAATGACTAGATCTCCAGAGGTCTTTTTAGTGAATCTTCAAGGACTAGACCTCTCCTTTGCCGTACAAGTGCAAAAAGAAATACACTACATACAACACACGCAAGCATGTACAGTGCAACGCCCATCTTACACATTTGTACATCAACTGCATTGAATTCGATTTGGTTTGATTTGCTTAACGAATTTTCTGTATGGTATTCCTGAATTTCTGAATTTCAGCACTGTCAAACATTATGTTAAAACACAAGATTGGCTATTTCCTACAATTTCAACAATTTTCATTTAGATACACGTATAGCGCCTCTACATAATATACATAATAATAATTCAACATTAATAAACACATGCGACATCATATTTACACTATATTTCATTACACATATGCTTTGCTGTTAATCAAGGTTCTTTCTAATGTCACGACTGTCACGTTGGCAATCCTTTTCATTTTTAAAGGAAAAACAAAGTTCTGGAGCCCGTTTCATAAAATTTGTCAACTGACGCGATTTGCAGCCTGATGAGTAGTTTTGGAGTATTTTGAGATAGATTACACGCAGTTCGTGATCGTCATATTTTATGCATAGCCACACGTTCATTTTGTATGCGCGCCAAATAGAACATCTTTGATGCCCGCGTTGTATCAAACCAGCCCCTAACTGCGACCAGCCAGAACACGAAAAGCTCACAGAAGACAACGTTGGTTCAACTGTACAATCCAGAGGAACAACTCGGCCCCACTGTCACAGCGAGGCCAAGTTGACCTCGAGTCCGAGTTAGCCTACCCCAGATCAGGTAAAGTTTTAGATTACGACTCTTTGGGGTTAACATTTCGCATTTTAAGTCGTTGCCCAACGAATATTCTGCTATCACAGTGTTATTCCACATGTTTAATAGGCATACGTTTACATTTTGGAGCGAAATTTGACAGTTCTTCAGGCGTATGAGAACTATGTTTTACCTTTAACCAACACATTCACTTCCGGGTTCGGAAAATTTTCCCCCACCCATCCTTTTAGTACTATACACGTTAAAATATTAAATTAGTACTATACATCTATAAACACCATTGGCACCGTGTGTGTAGTGCTGTTACAAACCATAATGGCATGTTATAGGCCTACCAAACGCCGACATAACGACTGATCATCACCTAATACTAGGCCTACATGAGTCACGACTAGTAAAAATTGGCTCAATCGCGAGAGTATTATGACACCATAAGCATAAACATCTCTTCAACCAAGACTACGAAATCATCAAGAAAGCAAACAATAATTGTACATTTTCATAGTTTCTGTAGGAACATACTCCACAGCACACAATAATATACTGTAAACAAAATCAGAGAGAGAGAGAGAGAGAGAGAGAGAAGTTTTATAACATGAATCAAATCTGAACTCGAAATATATTATGACAGCTCTGTAGGCAAACTAGTAACACAGAAAATGGACTAGTAAAAACATTATTTCATTCAAAACCAATAATTGGAGGTATCCTATGGAACAAAGCGTTTAACGTGGCTGTTGAAATCTTGTAGAACAGGTGAGTTTTCATCAGATTTTTGAAGCTTTTGATATTTAAGATATCGAAAAAAGACAACTTTTGAGATAGTATATCTATAACCACTGTATGTATATCAAGTAGTAGCCTTTTAGATATATAATTGACTATTGTGTTTATTCAACGCAGGACAAAATCTGTCATGAGAGTATATCATTGAACAATATTGCACAGCGCCAAATAGCATATTATTTTCTTCACGTACCAAACACTATTTTCATTATCAAATGCATGCTGCATAACAGCAATAAAACCATAATGTATAATTATACACTGAACAATATGAACCACAATGGCTATATACAGGAGTTCTAGATAATATTTTTTAATCGTTTTGAACACACACACACACACACACACACACAAAATCGTGAATTAACCGAACACACTGCACAATTTTTCCTCTTCCCGTTCGATTTAATCATTCACGAATAAGTTATGCCACTGCAACTGAGAGGCGAATTACTCTTCATCGCGTAAAAATAAATGTTATTTCATATTACGCATACGAATTTACCTCACCAACGTTAAGTGTAGGAGGATTCCATTTACTTTTGTAGACATAAATTTAGCGAGACTATATGATGTAATATTTGTTCTATTGTATAACGTAAAAATGTATCAGTATCATTATTGTTATTATCAACGCACATGCACTGCACACCCCCACACATGCACACACTCACATTTACATTCACGCACAGACATTGCAACGTACTACACAAAATACATGGCCCCAGAACAACCATTCTCAACTTTGCACTCAAATCCTCATGACTCATAACAACGATCATCCTGACCAGGGTATCATAAGTAATCACAGTAAATACTACACTATTTCGGATTTCAATAATATGTTCCAATCTTCACTTGATTCCACTGCAAGTCATGTTAATAATTCCTGTAGCAATTCCACAAATAGGAATGATGACACTAATTATAACCCCATCAAAGATTTTAGCTTATTCCACTGGAATGCTAGAAGCTTAAACAAAAATTTTGATTCATTTGAATTACTTCTTCTTTCTTTACAAAATTTTCCCTTTTCCGCAATCGGTATAACTGAAACTTGGCTAGGGCACACGTCTCCAAATTTGTTTAGCCTTGATAGATATAAAATATTTCGCTCTGATCGTAAGAGAGGTAGAGGGGGAGGGGTAGTCCTATATATATATAACGAATTGCGAGTAAAAATAAGAACTGATATTGATATTGAAGGTTGTGAAAGCCTGTTTGTGGAAATCATTAATGATAAAATGAAAAATAAGATAATTGGTGTTATATACAGGCCACCAAATTATAAAACCGAAATGTTTTTAGAAAATTTTGATGAATGCCTCAACACGATTACACAAGAAAATAAGGAAATTTATATTATGGGCGACTATAATATTGACATGACGAAAATAGATACTTTAGCGGTAAAATTAAAAACTATTCTTTTTTCATATGCTTTCCATTCCCATATTGATAACCCAACAAGAATATCCCAAACATCTAAAACCTTGTTGGATAATATTTTTTCTAATAACTTTTCTGTAAATAAATTCATTAATGGTATCTTATATTATGATATATCTGATCATTTACCGATATTCATTATTCTTCGTTATTCTGAAAACGTCAAAAGTATTTCAAAACCCAGGCCGATAATGTACAGAAAAGAATCAGACGAGAATATTGAATTACTTAATCTTGATTTAGTGAAGGAAGAATGGCAAGAAGTGTATCTTCAAAATAACGCCGATAAAGCTTATGATATTTTCTTAGATAAACTTTTATATTATTATCAAAAAAACATTCCTTTAGTTAAGAAAAAAACACGTAGAAAGAACAAACATCCTTGGATTACAAAGGGAATCATCAATTCAATAAAAACCCGTAATAAATTGTATAAACTGGCGATTACTACCCACAATACAAAATATTTTACAGATTACAAAAAGTATAGAAATATACTCAGTAATTTGATTCGTATTTCTCGTAAAATGTATTATTCCGATAAGTTTGATAATCAAAAGGATAACGTAAATGGCTTATGGGAAACTATATATGAAATAACAGGTAAAAATAATAAGGAAACATCGTCCGTTTTTTATAATGACAACAAAGAACTCATAAACCCTGATGAAATATCTGATGCTTTTAACTCATACTTCGTAAATATTGGCCCCCAATTAGCTTCAAAAATAAAAAACAAACATGTTCATTCAAACTTTACTGAATTTCTTCCACCAAACTGCGACAAATCCCTTTTCTTCACCCCAACAGATGAGGAAGAAATACTGGAGATTGTTAACAGATTAAAGCCAAGTAGATCTAGTGGCCATGATGAAATAAGTGTTTATATACTGAAGAAAATCATCAAACAAATAACCACACCTTTATCTTACATTTTCAATCTTTCACTGTCTTCTGGAATATGCCCAAACTCATTAAAAATTGCGAAAGTAGTTCCAATTTTCAAAAGAAAAGACGACCCTTCTCTTTTAACAAATTATAGACCAATATCGTTATTACCTAGTATTTCTAAAATTCTGGAAAAAATTATTCATAAACGCCTGTACATTTTTCTTCATGTAAATGACCTACTTATACCTAATCAGTTTGGATTTAGAAAGGGCCATTCCACCGATTTAGCTATAATTCAATTGTTAGATAAGATTACTGAATCTTTTGCAAATAAAAAACATTTTATAGGAATTTTCATGGATTTATCAAAGGCTTTTGATACCATAGATCATGATATATTAATTTACAAATTAAAAAGATATGGTATTCGTGGTTTAGCACTTTCTTGGATTATTGATTATTTATCCAACAGAAAGCAATATGTACTATTTAAGTCATCTAAATCTCCGAATTCTAATAATGTATGTGGTGTTCCCCAGGGATCAATTCTTGGCCCCCTACTGTTCCTTGTATATATTAACGATATAATAAATACATCAAAAACTCTTAAATTTATACTTTTTGCGGATGATACTAATATTTTTTACTCCCATGAGAACCTCGAAACACTGTTTAATACTCTGAACACGGAAATAGACAAAGTCTCCCGATGGTTTATATGTAATAAATTATCCCTTAATGTCTCTAAAACAAATTTTATACGTTTTAAACCTACTGCTTCACAGAACATTAACAGCAGTTATAATATCAATATTGATGGATTATCTTTAACTGAAGTAAGATCTACTAAATTTTTAGGAATCACAATTGACTCGAGTTTAACTTGGAACGATCACATTCATAATATCCACACGTCTGTCTCAAGAACTGTAGGAATTTTATATCGACTGAAAAACTTCATTTCTCAAAATTCCCTGACTATTCTATACAATGCATTGATCTTACCACATATCACATACTGCAATATCGTTTGGGGAAACTGTGGCTCAACTAAAATTAATCCAATTCTTACTCTCCAAAAACGTGCTGTACGTTTGATTACCAATTCCCGTTACTTATCCCCATCCAATCCCCTATTTCGTCAACTAAAAACATTAAAAATTGAGGATCTTCACACCTTTCAAACTGCTGTTTTTATGTATAAATATACATTTAATTGTCTTCCAAAAATTTTTGATGGCTTCTTCACTCCAAATTTCACCGTTCATTCATATCCAACACGTCAGTCGTCCGATTACCATCTCGAAAACCCCAGAATCATTTTAGCTCAAAAATCTTTAAAGCACAATGGACCAGATATTTGGAATTCTTTACCCAATAATTTAAAACAACGTACGTCGTTGAACATTTTCAAACGAGAACTAAAAAACACCCTCATAATCCAGTATACTTCTGACACATAAATATTCATACCACCTGATCAACAAACACCCTAAACAATGAGTTCACGGCCATAACTGAAGTAATATTCACCTCATCACACTGATACACAAAATAACACTCAACGTACAAACCAAGATTCATCCCAACACAATGCACACCGCACTGCACCGCACGCCCTTCGCACAATTACTTCCCACTCAGTGAGTGGCAAGATTTTCTTAATGTATTTCTTCGTTGTGCCCTTTGCACAATTACCCCCCACTCAGTGAGTGGCAAGATTTTCCTTATGTATCTCTTTACCTGGGGCCATCTTCCTCGTCAAGCTTAGCTTATGATGATGGTCCCCTGCATTTCATTTTTATCATCTCCTATTGCTTCCTTTCATATATGATATTCGTTCTTGAATAAAAAAAAAAATGTATGTAAGATCCAAACGATACGAATATTAGCTGTGTAAATGACTATGTAAGTATTTTGTTGATTTGTGGATTTGTATTGATTTTGAAATGCAGAAATAAAAACTGAACTGAACTGATCTGAACTGAATAAACATCGATTATTCAGTGCATGCAACCATATTCGGGTAGAACTAGAACCAATGATCCCCTGATTGCAAGATATGCCGGTAGATATGGGTGTATAGCCACTAGGATCACCGGGTTTCCGCCCGACAGCCAGTGCTGATTCTTATCCCTTTTAGCGGCGATTACACTGCATATTTATCCAGTAGGGCCTTATGGATTTTCCGTCGAATTCACTTTACATCGATGAAGATCAATTGGTTAATCAGTTACATGAATGGAAAAAATAACAAACACACATCAATGAAAGAATTCGTTAATAGGAATTCGAATCAGCTACGACATGCGTATCTCTACCTCTCTATACAATGGTGAAAACGAAGCATTTTGACGGATATTCTTTTTAGAGTGACCCATCGCCCAGAGATGGAAATCAAGTGACTTTTCGGCTGTTGTCAAAATACAATCAATGATGGAAACGCCGATTCATGGTTACAGGGCGACCGTAACGACCAGATTCAAACGAGCACTTGTTATATCACTCAATGTATACCCCAACCTGAAACAGAGCGAGTTGGCTCAATTAGCAATAATTTTGTATGCTTTTAATTGAAAAAAAAAATAAAGTTGTTGCCATGGCAACGCATTTTTCAACATGAAAGATGGATATGTTTTGCTCATTTTAAAATTGTATATGTTAGTCACATGTACCTTATCCCAACCAAACTGAGTGAGTTATGCAAAGAAACTGGTAATTTCTATGATTTTCTTTAAAATGAATGCTGTTACCACGGCAACACCATGTTCAACATTAACAAAAGATAAATATTGCATAACTAAATGGTATAGCAGTCACACGTGCCGAATTTCAAGTCAATGAAGTGCTCAAAAGTTGATCCACAATATTTTCGTAAGCCTTGCATTCAAAATATGCTGTTACCATGCCAACACATTGTTTGACAAAGACCAAAGATAAAAATTGCTACGTACATAGCGGTAATACAATATTATGCCAAATTTCAAGCTAATTGCTCAAAAACTAAGGAAGTACTAGCTGCATCTACAACAGTTTGTATGCTATTCATTCAAAATACACTGTTGCGATGACAGCATACTCTTCGACAATAAGATAAAGTTTTCACATCTGCTTACTATAGTGGTATCATGTGCCACATTTCAGGCAAAGTAATAAAAAATTGACAGATACCTGAATCCGCAATATTTCTGAATTATTTTCTAGCAAAGTATGCTTTTACGATGGCAACACAATGTTTAACAATGACAAAAAGAAGGTTTGCACATTTACACACTGAAGCGGCCACATGCCAAATGCTCAAGAGACAGGGGAGTTAAGTAAATCCACTATATTTTTGCTTTTTTTTCAGTGGAAAAGTACCCTTACCATAGCAACGCATTTTCTGATATCGACAGTAGATGAATTGCTTTAAAAATGAGAGAGTATTTTGATCCACAACATTTTGTATGAACTTTTTTGAAAAACTGCCAGTGCCATGGCAACGCATTATGCGATACCAACAAAAAATTGTCTTGCACATCGGTCAAACGTCAAATTAGAGTCAATTGCCCAAAAACTGAAGGAGTTGTGTCAATCCACATTTTTGTGTAGGATTTGTATAAACTCTGCTGTTGCCATGGGAACAGATTTCTTAACACTAACAGAAAGGTGTCTTGCCATACACATTTAATTTCTTGCATGTGCCAAACTTTAGCAGACTTGCTTTAAAACTGAGAGTAGTTCGATCCGCATCATTTTGTGATGTTTACGAAAATTAACTGTTACCATGGCAACGCATCACGGGAAACTATATAGCTATAAAGATTCCTTGCACATCTACCTATAATATCATTCACACATGCTAAATGCTAGGTCAATTGCTCGAAGAAGAGATAATTTCGAGACCCAACATTTTGCATGATTTGAATGAAGAATTTGCCGTTAATTTCGAGACCCAACATTTTGCATGATTTGAATAAAGAATTTGCCGTTACCATGATAACGCATAGATCCATACTTATAGAAAAGGCGTCTTGAACGCCTACCTAACATAACAGTCACACATGCCAAATTTGAGGTCAGTTTACTCAATAAATGAGAGAATAGTTCGATCCACAAGTTTTGCAATCGACTGACCGCCCGAACTGAGATTCCTATACACTTTATGTGTCGGTGGGGCACAAGTTACAATCTGATATGCCTTGTGATCAATCGATTTTCTGTTTCTCTTTGCAGATGTTTCGCTCTTGTCAGAGCTAATGATTAAAGTGTCGGCAATGACGACATTTCGGAAATCATTGACCACGACTCCAACTCTAGAAGCACGATATCTCCATTTAGAGATTCATGGTAACGGTTATTATTAAAATACCTCGAATATCGTATAATTGAGGCGAGCTTACAGTGGACAATACCTTGAAACGTTGGGGGTTTGTTTCGTTTTGTTTTGTATCGTTTTTGTTTTTACTTGAATATATCAGACCACATTCTAATAATTTTACCTATACTCATCTGACTATTCACTACCTATATATATATATATACCTATATATATATATATATATATATATATATATACCTATATATATATATATATATATATATGAAAATAGTAGCTCTGATCAAACCTTTTATCCTTTTAAGGAGGCACTATTCGATAGTACCTCCTTGGTCATGTTAAGCAATTTCACCTCCATTATTTCTTAGACTTGGGTGAAATGTGTCTCTTATTTTTACATCGAAGTCAAGGGAATGCTTTGACGTGTTGACTTATAGCGATCTCTGAGAAAGAATGTTAGGACGTGTGTTTCTGCGCAAAACTCAGTGGAAAATGTAAACTGCGAGCAAGGGGCAGATATTTGCAAATTAATCTCAGTTTCTCATGAATCCATCCGTTTCATATTGTGTGCATCGTCTTTTATACTGATAGAGGCTCTCTTATGACAGTACAAAATACCAGAGTGAAATGGAAAAATAAAATGAAAAAAAAAAAAACAACCCCGATATTTATCTTTCTTTGCATTCAGACTCTTGCAGTGTAAAGCTCCATCCGCATACTGGGATGACCCGGCCACGACGACACCGGATGGACCCGGACGAAGTAGCAAAGGTGTGGTTCAGGAAGGCCGTTGTACACCACCGTGTTTTGATCCGTATTGGCTGAAAAGATCTACAAGAAAAGAAAAAACGGAATGGTGTTATATTATCATCATCCTCTATGAATGTTGAAACAACAATAATTATTCATTATGCGATGTTGTTGCAGGTATATATTGCATTTACTGTTGGAAAAATTTGGGTAGGCCATAAGCAATTCAGTGAAAAATAAGCTCTCTTTGTCATCTCTAGCATCTGCCTCATAGTCCTACGACCCACTAGTCGAGTAGAAACTTTTTAGACCTGGAAAAGTTTTTAAGTACAAGGTTTTTTGTTGATTCGTATTCTAGAAGGGTATTGGAGCAAATCTAGCTTGGTTGCCACCTGGGCAACCTTGGGCAACTATTTTTATTAGCCTAATTAGCATAATGTATTACGTAATTAGCATATATAAAATATGTAATATATTACTCAATTTGATACAGAGAACCAGAAAACATGGGAAATAAAACTTTTTAAGGGGTTTCCATATCGAGGAATCCATTCATAACATTAATTTTCAATTTCAAATCATGTAAAATAATGTCTTAAATACCGTAATTAGCATAATGAGCGTATTTACATACGTATAATAGTGAAATATATGGTAATATATGCCATTGATATGACCTGGAAATGCTGTTAAGCAAAATGTTTTGTTGGTGTTGTGGTTGATTCATTTTTGAGATGGGCAATGAAGTTATTTGAGCTTGCTTGGTACCTTGGCAACCTTGAACAATCATTTTCATTAGTCTCATTAGCATATTCAGCTATTTAGCCTGATATGTTCTTAATTTCACTGCAGAAAGCCTAAAAACACACGTATAATACGATTTTCAAGTTTTTTTTTTTTGTTTTTTTTTTAAGACCAGGAATTCATCTGTTACACTGGTTTGTACTTCCAAACTATGTAACTGTCTTAAATATCATGATTAGCATTATTACCAGCAAATGGTGACATATGCCATGTACATTAGCGCAATATGTCATATCCACTGCAGAAAGCCCGAAAACACACGTATAATACGATTTTCAAGGTTTTTTAAGACCAGGAATTCATCTGTAACACTGGTTTGTACTTACAAGCTACAAGTATGAAACTGTCTTAAATATCATAATTAGCATAATTACATAATTAGCATATTATGTATGTCAAGTGTACAATAGTCCAGCAAATGGTGTCATATGCCATGCCCGATTGTACTGTGCTCAGTATAATGACCTGGAAAAGTTGGTATGTACAAGGTCTTTGTAGATTGGGGTTTTAGATATGTTAGATGGGTACTAACAATGCAGTAAACTAGTTAAGCTTGGTTGCCACTCTCACAGCCTTGGGTTATTATCTTTGACTAGGCTAAATAGCATGATGTTAGCTAATTAGAATATGCAATGAGCATGTTGCTAATCTTTATCTAGGAATCTGAGTATTCATAAGATATGACTTTTCGAGGTTTTGAGATTTGTATTTAAGGATAAATGCTACTTCGTTGCTACTTTGGCAACATCAGGCAATCACAGTTTAGTAGCCTACTAGCATAAAGATCTAATTAGGTTGACTATAGAATATGTTGTTTACGCTTTATAATGAAGAAAGCTTGAAAAAATAACACATTTTCAAAGGTTTTCTATTAACAAGAATCAATTTGTGACCCCAGTTTTTTTATGGGAGATGGCTGGGTTGGGAGGGCAAGGACATCCCCCTATAAAACAAAATATAGTTTTTCATTGTTGTATGATTAAAAAAAAAAAAAAAAAAATATATATATATATATATATATATATATATATACATATATATATTATTATTATTATTATTATTATTATTATTATTATTATTATTATTATTACGGAAGGGAGGGAAATACTGGTAGCACAACAACATGTCACACATTCTGACAACAAAACAAATCACCACCACCAATGATATCAAACTTAAAGTAACAAAACCTGTATTCTTCCCTCGCCTCAAGCGGCATCGTCCCAGTCTCGATCTATCTTTTTTCCAACGTGGGCCGAACAGGCCACACTCACTTTGTACATATGCATATTCATGACAATAAACATTTATACATATATATAATATACAATATATAATATATAACATATAATATATAATAATAATAAGTAACATATAATATGATAATATATAATATATATATAGTATCTAACAACATCTCATGGTCACATAAAACGGTATCAAGTATTGTAAAATGGACTATCGGAAATAGGCAAATAATCTCATTATCCCAATTACGATATTTAAGACACCTTGCACCACTTATAAATATGTGAAAACCTGTCTAATAATGAATTCCTCTTTATTTAAAACCTTGAAAAACATTTTTTTTAGACTACCTGCCTAACTACACATTGAACATTATACCTTTTTGCTGAATATGCTAATTAGGCTATTAGATAATAATCGCAATAGTTTGCCAAGGTGGTAACCAAGCTTAGCTTACTTCAATACGCGATTAAAACAAATAAAGAAATAAAAAGCCTTGTACTTAACAACTTTTCGAGATCATTTAAATATGGTGTATTTATTTATCTACTTTACACTACTTTACTTTTGTACACATGTTGATTAGGTTAATATGCTAATATTATTATGATATTTAACCCGTCGAGGACGGACTGATTTTGCTACAACATGCATTTCCCATAGACACCTGCCCGAGTATACTCGGGACTCGTCCTCAACGGGTTAAGACACTTACATCATTTGAAATTGGGAACTGGTGTTACAAATGGATTCCTAGTATTAAGCTATAATTTGCGTGTTTTCTGGCTTCCTGTATACAATGCAATTTCCAGGCGTCCTGGATTAAGATTAGCAGGATACATATTACGCTAATTAGGTATAAATCATCATGTTGGATTAGGCTAATCATGGGTGAGAGGATGGCAACCAGCTTAATTAGTTTTCTGCCTTGTTAGTACCCATCTAAAACACCAATCTAAGTTACAAAGACCTTGTACATACCAACTTTTCCAGGTCATATACAGTACATGGCATATGACACCATTTGCTGGACTATTCTACACTGTACATATATAATATGCTAATTATGTAATTATGCTAATAATGATATTTAAGACGGTTAACCCACAGTTACATTGTTTAGAAGTACAAACAAATGTTACAGATGAATTCCTGGTCTTAT
Organism: Diadema setosum; assembly: GCA_033980235.1. Taxonomy (NCBI): domain Eukaryota; kingdom Metazoa; phylum Echinodermata; class Echinoidea; order Diadematoida; family Diadematidae; genus Diadema; species Diadema setosum. The sequence continues at coordinate 23,146,687 of CM067074.1, forward strand.
AAAACCCTTGAAAATCGTATTATACGTGTGTCTACGGGCTTTCTGCAGTGGAATTAAGAACATTATGACAATTTAGCGGAATATGCTAATGAGACTAATAAAAATGATTGTTCAAGGTTGCTAAGGTACCAAGCAAACTAAGATAACTTCAGTACCCATCTTAAAAATGAATCAACCACAACAACAGCAAAACCTTGGGCTTAACAGCATTTTTCCGGTCATATCAATGGTGTATATTACCATATACTTTACTATTATGCATATGCAAATACGCTCATTATGCTAATTACGGTATTTAAGACATTTAAATAATGTGAAATTGAAAATTGATGTTTTGAATGGATTCCTTGATATGGAAAACCCTTAAAGATATCAATTTCCCATGTTTTCTGGTTCTCTGTATCAAAATGAGTAATATATTACATATTTTATATATGCTAATTACGTAATTATGCTAATTAGGCTAGTAAAAAAAAGTTGCCCAAGGTTGCCCAGGTGGCAACCAAGCTACATTTGCTCCAATACCCTTCTAGAACACGAATCAACAAAAAAACCTTGTACTGTTCCAGGTCATGTACATGGTCTATGACATTGTATACTGGACTACACGACAGTGGGTTGTAGATGCCCCCACCTCAATCTTTGTTAGTTTTCTTTAACATTTTTTTTTTGATGTGTCAAATAGAAGCTTAAACAAAATGCACATCGAACATGATGAAGTATCCGAAAGATGACGAGGTGTCCCAAGATGATAAAGGGTCCGAAGACCCCTTCTAGTGCACTGTAAGCTCCAATTGAGGTAACTTTCACCAAAGACGTCGCGGGGACTGTATTGAATAGAATGAATACATGCATATTCTTGTTACTCTCAATTAGATAGAAACAAATTCGACAATCAAGGGGGGGGGGGGGGAATAGTCTGAGCTATCATTACCTTATCTGGGCCTCCATCAGATGAATTTTCTGTCACCATGACGATGCTATCTGCCTGCAGTCCGCATCCAACCTTGTACTCTGTTACCCACGAGACTAACGACACACCTTGCGTTGCTAGTCCAACTATGCAGGTCGGATTCCCGAGTTTGACCTGTTTTTAAAACGTAAATTCATACAAATAATCGTATCGTCAGTTCAGAAGGGAAAGGGAATTTTTAAGTCATTAAACACCTGTTTAACAGTTCCGTGATATGTGCTTGGGTGTTCAACAGTTCCTTAATACATACTTAAGGAATATTTTGTACTTTTTATCTAACTGCCTTGTATGTTTTGTTGGTTCGACGTGAACCTTCCCTACGTTGTGTGACTGACATAACTCCTACAAATTTCCTTCATTTAGCTTTTATTGGAATAATTGACTCTGTTTTGGTAAATTTTCTTCTTTGTTTTACCGCTCCTACAAATTGAAAAAAAAAAACAGTAATTCGTCAACGTGTTTATTTGTTCATTCGCTTATTCATTATGTTTGTTTGCTAAAGTTTTGCTTTGTTTGACTTGTTTTGTTTTTTGCTTGTCAGTTTGTTTGTTTTGACTAACAGATGTTGTAATGATTATGTATACGCTTTGTTTTGTTTTTTGCTTGTCAGTCTGTTCGTTTTGGCTGACCGACATGATAATAATTATGGTATACACTTTACTTGGATCCATTCATTATTTTGGGTTTCCGGGGCCCACCCTCCATCGGCGTTTAGTCGCCCTCTCGCGGGTGTAAAGACAAACCGCCAGCTAGACGCCGTAATGCTCGAATCCGGGATGTCGTTACTCTCCATCCCAAGCGCTTCTGCGAACGCGGGGATTCCTGGAAGAAAAAAAATGAAAGAAGAGAATACTGGTCATGAAAAAACAAACAAACAAACAAAACAAAACATCAACAACAACGTCCACAAAAATAGACACTTTAGCAAATATATATTATATATATGTGACCGTGCACCACAAATCAATCAAAAAGTCGCGCCCCTTGATTTTACGTGAAGACTCAAAACAGGTGAAATGGGTCAACTTTGTCAATCTTGAGTTTTTCATATTTTCTGAAAGAGCTATCCTTCTTCTACATTATTCTTTAGTTTGAGATCATAGCACGAAGGGGAACGTGTGTTTTCCGCAGTTTTTCTACAACCCCTTTTGGGGGAAGAGTATAGAATGATCACGTATGTATTAGAGACCCCTTTTCATTTCTTGAAATCCTTTGTACACCCTTCATTTTCAAGTCTAATAACTTTCGAAAGAATAATGCTACTGCTTAGTAAGTTGCCATTAATCATGGACAGAATATGTTGATAGAACATGCTCAATTTCAGCTTAAATTGATAATCCTTTCATTGTTGTTACTCCGATGGTTGACATCCTGTGTATATATCATATCTATATATATATATATATATATATATATATATATATATATATATATATATATATAAATAGCGAAAACTTTGAGCAAAGAAAATGGGTTTTCATCGGGATTCGAACCCGAGACCTCCGGATTACTAGACCGGTGCTCTACCGACTGAGCTATTGAAAGCCCTAGATCGGTGTTCGTCCCAAACCCTTAACTCTCTTTGCTCGTGTGGTCAGAAGCTATAGTGTGTGTATGTGTGGCACACACACACACACACATTAACCTGACATAAACCCAAATGATGTAAATCAACTTTGGAATAAATGTGAGGGATCGCCGAAGCGATGCAGCTTTTTGTAATATATTTTGAAACAAGAAATGAAAAACTGACCAGAAACAATTGTAATAATAAATAGCGAAAACTTTGAGCAAAGAAAATGGGTTTTCATCGGGATTCGAACCCGAGACCTCCGGATTACTAGACCGGTGCTCTACCGACTGAGCTATTGAAAGCCCTAGATCGGTGTTCGTCCCAAACCCTTAACTCTCTTTGCTCGTGTGGTCAGAAGCTATAGTGTGTGTATGTGTGGCACACACACACACACACATTAACCTGACATAAACCCAAATGATGTAAATCAACTTTGGAATAAATGTGAGGGATCGCCGAAGCGATGCAGCTTTTTGTAATATATTTTGAAACAAGAAATGAAAAACTGACCAGAAACAATTGTAATAATAAATAGCGAAAACTTTGAGCAAAGAAAATGGGTTTTCATCGGGATTCGAACCCGAGACCTCCGGATTACTAGACCGGTGCTCTACCGACTGAGCTATTGAAAGCCCTAGATCGGTGTTCGTCCCAAACCCTTAACTCTCTTTGCTCGTGTGGTCCCTCACATTTATTCCAAAGTTGATTTACATCATTTGGGTTTATGTCAGGTTAATGTGTGTGTGTGTGTGTGCCACACATACACACACTATAGCTTCTGACCACACGAGCAAAGAGAGGTCTCGGGTTCGAATCCCGATGAAAACCCATTTTCTTTGCTCAAAGTTTTCGCTATTTATTATTACAATTGTTTCTGGTCAGTTTTTCATTTCTTGTTTCAAAATATATATATATATATATATATATATATATAATGAAGAGTTTGTTCGCAAAAACCGATAAGTCCATTGATTTTGAAGTACGGTCTCTGTCATAAAGTACAAAATAATACCTTTTGAATGATATATTGGTCACTACATACAAAGGTACGTTTTTGAAGTTATGGTCAAAAGAAGCAAAAATTTTCTTATTATTCTCTCTATTTTTCTTGACCTTTAATCGCAAATATCTCCATTTGGCAAATATGGACTTATCGGTTTTTGCGAACAAACTCTTCATATACATGTATAATGTGATATACATATGGATAGGGCCTTTGTGTAAATAATATTATATAGAATCATGTTTACAGCTAATTACGTTACACTCACAGTCATGAACAATGATTTTTTTTTTCGCCACTAAATCTTACTTTTGAAAGGCCGTGTCACACCTTTCCGAGCTAGCCGTGCGTGCGACATGAGAAGAACATTTTTTACTCCCTGGAGGTCCCCGCTGATAACCCGCTCATGACAGAACCTAGCACGTATCTCACTCGTAGTCGCCAGGAGGTGCGCACGCAAATCTTTTTACCCGCAACCATGTTCGGGCCCTGTCACCCTTTCCGGGCATGATACGCGGGCTTGTTGTGTGTGGGGATTTTCCAGAATACCGGACAATTTCTGAGGACGGACAAGGATTTGGGCGAGTCAGAGCATGTGTCTTACTTGCTGGACGCGTTCTATTTGAATTCTACCAGCGGGTATACTGCGTGACCTGTGTACCAGTCGCATGGGTGCTGATAACGCAGCAGAAGTCCACAGAATGTCATTATCTTGGCTGCATACGGGGACTGCGAGGTGCTGCCGCTAAGGGCCTCCCACTGGCGTTCTGCGTGGGCAACTACAGGCGAGATACGCGCTAGGTTCTGTCACGTGCGGACCAACTGCGGAGAGCTCCGGGTAGCTAATTTGTTTCCCCGCAAGTCAAGAAGCAAAACTTCCCCAGATACGGTATGACAAGGCCTTGAGCATGCTCAAAATTTGTTCCGAGTGAGTCGTGGGGGTTCGGTCGCAGAGTTACACGCAGAACACCAGTAGGAGACCCTTACCGGCAGCACCTCTCAGGCAACTCCAACGCAGGTCACTACTTCTCGGTACCTGTAAATCGCTCGTAACAGAAAACGGATCGGTTTCAAAGCTCTCAGGCAGGTCACACGGAATACACGCAAGTAGAAGATAAGTAGCACGCGGTAGGAGGTAAGAATCAAGTGCCAAAATTCGCAAACATTCTTGTCCGACAGGGAAAATTCTCCTGAGTGCTGGAAAATCCCTCCTCGCAACAAGCCCGAGTAGCTTACCCGGAAAGGTGAGACACATTTCTGGGCAAGCTACACGGACTTGTTGCGAGTAGGGGTTTTCCAGCACGCAGGAAAATTTTCTATGGGCGGACACGGATTTTGGCGAGTCTCGCTAATCCGTCTTACCTGCTAGACGCGTGCTACTTTCGTGCATTCTTTGTGACCTGCGTGAGAGCTTCGAAACCGATCCGTTTCCAGTTTAAGGCCCGGTCCCACTGGCCGACGGACACAAAGCGTATGCAGAAAGGACACAGCGGAAGAGCAAAATTTCGGGGATGGCTTCATCCGCTTTCATCCGCTCCAGAAATTGACAAAATTGGCGAAAATTGGCGGTAATAGAACGGAAATAGAACGGACGTGGGTAGTATGTAGCGGGGATGTTAAACGGATGTCCATCGGAAACCTAGCGGATCAAAGCGGATGGAAGGGGATGACAGCTCCGAAGGGGTTACCGGAGATAATTGCGAAACGGACGCATAGCAGAAAAAGCGGATGCAGAGTGGATGCAGAGCGGATGCAGAGCGGATGCAGAGCGGATGCAGAGGGGATGCTTTCGAAATGCTTTATATACGAGATGCATAAGCTTACATCCTTTCTATTAACGTGCTATTAACGATGTAAAGACGTTCCACGTACCATATCTTTCCTCCCTCTTTCCGTTTTTAGCTGCAGCGGATGTGAGTTGCGAGGATGCCCAGAGGATGCAGAGAGGATGCAGCGGACGTTTAAGGGATGCCGCACGGACATACAACGTTTGTTGCTCGTATGTCGCGGATTTACATCGTACACAGCGGAAAGTTCATCCGTTCTAAAAGTTTTAAGCAGCTTAAAACTTTTTGCGCGGATGAAATCACAGTGGACGGATGCTCGATGGATAGAGCGGATGAAACACGTATGCGATGGGTACACAGCGGATTCGTAGCGTTTTCCAACGGATGGCAAGATTTTTTGTACGCTTTACATCCCCTTTGCATCCGTAAGTGCAGTGGGACCGGGCCTTTAATAGGAGCGACATACGGGGACTGCGAAGTACATGTGTTACAGCTGCGAAAGTACCTGCGTGAGAGTTGCCTGCGAGGTGCTGTCATTAACTCTGTATGTGCCATGGTGGAAACCCCCTGTGTGCCACGTTATTCTGAGACATAAAGGTAGTCATGCTTGAGAAAGAATTCTGTTTTTCCAATTTGTATAACTTCTACAAATTTCTGTTAAGGTGGACATAATAGTGAGCAAAGGTAAAGAGGAATGCTAAACTTGGCTTCGATATGAATTGTATGCCAAATCTACTTTCATTTTTTCTTTTGAATGACCAGTTGCTACATTATTTGTAAAGGCATGACTTCTGCACATAAAAACCGTGACAGAAACTTAGAATGTAAGCGCAAATCTAGTTTGGAACACCGCTTGATAGTCAATCACCACAGAATGCAAGCCGTATGTGAGAGGAACAAAAGCGCGAGAAACGCTTTCATTGTACCGCGGGATTAGGGATTTATCGATCGGTTTTGGCGGCTTTGTTTGTTGAGCAGAATACGCGAAGTTGGCACGTGCGAACGTCGCACGTAAAGAGTTAAGGGCCTACTACTGGTGTTCTACGTGTACCTCTGCGGGCAAACCGCAGCGACTCATCCGGAACGAGTTTTGAGCAAGATCAAGGCCTTGTCACACCGTGTCTAGAGAAGCCTTGCGGGTTGACTTGCGGGGGGGGGGGAATTTTTGCTACTCGAAACTGACAGTAGCTAGCGTGAATCTCGCCCGTATAGTTGCTCGGAGGTGCGCACGCAAGTCTGATAATATCCGCAGCCAAGTTTTGAGCATGAGCAAAACATTTTCTGGGTGAGTCGCGGGGATTGCCAGCAGAGGTCCACACAGAACACCAGTAGGAGGCCCGTAGCTGCTGCAAGTTGACCCGCTGCGGGCATTCTGAAAGCATAATACATCCGTGTAGCTGCTTGATGGTCAATTCTGCGGACTGGTGCTGGTTAGTTGAGAGTTGTTAGCTGAGAGTTAGTCGACTGCGGCCAAGGTGTAATGACATTCTGTGGGACTTCTGCCATATCAAATTCCTTCAGAGGGATTCCTTCAGCGAGTTGACACACGTAACGCAGTCATTAAAGTAGAACGTCAGTAGTACAGGTTCAGCAGGTACGACGCATGCGAAACTCGCCCAAAAATAATTGTCCTGCATGCTGTAAAATCCTCACACGCAACAAGCCCGCGAAGCTTGCCCGGAAAGGTGTGACAGGGCCTAAACTTGGCTTCGGGTAAATAGGGCATGCGTGTGCAACTCCGGGTAACTACGGGTGAGATACGTGCCATGACTGTCATGTGCGGGTCATCTGCGGGGACCTCCCGTTAACAAAACTTTTTTCTTCGCAAGTCGCACGCAGGGCTGACACATGGAATTTAAATTTGATGTGGCGGAAGTCCCACAGAAACTCTCACGCTGGTCACACGGAATACACGCATGTAGCAGGTAAGTAGCAAGCGTCTAGGAGGTAAGACGCAAGTACGAAACTCGCTAACATCCTTGTACGCCCGCAGAAAATTCTCCTGCGTGCTGGAAAATTCCTTCTCGCAACAAGCCCGCGTAACTTTCCCGGAAAGGTGTGAGGGATCATTACATGATACCATGTTTTACTACAAGCGCCCCCAAATCGTGAGATTTAGTTTGCCCCCGGCCTAAGTAGTATAGTGTACTGTTCAAAGTTTTGGCGAACTATAAAGAGTACACATCAAACAAACTGGATATGCGCATAAAACAGCAACAATAACAAGAACAACAACAAAATGCCATGGTCATTTCAAAGGCTAGGTTAAAGGGGATGGCTAGTAACTGATCAGTGGGAATCAGTGGGAATGCTGGGGGATGATTGTCCCAATCCTTGTGGGATTCATTTAAGAGTACCTTATGTATTTATTGTTGTGTAAAAATTATTTGCTTCAGAATGGTCTTATATTCAAGAAATGTGCAGTTTAATTGAATGAATTGAATTGATTGCTTTAATGTCCACAATGCGAAAGTGGAAATGCGCCTTCCACCGGCGTTACACACAAGAGATACAAACAGATAACAATTGTTCATTGAACATGTACGTCACAGATTACAAATAAGATGAAACATAAATGTTTTGCATTACTTGTTGCAGAAAAATAAAATAATAACCATTATATTCATAATGCATATTACATATATCTCATTCAATTCATTCATTTAAATAAATTCTATAATCATTATACTTATCATCAAAAATTCAATTCAACTTTCAACAAATCTTTCACTTCTAATCAATTTTTTTTCACATATTTTATGCCTCAAAGCCATAATACCTACCAAATTTAATTTCAGTTACTTCAAAACTGAAAAAACTAGATATATCGCTACGGCGACTGATATGCCTCCGCCATCATGCATGGTTCTCCTAATAGGTCTATAGTACAATGTCTTGACAATGTGTGATGACAGTTTCACACGATTGGCAAAATATTAAAATGACAGGTTTGCCACAAATGTGCTGAATGTTCACTTTCCTAGAACTAGGTTCAATTGGATGAATTATTCAAATGTCAGAGTGCAGGTATTTGGGGAACTAATGATTTCTACTTGACTTTTGACCCTTTTATAAGTTTATGCTTTGAGTAATTTTCAAGGTATTGAGAAAAAGTATAATTTCAGTATCAAATGGGAAAATAGCATTATCTAAACCTGGTCTTCGACCGTTGACCTCACAGTTCCACAGAGAATCACTGTTAGGTAGAACATGCATAAATATGTAAGTTTCATGATGATACCTTGAGTTATTTTCGAGATATGGAGGAAAAAGTGCAATTTAGTACTTTCACTTGACCTTTGACCTTTGACCTTTTGGCAAGAAACTTCCCCAAAAATATATATTGGGTAATACATGCCATACATCCAGTTAAAAAAAAAAAAAACCTTCAGGCATATTGCATTTTAAGGAAAGTAGTGATATTTTGAGGAGTTGACCTTGACCTTTGAACCCCCTGACCTTTGACCCATGACCCCCAACTTCCCTAGATAATCACTGCCCATCGGTACAAGCATATATACTAAGTTCTATGAAGATACCTTGAACCATCTGCGAGATATGGAGAAATATGTGGAATTTCAAATTTTTTTTCACAAAATAACCTGTGACCTTTGACCTTTGACCCTGTGACCCTAAAATCCACACAAAGTATTATCCCCCAAGGATATACCCTCATACCAAGTTTGATGTAAAACCACCACACGGTTCTTGAGATATCGACAAAAACAAAACGGGACGGACGGACGTACGGACGGACGTACGGACGGACGGACGGACGGACGGACGTACGGACGGACGTACGGACGGACGGACGGACGGACGACCCGAAAACATAATGCCTCCGGCCACTTCGTTGCGGAGGCATAAAAATATCTTGCATAACTACACCTATAAATCATCATAAATACCAATTTCAATGATTGCTTAAACACTATGGGAATTATTCAATCCACAAAATTATAATAAAATTGTAATTATCATGGCAATACTTTGTCCGACAAACACCCGGCAAAAATTATGTATTCCACATCTATACCTCAAAACCATAATGCCTACCAAATTTGATTTCAATTGCTTCAAAACTGTGGAATGTTAATGTTACCATGCAGGTTAGCATGCTTGTACGGTGACTGGGCGATTAAACTGCACATTGCCTGAATATGAGACCATTCAACCAAGAACACCCATTTCATACACTATAATATTGCTAATTGAAATTGGAACAGAAAAAAAGATGCAAAATCTTACTGACATGGTTGTCAGTTTATGGTTGCCATGGCAACCAGCAATATCAAAATAAGCTAAATTATCATATAAATGTTCGCAAAGAGACTTTAGGAAAAGTCATCAAATTTGGTTGAATTTCAATTAAGGGCAAAATAGTGACAAGTGAAATCTGGTAGGGGGCACAATGTGCCCCCCCCCCCCTTGGGCTTTATAGGGTTAACCCAGTGGGACTGTTTCAAGTCGATGAAACACGCAAAAGCATTCATCAAATTGCACCATTTGTAGTGCAAAAGGTCCTCCCTGTGGGAAGGGGGACACCCCCTCAACCCCCCCCCCCCAAAAAAAAAAAAAAAAAAAAAAAAAATCCTGACTACGCCGGTGATTAAGGGCAATGCTGTGACGTGATGATTTACATATTATCGCTCAATTTAGGGACAAGAAAGGGTGTAATGTTCAAACCGGACATGCACTTAAAAAAGTAAATGCAAACTCTAATCAACACCCAGTGCGAATTAAATTCGGTTACACATACGTACTGCAAGATATACCAACGTGTTTTACTTAATTTGCGTTTTTATTACTTTTAAAGACAAACGTTCTGGCAGCACGCACCAGATAAAGCAGGATGACATGATTATTCATTGACTTCTTACCCGAAGTTTCGGAGTTGACATTTGCAGTGTAGAGCTCCATGCGCATGCTGGGGTGATCGTACCACGACAAAGGATAGACCCTTACGAAGCGGCAGACCTTTGGTTCAGAAAGGCCGTTGTACACCACCATGTCTTTATCCTCATTGCCAGAAAAGATCTGCAAGAAAAACATCGCGTCGTCATATATGTAGCAGCTTTTATAAAGCTAAAAACAATCACAACATACTTCCTCGACGTTAACATTGTTGTTGTGCATTGCGTTTGATATCCTACGGGCGGTGTGGGGGGGGGGGATGGGAGGAGTTAAGGTACCCATTTGAACAAATTTAGATCCTATTCCCCTAAGGGATGCAACCTGCCGACCTTAGTGAAAATCCGTCATGGGTTTTTCAAGGAGAACATAAAAGTGTAAAAAACTTACACATGACGGACGACGCATGACCATGACGCACGACGAACAGCAGACGATGAATGACTGCAATACCTCCCTTTAGCCTTTGGCTCAGGACGTGAGCTAGAAATACGAAAAGCCCCCAAAGTGCTAACCCCCGAAAAAAAAACCAGTATCTGAAATTTCACCTTCTCTGTGAAGTCACTAGATGAATGTTCAGTCACCATATCGATTTCCTCTGCCTGCAGTCCGCATCCAACCTTGTACTCTTTCACCCTCTGTCGACTGTTCCGTCGACCTTGCGTTGCGAGTCCAACTATCAAGGTCGGATGCACGAGATCAACCTGTGTTTAAAGTGACGGAGGCATACAACGAAATTTAACATCAGGTCACATGGGATGGGACGCACTGCAAACAAATATTACTACTTTTATGATAACGTGTTTTTTTGTCAATACTCATATCATGCTTATATGATTTACCCGCTTAACATGAAACTGTACCTTTTCTGAAAGATTGACTTCACTCTTCATTTAGCGTGAAACCGCATTGAAGTTTTCCCATTTCCAAACTTTGATTTTGTGTGCTTTTTACTTTATCGTTTAGGATTAGGGAAGCTTTGCCACTAACTACTGCGTCGATCGTCCCATTTTATGTTAGCATCATTACCACATCATACCAAAACCGGTCAATCTATTCATCATTGCAAGAGATTACATCAGTTTCATAGGTGTTGCTTAAAGAAGTATTCACGGGCGAACGAAACTTACCAGTTTCATAACTATTGGGTATTGATTTCGATAAAAGCGTACAGAGATAGACTTATACAATCGCGTCATAAAGAAAACAAACACCGACAAGAAAACATAGTTGAGACAAAAGAAATCTATTCCTTCCATTTTGTTATTTGGTTCATTCTATCTATTCCCTAGTAATTTGATTTTTTTTTTGTTCACTTTGTTGTGTTTCGTGTTCCCTTTTTGATGGGAGGGGGAATTTTAGTACTTGTTTTTTCTTGTTCCCGTGTTTTGGTCGGCTGACCGATATCATCAGTTATCAACGTGTACCTGGATCCATTCACCAACGGCTTTTGGACGCGCTGCCCACGCTTTATTGCCGTTTAGTCTTCCTTTCTCAGGTCCTAAATTGTTGTTCCACTTGCTAGACGCCGTGATGCTAGCATCCGGTATGGTTTTGCTTTCCATTCCTAGCGCCTTTGCAAACACGGGTATCTCTGCAAGAAAAATTGAAAGGAGCGTAATGATTATGATAAAGAAAACAGCAACCGACAGACTCTTTACCAAGCAAAACACAAAAAAGGGATTAAGGGACAACCAGGTGATATCAAAGAAATCTGTGCAGAGATATGCAGGGATATATACAGTATCCCCCCCCCCTCAAAAAAAATATATATATAGATATACATATATATATATATATATATATATATATACAACCAAATTTCCGCATTCATAACTTTCAAAATGACCGAACAATCTGAATTCTATTTCAGGGAATGAAATATAACCTCTTACCTACATCTTGCAGAAAATCCCATTCAATAAAGTGAAGTGGTCACAGAGAAATCTGGATCATTGTGAAGCATGTCATGGGTCCGTGCCAAGTTTGTAGCAACTTTTGAATGAAAAATATTTTGCTCACAACTGACACAAGTGACATTACATCGCACAAACGAATTTAAATTCTGTGCATGATATTACACCATATGTAAATATACAAATAGGTAAATACTGTATATGAATATAATTGTTCATGATTATGTTAATGAATGAAAGAATAAACCAGAAAAAGAAAACAGAATACATGGAGAGAGCCGAAAAGGAGGAGGAGCTCAATTTAACCTTCCACAAACTTATGATTTAATATCTTGATCCCTTGATGTCTTCAAGAAGAATCTTAAGACTTTCCTTTTTTATGCCAATCTGTGACTGAATTTTGTTGTAAAGTGCTGTGAAACCAGTCATTGACTGTGTTAGGGCGCTATATAGATGATCTGATTGTATTGTATTGTATTGTATTGTATTGTATTGTATTGTATTGTAGCTTGTCTTAATCGTACATTTTATCACCCTACCAGTTCTTGCAAACTCAAAAAAGGCTTCCTTTTTTATGTAATACACTCAGCAAAAAAGAGAAAAGAAAGAAAGTAAACACTTCTTCAAGTTCATATTTCTCATAGAAAAGTTTCCTATATACCATGTTAAAGATAATTCAATTGGCTATCAAAAAAGGAAACTTTACACATAAGTGAACATACTATATTCATTTATCTCTTCCAACCCACAAAAGTAAAAATTGCAAAAATGGAGAAGTTGTCTTTCATGCGCATGTGTTCCATGTAACAATGACGACAAAAGACGATTCAAAACAATACAAGACATGAATTAAGTTTCAAAACCATCCAGACCTATGATCTATAAAATGACTTTGTAGTCCGCAATGATAAAGAAAGGCGAAAAAAAAAATAACAAAGAAAATTAAGAATCTTCTGTCAAATCGAATTTCAAATGACATGAAAGAGGCAATATTTCCAAAAATGATAGAAATTTCAAATGTTATTTCAAATTGAGAATTTTGAATGTTTTGTATTAAAAGTCTTGAATTTACCTCATGAGTTCTTAAATTCCTAAATCAAAAGAATGAACAAAGAAAGTCTTTCCACTTCATCACCTTTGCGGCTTACTCCCCGAGTCATTTGAGGTTTGATTGGACAGAAAACTCTTATCTTTCCCCTTTACTTTCTCATTTTGTTTACGTTTAAGGACATAAAAAAATACAAGGGGAAAAAGTGTTTTTTGCTATTTCATTCATGTCTCTCATTCTGTTAAATTGACCTCTTATCATTGCTATCTTGGAGGGCGTTGTAAATGAAATAACCAAGTGTCAGTTTTTGCCATTTTTAATTTTTAAGTCTAGAAGGACAAAATTCAATGTGTTCACTCATGCATGAAATTTCCCTTTGTCTTAACCTACCAGGTTGATAACCAATTGAATAATTTCATGGTATATGGCACAATGATTATTATCAAAAAATCTTTCATGAAAAAATATGTGCTGGAAAAAAAGTGTTTATACCTTCTGTCTTTGCTGAGTGTAAATTATTAATATCGTTGGGTAAGAATGAAAAGAACGAGCGGTTACTCTTTTAAAACACTCACAAACGTGATATACGGTATGGTTTATCATATATTACAAATATATTGTGTTCGAGAACACAATGAACAATTGTCGTTATTGTGTATTTTGTAAGGCTTGTACACAAAGGACAAAAGTGGGACGGAAGGGATTCCTCATACACTCTACACGATCCCCATTTCTCTGTGACAACTTACATGTAAAACAGATGAGGTTTTCTGCACGATGTAGGAAATAAGTTACAGTTTCATACCTTGAAATTGCATTTTGATTGATTGACTATAATAAAAGGTATCATTGCAGAAAGTCTGATTGCGTGTTCAATACAAGATGTCATTCATGTCATTTTATTAAAGATTGGTGATGAAAATACTGATAATTGTTTAAAATGTTCATATTACTGTTATTTTGAATAATGTCTATGAAATTTAATAAACATTAATGTAAGAAAAGAAAGAAAGAAAGATATTATTCAGAGGGGTGAAGGGTAAGGTTTGTGTTTCTTCAGTTTGTCTCCCTCTACAAATGAAAATTTGTTATTAGATCGCAACTGATTCAAGATTTAAGATTTAACATAACAATGTCGGAATTTCGGAGCTTGGGTATTTGTTCCATGTTCATCGAGTCACTGCCGGCAACCAGGGACAGCCTGGTGGTAGTGTCGCTGCCCGGAAAGCAGTAGATGACAGGTTCGAGTCCCACTGGTTCCCTTTTTCCGACATGTTTGTTAATTTACAGATCAGCAGTTGCCATCTTAACAAATTTTCATTTGTAGAGGGAGACAAATTGAAGAAACTCAAACCTGAACATTGATGTACTTGAAAAAAATGGCATACAGAGAACAGGCCTAAATGGAATGGAATGGAATGGAATGGAATGGAATGGAAAGGAATGGAATGGAATGGAATGGAATGGAATGGAATGGAATGGAATGGAATCAAATCAAATCAAATCAAATCAAATCAAATCAAATCAAATCAAATCAAATTGCGGTGTTTTTTTTTTTTTTTTTTTTTTTTTTTTTTTTTTTTTAAGGGGGACTGACCCTATGCATGACTCGATACTGTCATTTTCTCTGGTGGCCCGCTCGGACCACCAAAAGACATTTTACCATTTTATAAGATACTTTACCGTGGTTTCCTTGATCTGTTAAGTCACCGACATCAACCGACTCCAGACCACTACAAGGAGCTGAGGGTGATGTTGGACCTGGATTGGGTGTGGAGGGAGGGAAGGACGATGGGTGAGATGGGTAGAGGAAGGGTGGAGGAGCAGAGGAGGGGGCGAAGGGAGAGGCGGTGGTAGAAGGGGAAGAGGAGATGGAAGGGGACGAGGAGAGGGACGGGGAGGGGGATGGGGAAAGATGAGGAGAAGGAGAAGGGGAAGAGATAACGGGTGCGGAGGATGACTGTTTAAAATCGAAGGGTGTATTTTCTTCCGTCAAGCTCGGCGTGGTATGATAATCTTCAACCTTTGCTGTAGCGGGGCTCACAGTCATATCTGCCGACGGGGATGCTGTTTAGTAGGAAACGGTAACCATATAGGGTCATGACATTCGAGAACGATGTCTACATTGGTTCACTCAAGTCATGCACGATGAACAACGAACGGATATCACCATGCTAGCAAGGCGTTTTCTGAATAATATAGTAACACTACACTACAACAGTGATTACAATACATCAGACCAGGGACACATTTTATTTTTTTTTTTAAACATCAAGCGCATATTTTTCATCCATGTCTTCTTTTTTCTGAGCAACAGGGCTGTGGTAGTATCCCAATGCATTATTGTGTAGAATCACGAAATTATAGAAAGTTTTTGAAAAATAAAATCGACATTATATGTGACGGTGCACCTCAAAACGAACATAAAGTCGCACACAATGATTTCGCGTGAGGACTGAAAATAAGTGAAATGGGTCAACCTAGCCGAACTTGACTTTTTCATATTTTCTGAAAGAGCGGGTCTTCTTTTACATTATGCTAAAATTTGGTATCATAAAACGGGCAGGAAAATGTGTTTTTTAGCAGTTTATCTCGACCATTTTTGGTAGAATAGTGTGATTGGGTGTGTCTTTAGAATCCCTTTTTCATTTCTGAAAAACCTTGTACACACTCTTCACTTTCAACTCTAATAACTTTTGAAAGGATAGTGCTACTGCTTTGAAAGTTGGCATTAATTATGGACAGAATGTGTTAATGAGGCATGTCTAATTTCAGTTCAATCTGATAATCCCTTCATTGTTGTTACTTTGGTGGTTTACTTCCTGTTTTTTGTCCCATTCATCGCACAGCCAGCACGGTTTGGTAAAGATTAAGCGCTTGAATAGACACTGTACTTCAGAGCCTCTTTTCTCAGTTCACACTTTTCCTGAGTTTGTGCTTTCTTTCCAATATTTAGATAGGTTAGGAGAGTTCATTTGATTTGATTTATACATCATTTTAAAGCTTAAAGTCTGTTCTTTCAGAATATGGTCTTAACTAAAAATTCATGTCTTTTTTGTGAGGTGCAGGGTCACATATAGCATAAAAATAAAAACAAAAAGAAACTACGGGTCTCTTATATACTCTAATATCAATGAGTTGCTCCTTTTGAAGGGATCACCTCTCCAAATGTTGGTGCTTTTATCCGCCCTGTAAAGATGATCTCAAAATTTAACGTTAAGCAACCTGATTAATATGGGGTGCATGTATATTGTTGTAATGATGATTAACTGTCATCTTTAGCGCTGCTACTTTTATAGAAAAACAACTCACGAACTTCGCAGCGGTGTCCGGTGAACTCCGGTGGGCAGTGACAGATGGAGCCCCTAATGGTCTCTTCGCAGCGTCCATGTCTGCAAGGATACTTCAGGCAGTCTCCATGGTGTCAAACAAAAACAGACATGCAAGATGATCGTAATTGTGTCATAAAAGGATTTATATCACATAACTGTCCCCCTCTGTACTAATGGTAATTCGCAACTACTGAGCTATGTTTCAACGCATCACCTTCAATGTCGAATGTGAGAACCTGCGTGTATATTCCAAGTTCATCGTATTACCGCAAACAACAACATTGAACAAGCGATAGCATTTTCGTAGTGTCGCTGCCCGAATAGCAGTAGATGGTAGGTTCGATTCCCATTTCCATAGCAGATAATTGGATTGATAAGAATCTTTCTTAACACATTCTTTTTTCGTTATTGTTGTTGTTGTTGTTGTTGTTGTTGTTTTTTTTTTTGGGGGGGGGGGAGGGAGGCAGTTGAATAGCTCAAACCTTTCTAGCCCATAACTACTAGACTTTTCATCATAATTACCATTATCATCCTCATCATGACTGTAAGAACAATAATTGCTTTCAATATTACCATGATCGAACCAAGAATTGGATCTCGACCTGGAAACAACTAAATGAAAACGTGACGAGTAGGTTCATGTAAATCTATGAACTGACATTGATGCAATGTATAGTCGAGATTTCAACAAGGCTGTTGCTAGGAATATTGCAACAGTCGTAGCTACCGAGTAGTAATGGACAATTATTGCATTTTCATCATTACTATTGTTTTTACTACTACTACAATTATCTTCAACGTTACCGATTTTTTTTTCGATGGCTGTCATCAATATAGAGAGATGTTAATAAGTTTTCATAGTAGTGACGTTGCGCTTGGCAACTGTTACCAGGAAGGCGGCAGATGCGGTGAGAGGATCTCTGTCGACCTTCGGCACTGATGCTAATCCTGGTGATCACCTTCGGAAGGAGCTGCACCTCCGAGCCCTTATACTCCTCCACTGGGCATTGCTTGATCAATGACGGCAAGGTGTAGCTCAGATTATGACCAATACCACATCGACCTTGGTCTGGGTTTGAGAAGTACAGCATGCAAGAGATGGGACGCGCACCAAGCACGTATAAACACATGTAGTATAGGCCTACATCATTATCAAGTATATCTATGTGTGATGTTTTTATACATAATATAATTATATTCATACACAATGTATAACATTTTAAGAGCCAATTGATCTGCCTTTTATTGTCAAGCAGAAAGTAAGGCTCTATAGCAAACGCAATAAATGAAGTATCAGATCAAGCTGACAATGTGCACACCTAATACTTCGTTGTATTCATGACTAAACTTAGATTTAAGTTCAGTAGCACCATCCTTTCAAATGTTATCAGAGCCAAAAGTGAACTGTGTGTAAAGGGTTTTGCTCAATGAAAAGGGGTCTTTAAACCATGCCAAAGACCCGGGCTCGATTTAAGACGAAGACCGATTTTTCAAGTCGTGCTCTCTTCCCCCCCCCCCCCAAAAAAAAGGAGGAACAGTAAGAGGAATAATAATTCCAAAAATGCTCCTTCTTTTTCTTCGTCCGACTTATATCATATAAACGTAATTATTTATACACATGTATATCATGACTGG
Source organism: Diadema setosum (assembly GCA_033980235.1). Classification (NCBI taxonomy): domain Eukaryota; kingdom Metazoa; phylum Echinodermata; class Echinoidea; order Diadematoida; family Diadematidae; genus Diadema; species Diadema setosum. The sequence goes on from CM067074.1 coordinate 23,164,865, forward strand.
ATGTCCAAACATTGTAGTTGTTCCGCGTACTGGATGTCCAATATTCCAAGCCGGTCTTCAACCACGATGGCAACCATGGCAACACTCTTTCGTAATCCTCTAGACATTGTGTCTAAATACGCAAAGATTTGAACAGAGATTAACTCACAAACTAAGAACTGGTAAATGAATTATAAGCTTATTACCCACAATCTGATATCGGGGTGTCATCTCTAGAACGTTACACGCTCCATTAATATGTATATTATGTATGCACGTACATGATTTATCTCTGGCTGATATTATATACAAATCCTTCCATTCACTGGAAATTTCCCTTTTGCTTCCTTTGAACCCACTCTGAATCCTAATAATTCTTGAATTTAATTAATGTGAAACATCATGATTACACTCACATCCACGTCTCCTCCGTGCCTGAACAGAACCTGACGTCATTCAAAAACAAAAATAATGAAACAAGTAAGCAAACAACAATAAGGAGAATTTTTTGACAAGAGAGCACAAACATATTTAAAATCTAATCAAGTAGATTATGCAAATTTTGACTGTAAAATGCATAACCAATATAAGTTCAGAATAATAAATGCCTGGTGTCCACTGTCTTTAAGAGGAAAATGTTGAAAATTGGAGTCAGAATTATTGTTCTTCGGTTTCAATTCATTGGCGTTTCACATCGTGTCATACAAACATCATTTTTCATAACTTTTCGTTCAGAATATTTCGTGATTGTTGTTCATTATTATGTTGACCTAATGGCATCTGAATCATTTTTAAGGTGTTCTCCCCTAGTCCACTGGATGAAAATATGAAACGATGAACATAAACATAAAAAACAGGAAATGAAAAATTGCTATAAAACATAAAAAAAAAACATGTGCAGGAAAGAATGATGTGAAAATGAAGAAAGCAAAAAAAAATAAAAAAGTTAAAGATTAGAGACAGAGTTTTGTACCCTCTTGAATGAAACAGACATTCCTTTTAATCCACCCCCTCCTCCCATTGAAAGGGATGTCATCGTCTACGTTTGGTGAACATTCGTCATTTAAGCTGGGATTTGGAAGTAGTGCAAATGTATAAAAGTGCATGTACGCTGAATGGTAGCAATACGTCTATTTGTAGTTCCACTTTGCCCAAGAAGCGAGAAAAGATCGTTTTCCAAACATGCATGAAGGTTTGGAAATTCGTTTATCCATGTAATCTAGTTTATATAGGTTGCCAGCAAATCCACTTGCCAGCAACAAAGTGCAAATGAATTCATTGAGTTCAAAATATGTCCTCCAAAATTGATTTTTCTATCAAATACTTTTAATTGCTTCCTCTGAAATGAAATCGATCGTTTGTTTGTTTGGTTGTTGTTGTTGTTGTTGTTGTTTTGCATTAAACGGGATGGCTAGTAACCGATCAGTGGGAATCAGTGGGAATGCTGAGGGTTAATTGTTCCAATCCTTGTGGGATTCATTTAAGAGTACATTATATATCTACTGTTGTGTGAAAATTATTTGCTTCAGAACGGTCTCATATTCAAGTAATGTGCAGATTAATGCCCCGTCACTGACCAGGCACGCTAACCTGGAAACATTAAACTGCACATCACTTGAATATGAGACCATTCTGAAGCAAATAATTTTCACACAACAGTAGATATATAATGTACTCTTAAATGAATCCAACAAGGATTGGAACAATCATCCTCCAGCATTCCCACTGATTCCCACTGATCAGTTACTAGCCATCCCCTTTAAAGTTTGAACGAGCAATAGACACGGCAAGACTGGTACCATTTTAATTGCATGACCATTTTACAAACTAGATAGGCAAAATTTTGTAATTGACAGAGAAGTCCTTGCATGTGGACGATGCTTTAAAAGTCAAAAACGTTTGTCTGCACGTCAAGAGAATATTTTTTTTCATGCATGGCTTGAAACGATATTGCCAATACATGGTTGCTAGTGGCAATAAATGTAATGACAGTCAGAGAGTAAAATATTCATGATGCCGCTATACCACTGAGATCCTGGTAGCTAATTTGATTGCTTACTTACTATAAAAAGGTGTATCGTCACCTTTCCCCCTTCATGAAATTTCGAGCGTTTGTCATGATAATGTATAATGAATATTTCTGCATCTGATGGGGATAGAAATACCTAAACTGCAATCAGCAATGGCCATTGTGTCTTTACAACTATTACAATCGCGCTCTACCTTGCATTTCCGTTTTGTCGTAACTTCGTGTTTTATTTTTCATACCACCACCTCTGCCATTGTGACTACTTAAAGATATTCTGATCCCGCAATATCATTAACTTTTAGTCATTTTAGTCATACACTAAGGACAGGTACATACATGCTATCATTCTACTGTTCAGAAAAACAAAATTCATCGTGGATGTATAATTAAGTACCACTAAAGTTAGCATTTTAACGCTCTGGTTCTATTCGAACCAACGGTTTGACAAGGCTTGAATAATAAAAGAAAAGAAGTAAGCCTGAGCTCTTCATGCCAATGTAACGATCTCTAAAGTTGTTGACCATTTGTATATTTTTTAGTCTAAACTAGAAGACATAATTCAGTAACGGCCTTTAAAGTACGCCATATTAGTAAAATGACACCACTAGAAAGTGCGCATTCATAGATATTACGTCACCATTTCCATGCTTACCTATCAGCATACAGACAAAAATTGTCACAACGAAGGCCATATGACACACCTTTCTGGTCTCACCCTGGATAGGAGAAGGAACAATGGACACTTTATGAGGTCATGGGCAGGAGGGAACTTGAAGAAAGATCATTATGCCGACTGGCAGATAAGCCATTGACACTTTTCCCAAAATATAAAAATGTAGCTTAAAATTCGTGATAAATACTCACTCACTTGGAAAAATAAATCCTCTCTCCTGTTTTTCGTTGTCTCAGCGAGATTGGCGTGCTCGTAGTACACTCACAATCAGCAAACATTATCACCTAGCATTGTCAATGTTCAAGGGCTTATCCAATATTCAAGTGAGGTATTATATAGACTGTGTAGAACTCATCCTAAAAGCATTATTTACACTGGTTTTGCTTAGTATGAATAATAATGCTAAAGGGTTGGCACAGCTTCGGTTAACATGGGGCAATAGGTTAAGGTTACTATCGTTTGTTGTTGATGATTTTTTTTTTTGGGGGGGGGGAGGGAGATGGTGAGAAACCTTTATTTTTAATGAGTTTTGATAGACTTTTACAATTCAAATTTTATTCTCCACGTCTTATGAAAAAAATGAAAACAATGTGATTTTATGTAAGCATTACAAGCTGTACATACAGAAAAAAAAATTATTAACATGATAGTGCACATAAAAATCAAAGTTTGTGACTGAGAATGAGTTTCGAGCGTGGAGGGGAACAATAATAGGCCATGACCTTTGTAGGCCACACCCCATAGATAAAATAAAAACAACGAGTCATTTAGAATAATATTACGGTAATAACCAGTTATTAATCAAAACATTAAAGAATGATTGACAACAAGCACAGAGAACAAAAACAAGGACAACGTGCTCTTACAAGGGACAAAAAAAAAATGATTACAAACCAAAGTAATCTGCAAAACGGGACATTACGTAACACACAGCCACCTAGGACAATACATTTATAACATACTGACATATGTCAAGGGTAGCAATAATTCCCCCTGCTTTCTGAAATCGATAGTCAAGTGCTCTTTCATTACGCTAGAAAAGTGGACATATGTTCAATTTTCTTTATATTTTCTATATAATGTTGTACACACTTGACAATATGAATTCTAGTAGTCCTTCCTAATTCAGTGGTTCCAACATCTAAACTTAAAAGATTCCTAATTTTTGCATCGATTGTCCAATTTTCCTCAAAATTTTCGCTAATATGTTTTTATTAATGTTTCTGCTTTCACTCAATCAACATTGCTCTTTGGGTTTTGGTTTCCTATAAAGGAACTGTTTACGATTGGGAGCAGTGATCTAAAAATGTTAAAGACATCTTGATGCATATATGTAGGTCAGGTGCATTACAAAACATTCTGCCATAAACAAATTTTGCAATAAAGCCTGAAATAAAGGAGATGTCACTATTTTTCTCAATAAACCAAAACTGTATAGACGGTTTAGTCTAGAAACATTTTTTGTTATTATAGTTATTGTTCACATTTTGTATTCAACAATGATTATACTGTTCAGATTTTTGCATTGGTTGATTCTATCCCTAATCCCATTTTAGAATCCTCTTGAAGCGCTAAAGCTGAGATTCATCTGCAGATGGTAAATAATGCCTTTTAATTGAAGTCATCTTTGTATGTTTTCGTATTTCTGACTGTTTCATAAATTGGTGGTCATTAGAGTCTATCTCTAATATAGTTTGTTTTTGTTCTTATTTGAATTAAGTTTTTCTTGGACTGGGTAGAGTTCAGTTTCTCATCATTTGAAACATTACCTCTTATCTTTGAAAATGACAGGAGGAGCCATACTGTGTACAAAATCAATCTTAGACATTAAGGTTTAAAACAACATTTTGCAATAACCTCAGCTCTGTAGCGATGAAGCTATAGATGATTTATATTTAACAGCGTTTAAAGAACACGTACTGTTTCATGGTTAGATCCAGAGCAAATTGGATCAAAGAGGGTGAGAAGAACATGTTTCTTTTTTCCATTTTTTCAATTTTTTCCATAACCTCTGTCAGTAGAGAAGAAGCTATCGATGATTTATATGAAAATAAAATGTACTGTTTCGTGGTAAGATCCAGAGCAAATTGGATCAAATAGGGTGAGAAGAACATGTTTTTTTTTTTTTTTTTTTCATTTCGGAAAAGAGAATTCAAAATCTAAATCTTATAACCAAAGTGTGCAACAAAGAAGGTCAATTTGTTACATCACCTAAAAATGTTCTTAATACTGTTAAGGATTATCATACAATGACACTTCTTGTGACCCTTCGTAAGCAGAGTTTGAAAATTTTTGAACCAGCTTATCTTGAATGCATTCGATAAAAAAATATGTTTTTTAATAATACGATTGATATCTATTTTTACCGGGCAAATTGTTTGCAAACAACGTGGAATTGAATCAAGTTGAAGATATAAAATTCCTTGATCTTTGTATTGATTGTGGGTTAACATCGAAAGTTCATGTTGATTTTCTGCGTAAATAATTATCCAAATATATATAGGTGCTGTGTATAAGCTAAAGCAGTTATCCTAAGCATGTTCTTCATTCATTGTATTCTACAGTGTTATTGCCCTATAAAGGTTATGGAATTCTGGCATGGGGAAACTGCTGTACAACATGAGACTTAATTCTTTATTACCAAAACAGAAAAGAGCCATACGGATAATTAATTTCACAATATTAGTTTTCTAGAACACACAAGTGCCTTATTTTTCTTTCCTGTAAAACGCTCAAGATCCAGGATTTATATTATTTCAATAATGGATCACTCATGTATCAGTTATACTCAGGTGGTCTCCACGATGTGTTTTCCTCGATTTTTGTTACAAATGCTGAAGTCCATTCTTACCCTACAAGACAGAAAGATTATTTTCATCTTTCTCCTTTACGGACCGTATCTGCTCTTAAAAAAAAATAATAATAATAAATAACTACCACAGGACGTACATTTTGGAATGATTTAGATAGAGAAATTGGAAACAATCAAATCTCAGTCTCTTAATTCAGTAAAGCTTCAAATTATCTATTTTTTTTTCTAAATTCAAACTTAAAGCTATTTTTTCAATCCTCCTCGACATTCTCTGTTCAAGCCAGTGGCGTATCTAGAGAAAATGGCGCCCTGGGCAAGCGCGAAATTTGCGCCCCTAATTTCTGAAAAAGTGTTCAACCGCAACCCCATCACGGAAGGTGAAAAAAAAAGTCCACATGATATGCTTTTTCAAGCACTTAAAAGGGGTCTTTTGAGGGTGATTTTAATGTAATGAATTTTGATAAAATTGTTGTATTTCAGCTTACAAAACATGGAATTCTTGTCATTTTTGGTTATTAAATCTAACAATTCTAATCAATATATAGCGACGGCCTTATAGATAACGATTCATACCAACAAACTTAGGACTTGAAAAAATACTCATCAAAACAAACAACGACTGAAAGGCCTACTCAAAACATATAAATCCAAACAAAGTCCTACTGGATTTTAATAAGACATTAGCAGATATGCAATAGTTTTATCATTCAACATATTCTTTGCAAGAGAAGAACAGAACTGGAGATGTTAATCACGTAAAAAGTAACATGTTAGAATGAAAAGCACTTAGTATACTAATGTAGTAATTATCTAGAAAGGTCCTTTAGGTAGAATCATTACATTGGTAATTGGTAATACAGTGTATGTGTACTGCGTGGGGAAATATATTGAATTTTGTGTAATTAATATTATGCAATTGTTGTCAACCTCACAAATCTGTTGCGAATACAGCTATATTGTTATTTTATTTATTCACTGTGTAAGTATGTGTGTCATTACCTGCCATGTGTCCAGAGTAGGACAATGAACCTGGTATATATGTCAACATGCGCTTTGTTTTACTTATCAATAAAGACATTACTACGAAATTGAATCTGCACAGCGTGTACACCTACAGCCACGATGGCAGCAGTTTCTGAGATAACTGGCGTTTACGCGATATTTATATTTTGCTTGACATCCGTGCTAGAATTTGCGGTATCGCCATGGTTCGATCGCAACGTGTTATGTATGCGTTGAATCTGTCGCACAGCGTGGAGTACATGGAATACCGCGCTCGATACTAGTGCGATGTACTACTGACATTACAGTTTCGCCCGCGCGCGGCACCCTCCCTAATCCGTTCATAGCCAGTGTGAGCGCTTTTTTCGTTTTTGGCTCCCCCAAGTAATGGCGCTCGGGATACGTGCCCCCCTTGCCCCCCTCCCCCTAGATACGCCACGAGTTCAAGCTTCATATATCTGGCATTGTATCTGAGGCTACGGTCACAACCCCCAAAATCAGCCTGCTCGGCGACCGGTCGGCGAGTTTTTTTTAGCCAAAACTGGTCGGACAACGACCGGTGACAGATCAGTGACCGACCAGGCGCCACTGATTTTTAGGGCATCGGTCGGTCGCCGCTGAAGTTTTAACGCAGAGTTAAAATTTCACCGACCGGTTTTCACTCGCTGCCCAAAATACGTTCAGTGTCCGAGGCACTGACCTAATCGAGCGGTCGCTGCCGAGCGATTTAGGGAACAAAAATTATAGAGATAAAAACGACAAGAGCACAGAAGAAAACTAAGAGAATAGATCGAACGGTCGCCGTCGAGCGATTTCAGGACTAAAAATGTTAAGATAAAAATGACAGAAGCACTGAAGAAAACCAGGGACTAGATGGAGAAGATAATCTGACGCGATGTGGAAGAAGCAAGGGGAGTGATAAGAGGCAAGGAAACCCCACCAACATCAGCATCTCAACATCTCGGCAACCAACATGAGGGACATGAAAGTCAGCGAGGCAACCACTTTGGTGCAAAAGAGATGAAAGCTAAAAGTTAGTGTCGATATGTTGACGTAGTAAAATATGGTTTGGTTACATTATCATTCATTAAGGGCCTATTGATTGAAGAAGAAATGAATGACAAGAGAGGGGAAAACTAAAATATGAAATTAAATAGGAATAGAAAAATACTGCAAAATATGAATCAAAAAGATATTTTGGAAAATTCTAATCTGTTATAATCTTTGTTCCATCTTAGGTGTTCCTCAATTTTGTTTTATCTCCTAATTTCTAATTATCTGTGGTATTACATAGCTGAGGTTTGTTAGTTGATAATTTAACTCTTAGATCTTTGACTTCGAGTTTTATCTTTAAAAAAGTAATTGATTAACACATCACAAATCACATAGGTACATTAATAAACACAGGTATATAGCTCGTAAGAAATTTCTGGCAGAGACCGATGGGTGGCCGGCGCGCCTGTACGCCTACGGGTCACCGGTAGATGACCTATCGATCACCCGTCGGTCGCTGAGCGATTTCGTAAAAATCGGTCGGTGGCCGGTGGGAGATCGTCCAGTTGCCGATGGGGCATCGCTCGGTGACTGCTTGGACTCTGCGCGTTGCAGATCCCCATATTTCGCCAAAATTTTACTGAAAATCGATCGGTGACCGACGGGAAATCGACAGGGCACTGCTCGGTTATCGCTAGTGTTTTACAGCCTGCTCAACATCTCCAAAAACTACTGAGCGGTGCCAAAATTTCAGCAGCGACCGAGCAGGCTACAAATCGGTCGGTCGCCGCTCTGAGTTGTGACCGTAGCCTAACATGTGCCTCGCTTGCGATTTCTTCTACAATGTATCTCCTGGAATACCTTTGTGCATGGCTACTTTGTATTTCTGCCACTGTATATGACTTGTACCCCGCTAGGGTGATCACGCAATTCTCCAGAAGATTTGTGCCGCGGACATTGTTTTCTTTGTCTTCTCTTTTTTCTTTTCTTTTTTCATTCTTCTACGTTTACATTTCCCGATTCATTAATTGGCATTCCTTAAAATTGTAAATATCAAGTAAGAATTAATCTCATATCAGCATCTGAGAATCTACACCCTAAATGCAATGCTTTCATATATGTAGATTCCTCATATTTCACATGTTGAGTTGTCGTAAATATTGTTTTTGGCAATTCACCTATGCATTATTTTTTTCGTCATGTTTATGGTTTACTTGTTGAAACGTGCGATATGGAACAATAAAAACAAGCAAGCAAAAACAAACGAAGGATATCCTATTCGTAGCTCATAAAGAATACAGGCTGAAGGAGATGAAAGCATAAAAACTTTTCTAAACAGGTGTATCCTCTTCCTCCAAGAGGAAAAAGCAGAAAGAGAGCTTATTAGCAATTAGTCCAATAAAGTATATCCCATTGTACCCCTTATCAGATCATCAACGCTCATCAAGTAAGCCTGTTAATAATCATTTTGTAACATGAAACTCAAGCAAAGTATAAATATGACAAATGCACGATACGTTCAGCAAAGCTTTGAAGAAATACATTGAGAGCTTGATGTAGTATTGTTGCCGCAGATAGATAGCTCCAATCTCTCCGGTTGACCTGACAATACCACTTGATTTGGGCTTTTATATAAAAAAAAAAAATGTGGGATTTTCATTTAAAAGTAATGCAGTTGCAGCAAAATTCATTGCATCACACGCAGCATAACCAAACTGTACAGATGTACAAATTACCATAAACATGTCTTGAAGTGAGGGTATAATGATATACTACGGATAGTATATTCCATATAATATATCAGCATTATGTCACTCAATGATTCCATATGAATGGATATGTGGCAATATGTTGTGGTGATTTACATCACCGAACTTAATTCAAATCTTATATCTCATGCAACATAAGCTAATATGGCACATGAAGAGAAACGTTTTCAAATACAGTATGTAGAAGGAAAGTATCGCTAATTGGCAACATTAACTTTCATGTAAACGCCATAAGGCATTATTGACTATCCACAACTCACCATTTTCCCGTTTATTTTGCTCCTGACGAAATTCCTCAGAATTATTTTTACCATCATAAATCCAGCTCGTCGGATGTCCTTCTTCTGCTTAATTTTTCACTGTAGTTTTGGCGAAAGGAAAAAAATAAATCTTGCTGTTCTGACGTGTAATTGATATGTTAGGAGTTGAAAAAGCACCAGATGTTCCAGGTGGGCCTTCCTCAAAGCTTGGATAAGCTACCAAGTGGTAAATGTTTACACTTCATCTGAGCTCATCACAGGTTTGATGTGTTGTCCATGATGAGAATGCCTTCTGCATGCAGTAAAGAGGGAGAAAGTATCAAAGCCTTCCTGACACACTGGCTGTTTCCAAAGAGGTATTTGGCGCTACGGGTGTGGTCCTGTGCAGCGTTTCATGAAACTTGTCAGTCACTGGCAAGTATTCTTAGCTCCTGAAATCCGTGCATCCGATTGGCTAAGCTGAGCTTCGTCATCTACAACGGCGGCAGTTGCGAAGGAGCCAAGGTTTCTCATTCCAAACGGCAACTGCAACCGAACTTTCTTCTGAATGACCTTCACCTCTCATGCAATTTTGTCTAGTTTTGTTTTTGTTCTTTTTTTTTCTGTTCTTGTCGTCAGGACTCCAGAATTTGAAAAACAAACCACTAAATGGGTACTGAATTCATTCTTTGCAGGCAGGTACTTTGGTTATTTTCGGGGCGGGGGAGGGGCGGTATCGATGTAAAGGAAATTATTTGATGTTGACTATCATGTGAGCCGTTTCATTGTCATGACAACAGTAACAGTGCCGCCATTGGTCAAAATTAAGGCAAAAATACAGCGGGTTTTTTTTTTTTTTTTTTTTTTTTTTTGACAACGAGCTCTCTGCACGCTTCATTGAAGTCCTCGAAAATTCAATTCGCCTGTGGATCATATTTCAATTATGATAGCTGATTTGACAGCTACTGCTTTTACTTAGATTACCCTCTTCGTGCATGGATGATCCCTCGGAACTGAAACGTCTGGGTATATGTCGATATGTGTATTCCATAATACATTATTTACCAATGAGTGACCATCATATAAATGGAAAGGTAGAAAAAAATTTTTCCATCTTTTTAAGGATGCTGAAAATGTCACATCAAAGGTGAATCATTGTATTATTGAACATCAATGCCTGCTCAGATATTATTAGCTCTTTATTCACTTGTTATATTACTTCAGGAGCTCAGAGAATACTTTCATATCTGTCACTCATACCAAGATACGAAGTAGCCCATCACGACTTGTCATCGATTATTAAGTCTACCAGGGAAAAAAAATACCTTGGAAGTCCTTGCCCTCATATATAGTCCATGGGCCAGGCCAGATCTGAGGTGGCAATACCTTTTTGGTGTCATTTTGTTTGTCGGGCATAGATATGCTTATCAAGCTATGATAGCATTTCCAAATGAGTAGCTTAGTCATAGTAAATGAATTTTAAACCAATTTGGTTTCATTGTTATATCCCTGTACTTCTGAATCTAGACCAACCGCTATTCAAAGAAGAGCACTGTCTTCTGTATGTTCACAGGTGTTCTGTTGTAAACGCGGTGCGCTTAGTCTTTATTCAAGGCAGCGAAGGGAATATCCAAAGGGTTTTATGTGATATGTTTTTAAAAGAAGCACGAAACGGACAATCAAGACTATGAAGAATAATGAGGCGATCGGATTACAACTATGATTTTATCTGTTGACAGCATTTCACGAGAGACTGTAGCCTGACGACTACAACGCATTTTTTCTCTTTCCACGATTGTGTCTTTTTGCCCTTGTCTTCATATTTTCATGTATTTTTCCTTCCGTCTATTTACAACTTTATCTCTGTTTGCTTACTCGTTCATCTGCCGTTGCCATGAGGTATTTGCATGCTATTTTATGCATAATGTTCTTTTAAAAAAATGACAAATTGAGCCAGCCTTTCAGAGAAATGGTCATATGAATAAATTGTTCCTTCCCGATCGCAAGCGAACGGAACTTTATTTATTCATGTTACACACTATTTGCAGACCTCCAATCAGAGTCATTGGCAAAATCAAAAGTGCTGCAATGTGATCGCAGCAGATGCAGTTGTAGTAGTAGTAGGACCTAGTAGCAGTAGTAATAATCTGTGCACTTGGACAAGAAGTGGCAGGGCCCTATAGGCTCTGATTTAATACCGTCAACTCTGAAGAGGCTATATATTCTATCTACTGACGACCATATCATTCGTAATGAAGTAATGATGGTGATGATGATGATAACAACAATAATAATAATTATAATGATAACGACAATGATAAAGATGATAAGAAGAAAAAGAAGTAGACGGTAGTCGTAGTGCAGTAGTAGTAGTAGTAGTAGTAATAGTAATAGTAGTAAAAGTTGCAAATTGTGAAGAAGGCCAATATTGTATCAAAGCTGGCCGCATAAAGATCAAATTAAGTGATATGCGGGTGCTTACTCTACCTCCCCCCCCCCTCCCCCCATCCCTCTTTTTTTTTCTCTAATTGCTTCTTTCGTGTTCTAAAGTTTGGAGGTGGAAGTGAGAAGTAATGATTTTGCTTGCAGTGGTAGTAGTATCAGGCAAAGTAGCATACTAACTAGCTTTATTACAAGTTGCGGTGGTTGCAGTTTTGTCAAATTATTACACTTTACATGTTTTATTACACAAATCATCACACTCCTCGTGAATGGGTGAATCACTATAGATATTTATGTTTTAAATATCTATTAGTCCCAATTTGTTATCATGAGGTTGTCTATGTATGAATTAAAGACTCTGATGAAATAGAAAAATTCATGAACTAGTTAACACAAGAACTTGATCACCCATCTGAATATTGATATCATCTATGTCCATATGATAATCATTGAATGCTTTATCTATTTTATTACGCCGGCCACTGGATACATTATTTCCAACCAGCACTGAAATGTTGGACCATGCAGCTAGAAAGTATAGTTCAACTAGAAAGGGATCGATTTTTTTTTTTTTTTTACTGATTAGACTGATGAATTTTATGAAAAACAGTTTCAGTGCACTTTCAATACAATAATATATTATTGTACACTCAGCACGCTGTCGAGCATTATTCCATATCGAGTATTCTCGGCTGGCACCCAACGTGGACTTGCAAGCTTATTCATCATTGTGCATGATACGTGGCGTTAATGATGACTTGACATCCTAGCATAGTACAAAATTAGTGTTACGATAGAGTGCACAATAGTCATACATTACCTTTGCACTTCATACATCAATATGAGCTTCGTTTCAGAGAGTAAATATAAATCATTATTTCATTTTTGTTTTTATTTTGTTTTCATAGAATCAAACCAACAATATTCCAGTAGTCTTATCAAAATGGGATCAAATTAAGAAAGTTATACGAGACCCCATAACACATGTAATCATGTTAAACGTTACATTCTTATACGGCTAGATTGAAAACTATGTTGCTGTCAGATTACAATCTATGAACATAGTGTCTGAATATAGATTTTATTTTGCTTAATCACATCTTTTTTTTTTCTGCAAATTGGATTTAAAACTACAGCAAATATACTCATTGTTTTTGTGTCTATCATTTCATTTCATTCCCATTATCTTCATCACCAACACCATCACTTTCATCTTCATTATCGCATTTTTTCCTCATCATTACCCTGTCGTCATCATCATAATTCACTTTATTTCTATTCGTATTTATGCACGGAAATATAAAACATGAAGCATTGAAAGTATATTATATTTTGTAGTATTTCCCCATTCCGCAAACAACATAAGTATGTGTATTATGTAGATAGGTCCCTGGGCTGCCACGTGTTCAAGCTCTTGCTTATAGTGACAGTCCCTCTTTCGCTTAATTTCTCAGATAATCATTTGGAGATTGGTAATATGATACATATTTTGTTAATAGAATTAATTTACACATTTATTTTCCTTCTTTGAATCATGTACATTGTAATTTATCTACTGATGTTTATTTGATGTTACTAAAAAGAACCTTGATTTATGTATGAAATTGTGTTGGAAGAAAAAATAAATCAAGCAAACAAACATGCCACGTTCACCAGAGCAGCGATATATAGTAGCAGAACCAACTTTTTTCGACTTAGCTGAAAATTGAATGCCATCGCGTGGCAAGTTTTCTTTAGACCAGCACACAAAATCTCCTCTAAGACATTAATCAAATGAGACACAAAAATGTGTATTCGTTCTCATCAGATTTTGTTGTTGCTGCATAGCAGTCGTCATGCAGGGAAAGGTTGGATTTTTTTCCAGTCGCCTGAAATATGATTGCACAACTTTTAGTCCGTCAATCTTGTCAGCGTGTGCAAGAGCTGTGTATGCCTGAAGTCATGACATGAGGTTGAGTTATTACATTTGATTGCTCGCTCCGTGACAACTAGTGAAACCTTGCGAAACATTCAACACTCCCTGCGTTATGATTCTTATACCATTTTGTCACTGATTATAATCTTCAACATAGTTAGGAATCCCTCTTCAAAGTTATTTACTCTGCCGTGAGTTAAATGAATGTCATGATATCGAGGCATGCAGTTTTATAGAATTCTACCTCCAGGTGTGTGAATCGAGCTCGGGAGGCATGGATTACAGTCGTGACTGGAATGAATGGTGAGATGAAACTACCATAGTCACGTTGGCGAAACTACAAAAATGAATGTGCTATTCTATGGCACACATATCCAATTAATTTACGGGGATTTATTTAAAGAAAAAAAGAACTACATACCATTGCAGTTTGTTGGAGGAGATATTTACAACGAATCATTGTGTCACATTGATAGAGCGATAAATGCAAAGTGCCCTTTACATCAAGAGTATTCCAAAAACTTCATATTTTGTTGTTAAAGAAAATGATTTTAACTAACATTTATGACGTTCAAGGTAAATTCTGTACCCCTGTAGTTTAAGGGAGGTAAGCCTATTGCTTCTTCATTACATGCTTGGAAATGAAAACATATAAATCATTGGTTTTTTTTTCAGATTTCTTTATATCCTTCATTCTGGACATAAAGAATGTTGAAGCCTTGGCGGCGTTATCCAGTGATGGTGCCATGATTGAATCAAAACTTTTAAAATTTAGAAATTTTAACTGGTTTTCTGGTTGTTACTAAATTATGTTAAGGGTAATATAATTCCCCTTCTTTCTGAAAGAGAGAGGTCGAGTGTTCTTTTCTTATGCGAGAAAAGTTAAAATGTGGTGAATTTTCTGTATTTTCGTATGTCGTTGTACACATGTGATATCACGAGCTACAGTAGTCTTCTCATCCAGACTTGACCGAGTTTACCAAAAATTCATAACTTTTGAAGGGCTTGTCCGATTTCCTCAAATTCTCACTGTTATGTTCTACTGATATTACTGCATTCACAAAACTCGTGACATGTCTATGAAGGTGAACTTGTTATGAGATGGTGGTGGTTATTTGTTTGTTGAGATGATACGCGTGACAGGTTGTTGTAACACCAATATTGTCCTCCCTTTAATGTTATGCAAATGTTAACTCAAATGGCGTAACATAGACATGAATGCTATACTGAAAAGGCAGACATGAAATAAGTCAGTATGAAGAGTTTGTTTGCAAAAACCGATAAGTCCATTTTTGCCAAATTGAGATACTTGCGATTAAAGGTCAAGAAAAATAAAGAGATTAATAAGAAAAATTTTTCTTCTTTTGACCATAACTTCAAAAATATGCCTTTATACATAGTGACCAATATATCATTTAAAAGGTATTATATTGTACTTTATGACAGAGACCGTACTTCAAAATCTTCAAAAATGGACTTATCGGTTTTTGCAAACAAACTCGTCGTATGATTTTTATGCTTACTGCTTTGCCGTAATTTTCGTCATGATCTTTATAGTGCTCAAGCGTGCATGTAGTCTGCAGCAAGCTTTTTACCTTCAACAGTAGTATGTACGTGACACCAAAGCCCGTACGTAACGCCATATGGTAGCACCTAGGCTGTTTGTAGTGCTCGCCCAAATGTCATGACCGAACGCAAAATTAATAGCATGCGAAGTTTATCTTACTCGGTCGAGCACGAAAATATCCACTTTAACTGTAATTAGTCTCATGTCTCAACCCGTTCTGTACCATTGACTTCGGAAAGTGTGTACAACGTGATAGGGTCTTGCGCCGCTCGTGGCACTTACAGCACACAACGGGTTAAAATTAGTGAAACATGTTTTCTATAGACCTTGTTAGCGCTGTTATAATCTCCGCGTAGTGAAAATAGGAAACGGGCTTTTAAAAGAGGTCATTTTGCCAGGCAGGTGGACTCCTGATTTTACTAACCGTGGTATATCTAGTGCAATGACAAGTTTGGTACAGGTACTTTACAAACACCCGTACAGAGGCAGCTGACTTAAACATTAACGCCAAACATCAACGCCAAGCATACAGACACGTATCCTGCTTCCGCTCCGTTTCCTCCAACTGTCAACGTTGTCCTGGGATATTCTTCCTGTCGTCAGATGGACCAAGAGGTTTGATTGTGATTTGTGAACCGCATTTCATAACTGATATAACTATGCAGCTGTGGGAATTATCTTGAAGTTTATACACTGTATTCATACAGTTCTTTTACGCGTAGTCAAAGGATATTCATCACTGGCTGTAGCAGTTACTGGCAATAGGGACAGCCAGAAATCCAAGTAATATGTGCTTTGAGACTGTTTACACATGCTGTTGACATTATCTGTTCAATGGAGGTGGAGGGCATTTCTTCACTTCTATAACGTGTATAGACTAGATCATTACACCTTTTTTTTTTTGGTGAAAACCCTATAGTCACTTTCCTTAAAAGTACAGGCCGACATACATACGTCTGTATCATAGGCCGATATAAGACTTAGATATATCTCCTGTGATACATATGAGATATATGCTTATTATAATATGTATGAGGTATATTTCATTGTAGTTGGCTTATTACATTATTCACTCTTTTTTTATGGCCGTAAAGCATTTTCAAACTTCGATATTCACAATTGGGAAAGGAAAGCTCAAAAATGAGAACTTGACCGTGTTGAACTTTGCGTTAATGTTAATTTGTCTACTTTTCATCTTTAGTTTATAAATATTCAATGTTAATGCGTTGACGTTACAGGATATCATATCAAGACACCTGTCCAACTTTAACCTGGCATTTAATTCACGATCATGGATGGGGTGTCGACCGCCGACAAGAGAACGTATCGGTGCCACTGCCACGGGCTTGCCACCAAAGTTATCACCATGGCCACTTTCCTAGCACTGCGTTGCTTTTTCACAGTCTTTTACACCAACGCTCCAGTACGATCTTTTCCTTCTTTGTCAATCCCCGTGCCTTCACTAAGTCAACGCAGGTATTATATTAACAGGTCTGTCGGTGTGCTTGTATGAGTGTTTAAGTGTGTGTTGTATCATAGTTCGTACACGAATGTGTTAATTAGGTGATCCGAGTATCCTCTCGGATCACCTATTGTATCTGTACGGATTCTTTCTTCTTCTTTATTTCTTTCTCCTCAAATCTTGTGTAGAGGTTAACTCAAAAAGTCCCCTACCTATCACTTTCAAACTTTCACCATATATGTATCATGTCATAAGGACGACAGATCTAGTGTATCAATGTGATCAGTTAACCGTGACGTCATTATGACGTCATTATCTGAAATCACGTTTACATCAATATCTCATTAATGGAACGGAATTTTCGAATGAAATTAACATATCATATAGTTCAAGTCAAGGTCTATTGATATATTCCATAAAATTTTGTCACGTTCATAGTAAACGAGCGCGTACGCGCGCGTTGAAATTTAAACATGCTCTAATTAACCTCAAAATTGTTTTGCACACGTTTCAGGTCATTTACAGCATTTCAAAAAAAATCGACGGACGCGTACGCGCGCGCGCATATACGCACGTACAGCTCATATTCAATAGAAATTTCCCGTTTCATTGCACGGATCGAATGTCTGAAATGTCAAGGAATACTTCTACCAAGTTTCAAGTCGATCCGACTCAATATGACGTCATACGGGCCCATCAAAGTTGAAATTCCGCGCGCGCGTCAATGGCGATATACAGTGCAACTATGCCAAAAAACCGCCAATTTTTAGTCCGATTTTACTCGTCAGGATGGACGGTGACCCCCCATTTTCTTTACATATTTTGAAAGCTGAGGAGTTGTACATGTCATTTCATGGGGTGGCAATGCTGGCAAAATGATTAAAAGATATCTAATTTCTTAATAAAGTAAAAAAAGTAAATTTTCAAAATGACGTCATCAAATTTCAAGTTTACTCGAGCGTATCTCACTTATCCTTGGCCAATTTTCACCCAGATTTCAATATGTTGTAGCTTATTAAATTTTCTTTCATTAACATCTAACAGTATTTTGATTAGATGATGACAGCGTCACCTCGTAAAAATGGATTGAAAGTAATCTTGTCAAATTTGACCAGTTTACGTGTTATCTCTATGGGAGTGCAGTTTTTCTGGAAATGAAAATTGACATGACTATCTTTATCGAGCACTAGCTCACTTATGCTTCGGTGAATTTCTCCCAGATTTTAGTATGTTGTAGCTGAGACTTTGTGCTATCGTAAGTGTGCCCTTCATTTTTTCATATGATGTCTGCATCACGTCAAAAAACTTGGTTGAAATTAAAGCTTATCTTCGATGTATTGAGATATTTCTATGTTTCTGCAACTTTCTTTGCAATAACTCAAGAAAAACATATGTTATCACCCCCATATTTTGCACATGTTTAGTTCATGTCACGTACATTATTTGATAAAAGAACAACTACTTGATAAGACGCCATCTTGGGTATGTAAATTAGGGTCAAAGGTCATAAATGGTTCATCCTGTATCTAAGTGAATACATGTTCTATCTCTCCCATATTTTGCACACGCAAAGATCATGTTACAAGAATCATTTCACAAAATAATCACTCTTTGCTCAGATGCCATCTTGTCTGTGCAAAGTGGGGTCAAAAGGTCATATGTACTTCTTTCTGTTTCTTCGTTATGACGTGTTATCTCTATGGGAGGGAATTTTTCTAGATGTGAAAATTGACATGATTGTCTTTATCGAGCACTAGCTCACTTACCCTTCGGTGAATTTTTCTCAGATTTTAATATGTTGTAACTGAGACTTTGCGCTATCTTTGAGTGCCCTTTGTTTTTTCATATGATGTCGGAATAATGTTAAAATACTTGGTTGAAATTAAAGCTTATCTTGTTATCTTAATCTTAAATTGACATGACTATCTTTATCGAGCACTAGCTCACTTATGCTTCGGTGAATTTCTCCCAGATTTTAGTATGTTGTAGCTGAGACTTTGTGCTATCGTAAGTGTGCCCTTCATTTTTTCATATGATGTCTGCATCACGTCAAAAAACTTGGTTGAAATTAAAGCTTATCTTCGATGTATTGAGATATTTCTATGTTTCTGCAACTTTCTTTGCAATAACTCAAGAAAAAAAGCCCCTATCACCCCCATATTTTGCACATGTTTAGTGCATGTCACGTACATTATTTCATAAAATAACAACTACTTTATCGGACACCATCTTGGGTATGTAAATTAGGGTCAAAGGTCACAAATGTTTCATCCTGTATCTTTGTGAATACATGTCCTATCTTTCCCATATTTTGCACACGTATAGACGATGTCACAAGAATTATTTCACAAAATAACTACTTTTTCCTCAGATGCCATCTTGGGAGTGTAAATGTGGGTGAAAGGTCATATGTACTTGTTGCTGTATTTTCATTATAGTGTATACAGATTTGGTACCAAAGATGGCAGATATGACTCCCTTTTCTAAATGAGAATCCAAACATCACACGGCCAATGTCTCTCGATCAGGACTCGAATCCATGATAAGAAAAAATCGGATCACCTTAATTTGTCAGTGATGACAAATTACAATCTCTAGTTTGTCTTTTCTTTTTACTGTTATTAGTTGCTGTTTTTTAATTTCCTTCCAAAAAGGATATAAAAATGAGGGGGAAAAAAGGAGTGAGGAAACGCCACTTCCTCTGTAGGACAGGTTGAAAACTTAATAGTTCAAGGCCACTGGTATATGTTTTTTTTTATTCTGGTTTTGTAAGCCCCCAAAGTTGTCACTGCATAGAGCTTATCTGCAGTCATTATGATGGTGTGCTTGATGTATTTCAGCACTCATTCTGACAACAGCAATAAGAAATGAAATTTTGCAATCTTTGAAAGTGAATAAAAAAAATAAGTACAGTGTAGTACATGAATTTGAACATACTGAACAACTTTTGGCCAAATGCTTATACAATATTTGTATTCTATTAGCCCAAGTGCAGTTTTATTTCGTCTGGGTCGAGGGTCAAGGTGTAACGGAATTGCGCGAGGGCTATTCGTGGATTTGGAACTATATTGGCTAGAATCGGGCATGAAAGAGTAGGTACCATCTGCTATATAGTAAATCAAGAGTATTACGTTGATTTAATTGTGTAGGCTAGCATGGCGTCTCCCTGTAGCGCCAAAAGAAAAGGTATGATTCACCACCGTGAACTATTGCGAAATTACTGACACGTGGCACCGATTCGACAAATCACATATCTTGTTGTATTCAATTTAATAGTTTATGAGATACCTAACAATAGAACTTGAAGACATAATATACTCTTGAAAGAGGAAGTATGTAGACCTGGGCTATCTAGGACACATGTACCGTTTCCACTAAATGAAAAAGACAGCGAAACTGGCGATATGTGTTTGCATTCTAAAAAAATATTCGCTTATTTTTTCGCGTTTTCATGGAGGGCATTGTATCGTGAAACTGATACGTGATATAATTTTGTGCATGTACGACAGAAGATTCAGAACTTAGACGAAGTTACCTCATATGAACAGTTCAATAGTCACCAGCTCTATCTATAGTAATCTCGAACTTGAAATTTCATCACGTTATGACTAGTCTTTATGAGTCACAATGCTCATAATGAGGAGAATAAATAAAAACACATCAGCGCTGTTAGCTCAGCGCAAACTCATTCTTTCATGAGACTTATTTACATTCTTTTCTCGCAGGGTCATGGAAGATCGATTACTAGGTTCGACGAGAAGAGAATTCAGACATTTTGACAGACTAAGGGATTGGTTACCGAACGCGACAAACAGTTTACCAAACTACTTTACTACCGCAGCCAAGTCCCCGGCGGAGCAACTTAAGTACAGAGACGGGGTCATCGTTTTTAATCATGTTAATAAGGCGGCGGGAACTTCGACAAAGTCATGTTTACACCAGCTCGTCTCGGAGTCGGGCCGAAGTCTGGGCAACGTGTTGACGCAAGGGGGTAGGAAGCGTTTGGAAATCAAACTAGATAATGGGCGCCTTTTGCACGACACTCTGATGGGTGGCTACGCATTTGGAATCTGTGATTCGTGTGCCCATCTGAGTTGTACATGCTCCTACTTCACATTCTTGCGAGATCCATACGAAAGGGTCATATCGTCTTACACGTACTGCCAGACGAGGTGGCGGGATCAAACTTGCTCCTCGCTTGGGCCACCAAAAGACACTTCCCTCAGAGAATGGGCCATCTTCCAGGGCAGTTATTTCTTCCGGCAGCTCCTCTTGAAACCCTGGTTTTGCCGAAAACATGACGGGAGAAAGAAAATTAATGTCAGAAACTTCAGAGAGCTGAGTGGTATTCCCAAATCAAGCAACCTGTCATTTGCCAACGCGTCCTGCTGGCTGAAGGAGAAATTCATCCTTAGGAGTTCGTTGACCTCAACGGACATGGATGACCTCTTGCAGTACTGTGTCGATCACTTGGAAGACTGGTTTGCTGTTATCGGACTCACGCAGGAGTACGACCTATCCCTTGCCATGCTGGAGCGCGTTTACGGCCTGCCGTTCGTAGATCAGTGCAAGGGACGGACATCGAATCGCAGTCAAAAGCTCGACCTCTCGATTGACGGGCACACCTGGACGAATGAAACATCCATGATCTCACACTGCAAGGCACAGTTGCAAAAGGACAAGGAAGTCCAAGAAGCTCTTAGAGCAGACCAAATGCTATACGAGAGGGCGCTAACCATATTCAAGAGACAAAAAGAAGTCTATCAGCAGAATACGGGCGCCGGACATTGACATGTAATCCCCCACATCTTTCTTTTTATTTTTACACTCTCTCCTTCTCTCTCTTTTCTGCCTGTCCTTCTCTTTTTCTATCTTTCCTGCACACCCATGATCTGTTAACATCCAGCTTTTCTTGCCGCGTATATTTCGACGTGAGACCATTACAAAAATACATGACTTATTTAAATTTTCTTTGAATTTAAGAAATATATTCTTGTTGACATTATTTCCACCAAAAAAAAGGTAATCTCCTTGTTTACGTTCAATTCCGTACCGAGTCAAAGATGAATCAAATGTCATACTTCATCTAGTCCAAAGAAGTTACTACGTTTTTCTCTTTATGTTGTGAACCAAACCTAACACTTGAAATGAATCTGAATGAAGTTATATCAAGTGAAATGAAATGAAATGAATTGAAATGACGTCAAATCAAATATACCTTGTGCTAGATTCCTTGAGACTATTAAAACTGGCGAAAATTTTTCTCAACACTTCATTTCATTTCATTTCATTTTTATTTCATTTCCGGCCAAAACATACAATATGACAATTTCATACAAGCAAATTAAGTACAATTAACTATTACATTTCCAAATGAAATTTAGATACACGTCATTTGTTTACATGACTCAATAAACATACACTTATCTTCGAATACCTCGCGGTTGTCGGCTGCTATAACAACAATGAAATCTAATCAATAACATTCGTCGGCGCATGAATACATACGCTGTATGTAGCACTTACCTTGTTTGGATCTTTCGGTGGTATATATTGTACAAAACAAAAGATTTGGCCAAAGTGTATTTTGTATAGGAGCTACCTAATACCATCACACCATAGATATTGGTAAAGACAAAAAATTATGTGAAGACTGTTCTTTTGTGTTTTACAATAAACGGTATCCATTTTACTGTCGCGGAAGGGCTTACACTTCTGAGGAGATACGACTAAAACTAATCTACTACCCAGTGGGCGTGATCACGGTGATTGTATCTTTAAAATAATTTAGGACCTACAGGACCGCAGATCAGGCTTAAACTTACAAAATAATGTGATATCCTCAGGATCCAAATATTACCACAAGTTGGACAAGTACACATTGAATAAACTTCTTCTGGTTGTTTGAAGCGGCACTGCATGAACATGATGAAAAAGCACTATCTTTGGAATAATCATGTTCTGCCTGATTATGTTCTCATCTTCCTGTTTTGTGTGTGTGGTGTGTCTATCACAACATGGTTTTTAAATTGGACTCCAGATCTTTTCGTATAACTATACGCCTCTTTGAGATTATCAATTTCATTCTTTCCTCTTTTTTTTTCACAGTTTGTAACATGAATACTGAGAAAAAGTCATACCAGTGCTGCCGCCGCAATGTCACCATATTGACATAGTCGTGTTTTCTATGCAGTACATCATGTTCACTCCCATCAATTCAAACCGATACACACTACTGAGGACGTCACAATTAATCCCCCCCCCCATAACAGGAAGCACATGGTGTAATCTCTTTACTTTCAGTTTGTTGTACTCACTGTGTCCACACATTGATAGATACACAATCTATTCCTCACACAAAAGCATACACTCACACACACATAAGGAAACCTACATATTATTATGAAGAGTTTTATCGCAAAACAAGCTAACTCCATACTTTTTAAGTTGAGGTATTTGTGATTTAAGGTGTAAAAAAAGTACAGAAATCTATAAGAAAATACGGTTATTTTTAATCATAGTTTCTAGAATGTTCCGTTGTATGTTTTAATGAGGTATTACTGGAAAGGTTTATTTTACACTATCTGATGATGGACTTACTTTGAAATGTTTAAAAATGGCGCTTAGCCCATTTTACAATAAAACTGTTCACAAATGCAAGAATACACCCAACATTCTTTTTTTCAGCCATTCGCACACATATAAATATTAGAGCTGTACGTAAAAACTGGTTCATCACACTCTCTTTGAGATACACGCGCGCGCGCGCACACACACACACACACATACACACATACCACACACGAACAAATCATTTTTTTTTTCACTCTCCCTCTTCCCTGTTGTACTTTATCCGCCAATGTTTATAGTTGGTAGTTGTATGCAACAGGAGACTTTAAAATACTGTACATATTGTGTATATAACATGATGTATTTCATATACGCACGGCTGTAGTTCTGTCATCAACGTGCGAAATAAAAACTGTTTGAAAGCAAAACGACTAGACAAGAATCAGGTAAGAAAGGGAACAAGATTAACAATCCAACACGCTTTAATCGAATGGAAGATTCGCTGACTTTAGAGTGATATCAATAAATATCATTTCAGAAGACGGGTTCTCATTGGATTCGTGACACATACATGTAATTTCAAACATCATCAATTAGTGTTATCTAGGAAATCGATACGAGAGTGAAACAAACAAACAAACAAACAAACAATGATTTGTAGTTATTTACGCGAATCACTCATAGGCTTACATAATAAACACGCCCTCATCAGACTCATCAACTGCAGATGGTTACAGTCAACTTCATTACGTCAATTCACTTGAGTTCGGATCCAATAATAACCGATCACTATATTTACATTTTTATTCTAGAACTATTCATATACATTATTGCTGCCCTGTCCTACTAATACTGAACATACATTCTAAAAACGAATTGATTTATTAATATTCCTGAGCTAGAATATCAATGCTTACAAGTGTCCACCACCAGATCGGAAATTCTATTTGAAATATCAACAGTTTAATTTTTTGAGAAAGAAATGTAATAAGTCACTAAATTTGAGTAGACATTATCTTATGGTGAACGTCTAAACTATGGTCTCCTTATATATCTGTATGGAAGTATGTATGAATGCATCCTCTGACTCGAACGGATAATTGATTTAAAATCGGCAAACACAAATTCTCCTCGGTAACAGTGTGTAACACAAGGAGCAAACGCAGTGGGATTTCTTCCTAACGTATTCGTTTGCCCTCCTCAGCTAAACTTCGTATTTGTATAAATGAGTACATTTCTTTTGTTTTTGTGTGTTAATTCTTTGTCATATTTAGCTGTGACCATGTTCGTTATAAGCAAATTTTGCATACGTAGACTTTAGATAACAAATTTACGACCTGAATCTTTACCTCGTAATAAAGAAATTTTAATAAATATATTCGTTCTCAAGGATGGACTACGTCACTGAGATTACACGTATCTTTGTACGTTCATTTACGAGAGGTGGAAAATTGTTTTCTTTGATTCCTAAGTATAAGAAGATAAACAAGCTCTTATAATTGTGAATTGTTAATATCTATCTGCCTGAAAAATAAACTTCGATTCTACAACTCAAATGTCCTATCAACACTCCTTTATGGTTGTGAAACTTGGAACTTGAAAACATCTGAAGAGTCCAAGCTTGATGCATTCGACTCAAAATGCCTCCGAAGAATACTACACATTAAGTGGAATGACTTCATTACCAACAAAGAAGTCAGAGAGAGAACTAATCAACTTCCAGTATCCTCCATCATTTGTAAAAGGCGACTTAAGTGGCTTGGGCACGCTGCACGACTTCCACCTGATCGTATAGCTAACCAATCCCTCTGGTGGGTTCCTCCAGGCAGAAGGAGAAGAGGCAGACCACGAACGAACTGGCAACAGACTGTCTGCAGAGATGTCAAAGACCTAAAAGAATGGGAAGATATCAAGGCCCTAACCGCCGATAGACGAAGCTGGAAGAAGATGACCGCCTCATGCGTCGGACGACGCGGGAGCTACTAAGTCTAAGTCTAAGTAAGTAATATCTATTCAGGATTTTGTAGAGGAGTTTATTCTCGTCATGAAATTGCTGTTTGTTGTGAGTAGAATGCGTTTCCAACTCAAGAGAGCTGCATTGTTCAATATCTTGTTTGTTCCGAACGTCCATGAGCTATATGCGAACCTCCGTGATATAAACTATGTTATGTTTGTTGGGTTATAGAGACTGCCTAGATCAGATACATCTTAAAAATGTATGTTATTATTTGGGAATGAGGATTAAAGTATGGGATAGTGAAATAAGAGGTCAAAATATTGAGTTTCTGTGTAAAATGCGCGTAAAGTGGAGAAAGTGTTTAGCGGAAGAGCAATATTTCAACAGCAACGACGAATTTGCTTAAATCATCAGTTGTCTACCATTACGTACAGGTTAAGAGTACAAGCTTAATATTCTGCCAACACGTACACATGTCCCTTAAGACATTTCGTTACGATTTTGAACTGAATCAGATCTTTGCAAACAATGTTAAATGGTATTCAAATGTATGTGCAGTACTATTCCTCACGGACGTTCGCTGCTCTGGACATGGTAAACTTCCGCCGTGAATGAAAACTTGTTCCTCTGGGAAAATCATAGTATAATTGGGTTCATATTAAAGCTTGAGTTATACTCTTTCAGGTAAGATAAATGATTTAGAGAATTTCCTAATTTTTAAATTTTGCCTTGTTTTGGCTCAATTGTACATCGTTCAAAATTCTGACCTATATATATATATATATATATATATATATATATATGTATATATATGTGACCGTGCACCTCAAAACGAACATAAAGTCGCGCACACTGATTTTGCGTGTGGACTGAAAATAAGTGAAATGGGTCAACCTAGCCGAACTTGACTTTTTTATATTTTCTGAAAGAGCGGGTCTTCTTTTACATTATGCTAAAATTTGGTATCGTAAAATGGGCAGAAAAGTGTGTTTTTTTAGCAGTTTATCTCGAACATTTTTGGTAGAATAGTGTGATTGGGTGTGTCTTTAGAATCCCTTTTTCATTTCTGAAAAACCTTGTACACACTCTTCACATTCAACTCTAATAACTTGCGAAAGGATAGTGCAACTGCTTTGAAAGTTGGCATTAATTAAGAATGAAGAAAGACAGAATGTGTTAATGAGGCATGCTTAATTTCAGTTTAATCTGATAATCCCTTTATTGTTGTTACTCTGGTGGTTCACTTCCTGTTTTTTGTCCCATTCATCGCACAGCCATCACGGTTTGGCGCTTGAATAGACACTGTACTTCACAGCCTCTTTTCTCAGTTCACACTTTTCCCGAGTTTGTGCTTTCTTTCCAATATTTAGATAGGTTAGGAGAGTCCATTTGATTTGAGTTATACATCATTTTAAAGCTTAAAGTCTGCCCTTTTAGAATATGGTCTTAACTAAAAATTCATGTCTGGCGACTTTTTGTTTGTTTTGAGGTGCAGGGTCACACACACACACACACACACACACACACACATATATATATATATATACATATATATAATGTATATATATGTATATCCGAACTTGACTTTTTCATATTTTCTGAAAGAGCGGGTCTTCTTTTACATCATGCTAAAATTTGGTATCATAAAACGGGCAGGAAAGTGTGTTTTTTAGCAGTTTATCTCGAATATTTTTGGTAGAATAGTGCATGTGATTAGGTGTGTCTTTAGAATCCCTTTTTCATTTCTGAAAAACCTTGTCCACACTCTTCACTTTCCACTCTAATATCTTTTGAAAGGATAATGCTACTGCTTTGAAAGTTGGAGTTAATTATGGACAGAATGTGTTAATGAGACATGCTTAATTTCAGTTTAATCTGATAATTCCTTCATTGTTGTTACTCTGGTGGTTTACTTCTTGTTTTTTTGTCCCATTCATCACACAGCCAGCACGGTTTGGTAAAGATTAAGCGCTTGAATAGACTGTACTTAAGAGCCTATTTTCTCAGTTCATACTTTTCCTGAGTTTGTATTTCTTTCCAATACTTAGATAGATTAGGAGAGTCGATTTGATTTGAGTTATACATCATTTCAAAGCTTAAAGTCTGCTCTTTCAGAATATGGTCTTAATTAAAAATCATGTCTGGTGACTTTTTGTTTGTTTTGAGGTGCAGGGTCACATATATTTGTGGATACAGTGCACTCCCTTTATGACGAATGCGGTAAGAATTTTCGTAACAACTGAGTAAAAATCATCAGGTCCCAAAACTCTCATCTATCTTTCTATACATTACTTTTCTGTTTATAGTGAATCGAATTGTCGATATAACAGGGAAAAAGCTGCCGGTCCCGACGACGTTTGCTATAACGGGGGTGCATCCTACTGCTACTATACTTTGTTCTTGTGCCACTGATATGTGTCTCAGTATACCAGAAAATTTCCCTTCTGAGATTATGGGTGAGCTTTATCTTTTACCAGGAATTTTACTGATAATTGTACCAAATGAGAACAGAAAGATAGACACGATGTCTTGTCATATACAGGGACGGATCCAGGAATTCTGTAAGGGGGGGGGGGGGGGGGGGGGCGTGACTAATATTTCTGGTTGCACTTCCGCGTTTCATTTAATTTTTTTCTTTTTATTTCTTTTGTTTTTCACGAAAAATAAAGGGGGGACGTGCGCCGGTTTCGCCCCCTCTGGATCCGCCACTGACATAGTTGTGCTGGCCAAAATATATATTTGGGTTAAAGATGTTTAAAGTTGCGTTTGCATGCTGAGGGAGGCTTATTCTGCAGGAAAGGAACTAACTGACTAGCATAGTCGCTTTACAAGAAACTGTATAATGTCCTTCTTTCCCCCAGAGGATTACCTTTATCATGTAGGGGAGAGCGGGGTGAGTTGGGACGCGGGTCAAGTGGGACACGTTTCTCAATCAAAAACTATTCAACCAATCAGTGATTGGCTTATATCTACAATAAGCCCATAGCAACCATACATCACACTAAGAAAGCCATGCAGTTCGGCAATTTCTAAGTATGTATAAATTGCTATTGAAAATTTTCCCTAAAATATGATATTTTTTTTGAAATCAGGTTGATTAACCTGTTGTCTTTGTATTCATGATTTCAAGGGCACAATTGAAGCTGGTGGTGAGCCTTATTGATATGCAACTAATATAACTTGTTTTTGACAAATGCCTGCATGGTTTCTGAGCAGTCGTACATATTTATGTATATGCCATGTGAGGGACAGTTGGGACAACGTGTCCCATTTGTCCCTCATAATAGCATTACATGTAAAAAAGTTGAGATTTTCAAACATGTTGTTCAAACTTGTTTTGTTTCATTACGCCTTCCAACTTTGACATTTCTGACATTTCTATAGGATGTCACACTCTACCAACACCGTCCCATTTCTCCCTTGCCGTTGTCCCACTTTACCCACGGGTGGGTCAACTTCTCCCCCAAAATAAGTTTTTTTTTTTCTTTTCATTAACTGAAGAAAATTGAGAACAGTGCCACCCCCAGTTTATAGCTCTTTATGTAACCTACCATATGAATCTTCATGCAAGCCCGAAAGGAAATGTAATCCCCTCTTCTATAAAAAGATATAAGAAGAAAATCGGCGGACTTGAAATAATGTCCCACTTCTCCCCGCTCTCCCCCACATGTGCTTTCTGCTGTAATATTCCAAGGCAATATTATGCGAGTACATACTTAGAGATCAATTTTTACCAGAAATGTCTTCTCTAACAAATGCATGACAACATTACTCCAATCCACCGTAAGTGAAATGATGCAATGGATATCAACTTTTTACAATAATTGGATTAAATTCCAATACTTTTGCTTTTAAGAATGTGATCCATCATGATATTTAAGTACATGGAATCGTTGTTTGTGTGATTTGCCAGCAAGACACCGCTCAACCCTTAAAGGAGACCTCCGGATGATTTTCAGATTTTTACATTTGAACAACTATAAATTAGTTATACCAAGGACAGAGTTTCAGAATATGTGATAATTGGGTTGAAGAATAAGAATATTTTCAAAATTTAGAACAAATTGCAATGAACAAGGATGATGACATGGCAGAGTCACCATAAGAATGCATGAGTTGGGGCCAAGGAAGCAGAACAAAAGAAGAAGGCATGCATAGATTATACACAGGTGAACTCGCAAGCAAGCGGTATTGTAAAGGAATTACACTGCTACATTTCTGAAATATGTGAACCTCCTATGTCATCATCCTTGTTCAGTGTAATTTGTTTAAGGCTTTTCAAACTATTGTTTCTCTCCTCAAGAACCACAATAAATTCCACAAATCTATACATGGAGTTGTCGATTTATGTACTACATGATGTGAAATTATGAAAATCTTCTGGAATGTCCCTTTAAAGTGTCTCTTGAAGAGTTCTTGGGCAAGTGGTGACAAGACAGATGCCTACAAGCCATTCATGTCCAATGGTGAACAGTTCCGAGCCACTAATGCTGTTCCAGTTGAACTCTGCTTTGGGAGTGAAGAAAATGTTGAAAGCCTTGTTACACACTCAGCTCAATGGCACAGATCAAGGTTCTAATCGCACCCATATGGCATGAAAAGCGGGGAGTTTGCCATATAAGTGCTGGCCATTTTGGAATTGAGTATCTGAATATAAGAACGAACCCAAGTCCATGGAAGACCATTTCGCGTAAACTTAGAAAAACTTCATATCTTTTTTATTTGTCCAATAGTATTCTATTTAACTGTGATGGGAAGGCAACATTGTGTATAAAAATTAGAACATATAGTACAATGATGATTAACATTTACATTAATTGTGGAGAGGCCATTTCGTGTGATGGACTTGGGTCGTTCTTTAATTCATATACATGATATTCTGCTATACAGATGAGAGAAGGATGAGAAAGGGCGCTATAATATGAATGTAAGAATGACCCAAGTCCTTCATTCTCACATTTATATAAGATTTAACTCGTTCATTTCAGGCACTATCAAGGGTAATTAGGATTTATCATTTATACACAAGATGATTCAATGCTTAAACTACAATTTCCCATGTCAAACTGAATTTGGCCAAAAATTGGATTTAGGTCGTTCTTATATTGAGGTCTTCAATTTGATTTCGTGTGTGTGTGTGTGTGTGTGTGTGTGTTTTCCTTAAAAATTGCAAGAGGACTCTTACTCAAATGAGGAATCCGTGCGCCAAATTTGATGCTGTTATCCGCCGTGTATGAAGCAAGATGATGAATAAGTACGCAACAGAACAAGCGAACCAACACTTTTTAAGTTGAAGGCCGCCCCTTTGCCCTACCCTCCCCCAGCCGTTAAGAGACTTTACATTAAGGAAGAATATAAACAAAGCTCCTACCCCGATTTCCAAATTCAGGTTTTAAGCCAAACCAAAAATAAAGATTATATACTATTATATTCCACATACTAAGAATGCTGCAGTAGGATTGGTCCAGAGCTGATCACGTGATGAAGCGTAGTTTTGCCCATCACATCACCTGAGAAGGAAAGTTCGTTACACTCTATGTTGATAGTCCCTTTTGTTTCGCTGATCTCCACACAGTCCACACAGTCCTAACGCAAGATGACTACGCGCGAAATAAAAGTGCGTTGCACTGTGGACTATCATGTGACCTAGGTCACTTGATAGTACACAGTGCAACGCACTTTCACTTCGGTGCCGCGCGGTGCTCGCAGCAAATTAATTGTTTTGTCATCTACGCGCATACGTAGCCTAAGCCTTAGGGATACCTAAAGACAGCTAAAACGGTTCCAGATGTGGAATAAAATGGGAATTTCTAGGACCCTAGATGTGGAATATCAAGCAAATAATCAACTTTTAGTTTCAGGCAATGAGACAACCTATCACTTCCTCGGCAATCTGAATGTGTACGCTATCTTTCCTCAGCTGCGCTTCGGAAAGATAGCTACATCCAGATCGCCTCGGAAGTGATAGTTTGTCCCATCACCTTCACCAACGTTGATTATTTGCTTATTATATTCCACATACTAAGAATGTTGCAATAGGATTGGTCCAGAGCTGATCACGTGATGAAGCGTAGTTTTGCCCATCACATCACCTGAGAAGAAAAGTTCGTTATACTCTATGTTGATAGTCCCTTTTGTTTCGCTGATCTCCACACAGTCCACACAGTCCTAACGCAAGATGAGTACGCGCAAAATAAAGTGCGTTGCACTGTGGACTATCATGTGACCTAGATCACTTGATAGTACACAGTGCAACGCACTTTCACTTCGGTGCCGCGCGCGGTGCGCGCAGCAAATTCATTGGTGGAATAAAATGGGAATTTCTGGAACCCTAGATGTGGAATATATAGCAAATAATCAACTTTTAGTTTCAGGCAATGAGACAAACTATCACTTCCTGGGCGATCTGAATGTGTACGGTGACTTTCCTCAGCTGCGCTTCGGAAGATAGCTGATCCCCTCGGAAGTGATAGTTTGTCCCATCACCTTCACCAACGTTGATAATTTGCTTAATATTGTCATCGTATCACCTATCTATAAGTAATATTATGAAATGTGATGGGTTTGCCATAAATGTCGGCCATTTTGAAATTTGATCTTGTGTGTGTGTGTGTGTGTGTGTGTGTGTGTGTGTGTGGTTAGTCTAATATTGTTTCCTAGTCCTCAAGGAATCCGTGCGCCAAATTTTATGTTTTTATCCCCCGCGTATAGAGCAAAACGAGAAAAAAAAAAAAGCACGCAAAAGAACAAGCGAACAACCATTTTTTCAAGGGGGGGGGGGGGCTCACGCCCCTTTTGCCCTACCCCTCCCCCAGCAGTTCAGAGACTTTACATTACACAAGAATATAATGCTCCTAACGCAATGTTCAAGCCAAGGTTCTAAAGCAAACCAAAAATACAAAAACAAATGTAATATATTGTCATCGCATCACCCATATGACATGAAAAGTGAGGGTTTTGCATATTAAATGTCGGCCATTTTGAAATATAATCTTTTTAGTGCTTTTCTAAAAAATCCCGGAAGGCTACTACTCTAATATTGTTTAATAATCCTAAAGGAATCCGTGTGAAAAAAGTGATGCTTTTATCTGCCGTGTAATGGTAATCTCGCTAAGCGACCTGACTATTACTTACGCAATACAGTATATATCATATTATAAAGAAATATCAAAGTTCAGCATTTTCACCCTAAAAATCGAAAAATCCCAGAGGGCTCCTACTCTAATATCAATGAGTAGGTCCTAAGGGATCACCTCTCCATATTTGGTGCTTTTATCCGCTCTGTAACTGTAAGCCCAAATTTTGACATCAAGCGACCTGACTATTAAGAGTTGTGGTAAATTATATGTACCAAAGGGATAAGTTGATGTCCTCATAATGAAAAAAAAAAAACACACAAAAAAAACCCAAAAATATTCGAGTAATATGTTTTGAATAAGCTTTTATTACACATTAAATGTTGTTCGCTGCACTAATAAAAAGTAACATTATAGGAATGACTGTTGTGTACACCCTCTGTCTGCCAATCTCTACTATACACGAATGCAAAAGGTGTGACATTTTGTCTTAATATTCTGTTTTGCGCATAAAGTCAAAATCAGTGAAATGTTCATAATGGAGTGCTGTTTCAAAATGACTAAATTTCCAGGGATATTTTTCAGTGAATGTTCAAGGACTCGACCTCGCCTTTACTGTACAAGTGCAAAAAGAAATACACTACAACACACGAAAGCATGTACACTGCAACGCCTATCTTACACATTTTTTACACCAACTGCATTTACATTTGATTCGGTTAGATTTGATTTACCTATGCTGTGTATGGTATACCTTACACTGTCAAAAATTATGTTAACACACAAGATTAGCTATTTCCTACAATTTCAACGATTTCCATTACACGTAGCGCCTATATACATATGCACAATAATAATTACAATAAACACAAGCGACGTCAAAACTTACACTACATTTCATTACACACATGCCTTATTATACTATATTACACTTTAACTCTTTATGTGCCACGTTCGCACGTCCGACTCAGTCGACGGCGTGCCAACTTCGCATATTCTGCTCAACAAACAAAGCCGCCAAGACCGATCGAAAAACCGCTAATTACTGCTAATCCCGCGGCACAATGAAAGTGTTTATTGTGCTTTTGTTCCTCTCATTATACGGCTTGCATTCTATGTGGTGGTCGACTATCAGTCGACGTTCCCAACTAGATTTGCTCGTATATTCTAAGTTTCTGTCATGGTGTTATGTACAAAAGTTATGCCTTTACATTAATGTAGCAACTGGTCATTCAAAAAATAATAATATTGAAAATAAGAGTCGTCATACAATTTATACCGAAACAAAGGTAATTGGCATTCCTCTTTAACTTTGTCTACTATCATGCTCATCTTAACAGAAATTTGTAGAAGTTATACAAATTGGAACTAGAAATGTCGCTTTGGCGACTGGTATGCCTCCGCCATAATGCATGATTTTCCCAATAGGTCTAGATAGTACATGTGGACACTGTGTGATTACATTTTCACAAAATTGGCAAAATATTGGAATGACAAGTTTGTCACGAATGTGTTGAATGTTCACCTTCCTTGACGTAGGTTTAATTGGATGAATAGGAGAGCATGTATCTAGGGATTTAAGGACTTTAACTTGACTTTGACCCATTCATACATTTAGGCATTGAGTAATTTTCAAGGTACAGGTGTGGAGAAAAAGTGCAATTTCTGAATTGAATAGTAAATTGTTACCATTTTCATCTGGCCCTTGACCCTAAAATTCATAAGATAATTACTTTCAGGTAGAACATGGTACGAAGTTTCAAGGTAACTTGAGCCACTTCCGAGATATGGAGGAAAAAGTTAGTTCAGCACTTTCACTTGATCTTTGACCTTTTGACCTTTGAGGCAAAAAGAGAAAAAAAAAAACTTTCCTGAGAATTTCTATTAGGTTACACACGCATACACCAAGTGTAAAAAAATAACCCTCCTGGCATTGCATAAATATGAGAGTAATAGTAACATTTTGAAGTCTTGCACTTGACCTTTGACCTCATGAACCCTACATTCTCTAGATAATCACTTCCAGTCAGTACATGTATATACTATGTTCCATGAAGATACCTTGAACAATTTTCCAAGGTACGGAGAAAAAAAAAAGAAGTTTTAATATTTTTACTTGACCTTTTGACCTTTGACCTCATGACCCAAACTGTCACCAGAGAATCTTAATTGGGTAATACAGGTAGACACTAAGTTTCAAGAAAATCTCTTCAGGCATTCAATAGATATGGTGGAAATAGTGAAATTTTATGTATTTGACCCTGACCTTTTGACCTTTGACCTTTGACCTCATGACCCAAACTTTCACCAGAGAATCTTAATTGGGTAAAACATGTATACACTAAGTTTCAAGAAAATATCTTCAGGCATTCAATAGATATGGTGGAAATAGTGAAATTTTATGTATTTGACCTTGACCTTTTGACCTTTGACCTTTAGCATGTGCACCCAAAAGTTGATAGGCACAACTTCACCCCCTAACACACATACATGCCAAGTTTCATTAGGATACCTCAACAGGTTTCGATAGTTACCTTGTCCACAAAATTCATTACGGACGGACGGAAGGACGGACGGACGGAAGGACGGACGGACGGACGGACGGACGGAAGGACGGACGGACGGACGGACAGCCCGAAAACATAATGCCTCCGGCACCACTTCGTGGCGGAGGCATAAAAACATAATTCTTTCTCGAAGCATGACTACCTTCGTGTCTCAGAATAACGTGGCACACAGGGGGTTTCCACCATGGCACATAAAGAGTTAATCAAAGTTTCTTTCCGGTAACGGTTTTAGAACCCGTCTTGCACCATTTAATATTTGCTTGCATTATCTATTATCGTAACGGTCTCCCAAGAAACTTACCTGGCCGACGCAATTTGCCATAGTGGAGTGGCAAAGCTTGACAAATTAGAGGAAATTGTGCATTTTATGATAAAAGCACCAAGTTTCGCACACATGTTGACAATGACATTTGAAATAAATTCAGATATTGGGCCATCGTAAATAGCGCCTTCAGCGGCCATGGCAGCCATTTTTCAAAATGGCCGCCATAAATGTCCTTTTTCGTAAAAGAAAAAAAAATTTGTGTAAACGAGTGGCAAATAACATTCAAAATAAATTTAGATATTGGGCCACCTCAAATTGTGCCCTCAACGGCCATGACAGCCATTTTTCAAAATGGCCGCCATAAATGCCATTTTTCGCAAAAAAATTAAACATTTCAGAAAGGAAAATCAATAAGATTTTGCAAACGTGTTGGAAATAGCATTCAAAATAAATTCAGATATTAGGCCATTGCAAATTGCGCCCTCAACGGCCATTGTAGGGATTTTTCAAAATGGCCGCCATAAATGCCAGTTTTCGTAAAATTTTACAAATTTCAGAAGGAAAAATCAATAAGATTTGGAAACGAGTGGAAAATAACATTCAAAATAAATTTACATGTAAGGCCATCGCAAATTGTGCCCTCAACGCCAATGGCGGCCATGTTTAAAATTGGCTGCCATAAATACCACCTTTTCCTCTTAATGTACTAATTCCAGAAGGAAAAATGAATAAGATCTTGCACTCAATCTAAAAACTTCGTTTGAAATATATCTTGCGCCTATGTATTACATTTTTGTAAATAACGTCCTCAAGGGCCATTGCAGCCATTTTTCAAAATTGCCACCATGGATTCCATCATTTTTTTATTTCCTGATTTCACAAAAGGAAAAGTCAGTAAGATTGTGCACAAAATTTGAAAATTATGTTTGAAAAATAAATATTTGTATTAGATTATTATAATAGTGCCCTCAACGGCCATGGCCGCCATATTCCAAAATGGCTGCCATTGTCATAATCATTTTGTTTTAAAAAATGGTGATTTCAGGAAGAAAAGTCAACAAATGTGTACATGAATTGAAAATCATGTTTAAAATCAAACAATATATCTAAATTGCATTAACTCTAGAAATTGCTCCTTCGCAAATTTTGAAGAAGAAAAAAATTGCTAATAACGTTATTAATTGCAGCCATTTTCTAAAATGGCTGTCATAAATGCCATTTTTCTTTTATGAAGATGTCCTAATGCCGGAAGAAGACAATAAACATTTTTTTTTTTTTTTGCGCAAGTTGACAATTTCTAATACAAAGAAGTTTAGACATTGAGCCATCATAAGCTGTGTTCTCAATAGCTATTTCAGCTATTTGTCAAAATGGCTACAATACACTCTTCTTTTTTTGTCTTGGAAATTTGCTTAACTTCAGAAGGAGAAGACAGTAGAATACTCTCAGAGACTTTATATAATCTGAAATATGGTGTTAAAGAAATCATTTGAGGAGCAACTAAAATAAACAATATATGAAGAGTTTGTTTGCAAAAGACGATAAGTCCATTTTTGAAGATTTTGAAGTACGGTCTCTGTCATAAAGTACAAAAAAATACCTTTTAAATGATATATTGGTCACTACATATAAAGGCAAATTTTTGAAGTTATGGTCAAAAGGAGCAATTTTTTTATTGTTTTCTTTTTTTTCTTGACTTTTAATCGCAAATATATCCATTTGGCAAATATGGACTTATCGGTTTTTGCGAACAAACTCTTCATATCTCACCAATGATGAATGGATATTATAGGTGGCAAACATTAAAAAATTCCAAAAAAGAGTAATATGAATATCCAGGGATAATGGTGCCATGTATTAACTTTGACAGTAACACCATATCATTGAATATATGGGGACTATATGATGCGTATCTCTTCTAAAATGTAACTTCCTAAATATTCTTAAGACAGATATGAAAAAATGGCCTTTCATTATTTTTTACGAAAAAAAGTTACTTTACCAGCTATGCTTCCATAAAAACACGTACCTTTGATCCATATTGTTAGCTGTCACACGCGAAATACTGCAATTAGAATTAAACTGAAAACATGAATTTAGAACTAACCCATCAATGAAACCTTTTTGTAAATTTACATTTCCTTGAACACCAGATTGCATTAGATATAATGGCTGTTTAGCAGTATTATATTGCTTTCTCCTTCTGGAATAAGCAAAAAAAAAAAAGAAAAAAGGAGTGTGTGGAACCCATTTTCGAAGAGCTGCCATAGCCGTTGGGGACGATGTTTAAATGGTGGCTCAATATCTTCATTTCAAATTCAAATGCAAATTCAAACTTGAATTTATTTAAATGTCTTTTGTCAATTTGCACAAGAAATTGTATTGTCTCCTTCTGGCATTATCATATTTTCAAGAAATAAATAGCATCTATAGTGGCCATTTGGAAAATGGCTGCCATGGTCGTTGATGGTGCCATTTGTAATGAGCTGATATGTTATTTTCTTTTGAATATGATTTTCAACATATGTACAAATTTCATTGATTATCTCTCTGAAATTAGCAAATCTTTCCTTTAAAAAAAGGAAAAAATAGGCAGACATCCATGGCGGTCAGCATGGCAATTGAGGGCGCCTTCTAAGAAGACCTTATACTTAAATTCATTTTTGAGCATAATTTTCAACTTGTTTGCAAAGTCTTATTGACTTTTCCTTCTGACATCAGCATTTTTTTTTTTTTAACAAAAATATGGTGGGGGGGGGGGGGCATCCATGGCAGCTGTTTTGAAACTTGGCTGCTATGGCTGTTGAGGGTGCACTTTTGGATGGCCTATTATCAAGTTCAGTTTGAATGTAATTTTCCACCTCTGTGGAAATTCTGATTGACGTCTGCAACACTTTGCGAAAAAAAAAACAACATTCATGGTGGCCATTTTGGTAAAAGGCTGGAATGGCCATTGAGGGTCAATTTGCAATGGCCCAATAAGTTTACTTTTGAATGTAATTTCCCTCCTGTTTGCAAAATCTCTTTGGCTTTCCCCTCTTATTTTAGTAAATCTTTTCTAAAATATAGCATTTATGGCGGCCACTTTGAAAAATGGCTGTCATGACCGTTGAGGGCGCAATTTCCGATGGCCCAATATCGAGATCTATTTCAAAAGTCATTGCCCATTTATAACCAAAATTTCATTGACTTTTACTTTTGAAATTAGCATTTTTTTAAATGAAAAGCTGGCACTTGTAGTGCCCATTAAAAAAAAAATGGCTGCCATAGCCATTGAGGGCGCAATTTTCAATTGCCCAATATCTGGATTTAATTTGGATGTAATTTCCCGCTTGTTTGCAAAAAACGAAAAAAAAAATTGGCTTTCCCTTGTGAAATTTGCACAAAAAAAAGAGGTGTTTTGCTCATTTAAAAATTGTGTTACTCACATATCTCAAGTCAGATGCTCAAAAACTGAGTGAGTTATGCAAATGAACTGGTAATTTCTGTGATTTTCATTAAAGTGAATGTCGCTACCATGGCAACACCATGTTCAACATTAACAAAAGATGAATATTGCAAAACTACATTTTATAGCCGTCACATGTGCCGAATTTCATGTCAATTAAGTGCTGAGAAGTTGACAGAGATAGCTGAATCCACAATATTTTTGTAAGATTTTTCATTCAAATATGTTGTTACCATGCCAACACATTGTTTGACAAAGACCAAAGATAAAATTTGCACATCTACTTACTATATAGCGGTACTAATGCCAAATTTTAAGCTAATTGCTCAAGAACTGAGTGAGTAATACCTAAATCCATAATATTTTTGTGTGATATTCATTCAAAAGGCACTGTTACGATGACAACACACTCATTGACAATAACAAAAGATAAAGTTTGCACATCTGCATACGGTATTGGCACATATGCCACAATTCAAGCAAAGTAATCCAAAATTGACAGTTACCTGAATCCGCAATATTTTTGTATGATTTTCAATCATAGTGTGTTGTTACAATGGCAACACAATGTTTAACAATGACAAAAATAAGGTTTGCACATCTACGTACTAAAGCGGTCAAAAATGTGCCAAATTTCAAGCCAAATGCGCAAAGACTGAGAGAGCTAACTGAATCCACAATATGTTTGGACGATGTTTAATGGAAAAATGCCATTACCATAGCAACGCAATGTTCAACAGTAGATGAATTGCATTAAAACTGAGAGAGTACTTCGATCCACAACATTTTGTTAGAACTTTTTGAAAATTTGCCATGGCCATGGCAACGCATCGTGCGATACCAACAAAAAAGGTGTCTTTGTCTTCCTTTGGAATAGATAGCGGTCACACATGTCAAGTTGTAGTCAATTGCTCAAAAACTGATGGAGTTGTGTCAATCCACATTTTTTTGTAGGATTTATGTAACAAGGCAGGTGCCAAAATATGTCTCGCCTATTAGCGTAAAAGAAATTAATGTTTTTCTAACTCCCGGAAGTTCATTGACCCCACCTATGACCTTTGACCTTGTGGTGACCTTCAACTCCCTAAGGGACATTTACCAGCCAAGTTTGGTCACAAACGAACATAGGGATCAAAAGTTATGAGCCATAATCGAAATGCGCAGTAAAAACATAACATTGGGCCCTAAAAGTTCGTTGACTCCTGTCTGTGACCTTTGACCTTGTGATGACCTTCAACTTCCAAAGGGACATTTACCATCCA
This sequence comes from Diadema setosum, assembly GCA_033980235.1. NCBI lineage: Eukaryota > Metazoa > Echinodermata > Echinoidea > Diadematoida > Diadematidae > Diadema > Diadema setosum. Next base: position 23,204,892 of record CM067074.1, read on the forward strand.
AGTTTGGTCACAAACGGACATAGGGATCAAAAGTTATGAGCCATAATCGAAACGCGCTGTAAGAACTTACCATTCGGCCCTAAAGTTCATTAACCCCTGCCTGTGACCTTTGACCTTGTGTTGACCTCCATGTTTGGTCAAATGTGTAACTTTGTATATTGATTAACCACTTTTCCCTCCAAGTTTGATTGAAACTGTCTTCAGTAGAGAGTTATTCAAGCTTTTGTAGCGTTACGGACCGGCGACGGCCGGACGGACGACGGACGGACAGACGGCGATCCCTTTCTCCCCTCACGTCCGGTAGACTCGACAAAAACTGCCGTTGCCATGGGAACAGATTTTTTTTAACACTCACAAAAAAGGTGTCTTGCACAACTACACATTACATTGATTGCATACGTGTCAAACTTCAGACTTGCTTTAAAACTGAGAGAATAGTTCGATCCGCAACATTTTCAGATTTTTTAACGAAAATTGACCGTTGCCATGGCAACGCATTACGGGATACTAGCGAGTAAGGTGTCTTGCACATCTACCTATAATGGCAGTCACACATGCTTAATTCTAGGTCAATTGCTCAAAAAAAAAAAAAAAAACGAGAGTAGTTCGAGCCACAACATGTTGCATGATTTTTTTTTAAAAGAATTCGCCGTTACCATGGTTATGCATAGATCCATACCGGTAGAAAACGTGTCTTGCCCACCTACCTTATATGATAGCAGTCACACATGCCAAATTTGAGGTCAGTTTACTCAATAAATGAGAGAGTAGTTCGAGCCACAAGTTTTGCAACCGACTGACCGCCCAACCTGAGAGTGATTCCTATACACAATGTGTGTTGGTGGGGGCATAAGTTACAGTCTGATAATTATGCTCTGTCATAGATCGATTTTCTGTTTCCCTTTGCAGATGTTTCGCTCTTGTCGGAGCTAATGACTGACAATGACGACTTTTCAAAAATCATTGAGTACGATTCCAACTCTACAAACACAGTATCAGAGAGATATTTCATTTTCATTTCATTTTATTTCATTCTCCTTTTTCCAACAGAACACAAATAAACTTACAGTATGAATTAGGTTATTATCACAATCGTATACACACATTGGAAATGGTATCAAATGATACAATAATAAAGTTACATATATATGCATGTATACGCAAAATAATACAAGTCTATGTTTCAGTTGGAAAAAAAAAGGAGAACTGAGAGGTCCCCTAAAAAGCAAGCTTGTAGATTGTGAACCACTCAAGAAACTCTAACGAAATGCTTATTTGCATATGCTTAACACAAGTCTAATTTAAACAAGACGGAACAAAACAGGAAACACACAATAACATGACACGACTAGACAGAAAGGTGGAAAATGGAAGGAAGGAAGGAAGGAAGAAAGAGAATGCCTACACGCTGATCAAAGAAACGAAAGAGGGAATTGAAGAGATGCTTTGAACAGCCGGTGGTTGCATACAGCCGTGTAAAGAATATGATAGCTATTTCATGAATTAATAAGTTCAGAGATTAATTGATTGATGGTTGGATGGTGAACCCTGTGGTTGCTGGGACTTGGTCAATAAAAACGAACATGAGAGAGGGTTTAACAGAAAGGATTTCAACTTACGCTTAAAGGAATACAAAGAAGGAGAATTTTTTATTTCACAACTTAATGAATTCCAGAATCTAGGGCCTGTGTATATAAATGTATTCTGAGCCAATAATGTTCTCAGAAGGGGTAGATGAAACTCAGTAGATTATCTGGTGGGATAATTATGGAAAAATTGGTTCCTTGTAAACATTGAATAATTGAATATACAGGGAAGTACATTTGTGTTGAAATTAAACATAAACTGTCCAAGTTGAAAAAAATACAAATCTTTAATTTTTAAAATCTTATATTTAGTGAATAATGGATCTGTATGGGAACGTGGCGTGACACCACAAATAACACGAAGTGCCCTCTTTTGTAATAACAATAATCTATCTAATAAAGTTTGATGAGTGTTACTCCATGCTAAAAGACCGTAATTAAGATAAGGTAAAATTAAAGAGAAATATAACGTCAGCAAAGAAGACAATGGAATATGAAACTTAAGTCTATTAATGATACCAATATTACGTGAAATTATTGTACCAATGTTAATAATATGTGGCCTCCATGAAAAATTTATCGTCTACTGTAATCCCAAGGAATTCTATATGAGATACGCGTTCTAATTGAGTGTCATCAAAAATAATCTCTTTACGTAAAACTTCTATAGAATTACTAAATAACATATACTTAGTTTTCAAAAGATGAAGAGATAATTTGTTAGCTCTTATCCACTGGGTCACTTTTTTTCAATTCGGAATTAACAATGTGCACGAGTTCATCCGGATTTTGATGTGAAAAAGAAAATATTTGAATCATCAGCAAAAAGTATAAATGGCAACACGTCGGATGATCTGCAAAAATCATTGATATAAATGATAAAAAGTAAAGGTCCTAATAAGCTACCCTGTGGGACGCCACACTTAATGAGTTCGAGACTTGAAACGTTCTCGTTAAGAGATACGTATTGTTTGCGGTTTTGCAGGTAGCTCCTGAACCACTAAAAGGCCTTCCCCCTTATTCCATAATGAGACAACTTGTAAAGTAAAATTTCATGATTTATTGTATCGAAGGCCTTGAAGAAGTCCAGGAATATACCAATAAGATGAGAATGATTATCAATAGTATGCGCTGCGTGGTCGATATACTTCAAAAGGGCATGAATGGTACTGTGTTTTTGACGAAACCCAAATTGAGAATTTGTAAAAACATTATGAAAAGTTAAAAAGTCAATTGTTCTTTTAAATATCAATTTTTCCAAAACTTTAGATAAAGATGAAAGCAAGGAAATGGGCCTGTAATTACTCATATCAGAACCATCGCCTTTTTTGAACAAAGGGAAAACCTTAAGCTATTTTCATAAAATCTGGAAAAACACCACATAATATAGATCTATCAAAAATATGTGAAAGTGGATCAGCGATTGAAAATATAAGTCCCTTTAAAATAAGATTACTTATGTCATCGTAACCAGCACTTCGCTTGTCATTCATTGCAGTAACAATATCAATAATTTCATATTTCGTAGTTGGAAAAAAAATAGAACTTGGATTTGATTGACCTAAAAATGTTGAAAAATGCGTATTTGACTGTGGTACCCTTTTTGCCAAATTCTCCCCAATCATTGAAAAATAAGAATTAAGAATATTAGCTATATAACTTGGATCTTCATATATTTTGTTATCATATCTTACTGTTTTATTTGATTTCTTTTTCGATATATTCATGGCCTGGTTCAACCTTCCGTGTATTCTTCATATCATGTTTATATTTTTCTAACTGAAACATATAATATTTCCTCTTTTCTAACCGTATAATCTTAGTTAAAGTATTTCTATAGGAAGTGTATTTTTCTTTTGACTTCTCAGTTTTTTCCATTTTGAATTTATAACATAACCTATTTTTCCTATTGATTGAACGAAGAAGAGATTTTGATATCCATGGAAATCTGGGGATGTTTTATAATTAACTAACTTATCTTTTGATTTAGGTACATATTCATCTAAATGATTATTAATTATCCCTGAAAAATTATTAAATGATATATTAACGTCATCACTATCGTAAACATTAGACCAATCAGCCCTATCTAGGCTAGCACCAAGGCTAGCCAAATTTTCTGGTGTAGCTCTACGTCTGGTTGGAGAAAAACCAAATTTATTTACCGAATACTCGAGATCGAAACATGCTATAATAGGGAAATGATCAGTCATATCGGATAAAATTATAGAAGAATTTAAAATTTGCAATACATTAGTGAAAATATTATCAAGAAGGGTGGCGGAATGATTTGTAACGCGTGTGGGTTTCGAAATTAATGGCAAATATGAGGCTGACAAAAATATTTCAAAAAATTCTTGTGACGTATTATCATAATTTTTAATCAAATCAATATTAAAATCACCCATTATAAAAATATTTTACTTAACCAAAAGGGGATTTCTTTAATAAATTTATAATACAACTCAAAAAATCTTTAGGATTAGAACTTGGGGGTCTATAAACAATACCAACAATAATGTTTTTATTTTGCGGAATGGAAATTTCCACAAACAAGGACTCTATAATATCATTCATTATTTGTAATTCCTCACAAACAGTAAGCTCAAATTTCTGTGATAAATAAAAAAGCTATAAATATAAGATTGCTGGAAAACGCGGGTATTATCCGAATCCCTCGAATGTCGGTCATAATTAAGTTGAGCGTGTAGTGGACAATACCTTCAAACGTTCAGATGGTTTGGTTTTGTTATTGTTATTTTTTTTTTTACTTGAGTATATCAGGCCACGTTCTAATAATTATACCTACACTCATCAGACCATTCACTTACCTATTCACTTTATACTCTGAAAATAGTAGCTCTGATCAAACCTTTTATCCTTTCTAGGAGGTAGGGCCTACAAGTTGTCTCATTATGGAATAAGGGGGAAGGCCTTTTAGTGGTTCAGGAGCTACCTGCAAAACCGCAAACAATACGTATCTCTTAACGAGAACGTTTCAAGTCTCGAACTCATTAAGTGTGGCGTCCCACAGGGTAGCTTATTAGGACCTTTACTTTTTATCATTTATATCAATGATTTTTGCAGATCATCCGACGTGTTGCCATTTATACTTTTTGCTGATGATTCAAATATTTTCTTTTTCACATCAAAATCCGGATGAACTCGTGCACATTGTTAATTCCGAATTGAAAAAAAGTGACCCAGTGGATAAGAGCTAACAAATTATCTCTTCATCTTTTGAAAACTAAGTATATGTTATTTAGTAATTCTATAGAAGTTTTACGTAAAGAGATTATTTTTGATGACACTCAATTAGAACGCGTATCTCATATAGAATTCCTTGGGATTACAGTAGACGATAAATTTTTCATGGAGGCCACATATTATTAACATTGGTACAATAATTTCACGTAATATTGGTATCATTAATAGACTTAAGTTTCATATTCCATTGTCTTCTTTGCTGACGTTATATTTGTACCTCCTTGGTCATGCTATAAAGAGTTTCACCTCTAATATTCCTTAGATAAATATGGGTGAAATGTGTCATTTATCTATACGTCGACGTCGAGGGAATGCTTTGACGAGTTGACTTATATTGATCTCTGAGAAAGAATGTTAGGACGTCTGTTTCTGCGCAAAACTCAGTGGAAATGTAAACTGTGATCAAGAGCAGTAAATTGCAAATGAATTTCAGTTACCTATGGATTCACCCATTTTATAAAATGTGCATCGTCATTTTTACAGATAGAGGTTCTCTTTAACTCTTTATGTGCCACGTTCGCACGTCCGACTCAGTCGACGGCGTGCCAACTTCGCATATTCTGCTCAACAAACAAAGCCGCCGAAACCGATCGATAAATCGCTAATCCCCCGGTACAATAAAAGCGTTTCTCGCGCTTTTGTTCCTCTCACTTAGGGCTTGCAGTCTATGTGGTGGTTAACTATCAAGCGGTGTTCCTAACTAGATTTGCGTTTACATTTTAAGTTTCTGTCATGGTTTTATGTGCAAAAGTCACGCCTTTACAGTAATGTAGCAACTGGTCATTTAAAAGAAATTTTGAAATAGATTTGTCATACAATGTTTATCGAAGCAAAGTTTGGCATTCCTCTAACACTTTGCTCACTATTATGTCCAGCTTAACATAAATTTGAAGAAGTTATACAAATTGGAAACACAGAATTCTTTCTGAAAGCATGACTACCTTCGTGTCTCAGAATAACGTGGCACACAGGGGGTTGCCACCATGGCACATAAAGAGTTAATATGGCAGTACTAAATACCAGAGTGAAATGGAAAAATAAAATGGAAAAAAAAACCCAGATGTTTATCTGTCTTTGCATTCAGACTCTTGCAGTGTAGAGCTCCATGCGCATGCTGGGATAATGGTACCACGAGACCGGATGGACCTGCACGAAGCGGCAAAGGTGTGGTTCAGGAAGGCCGTTGTACACTATCGTGTCTTGATCGTAATTGGCAGAAAAGATCTGCAAGAAAAATAAAGCGTCGTCATATATGTAGCAACTTCTATGAAGCTAAAAACAATCACAACATATCAATTTAATATTATATACTTTAATACTATATCGACGTTGCCGTTGCTGTTGTGCATGGCCTTTGATATCTGGGAGGGGGAGGGGAGGGGTTAAGGAACCCATTTGAACAAATAGAGACGCCGCAAGACGCATGACGAACGGCGGACGGTGATTGACTGCAAGAGCTCCCTTGAGCCGTTGGCTCAGGCTAACTAGATTTAAAAAAGCCCCAGAATTTCCAACACCCGAAAAAACAAAAATCTCAAATTTACCTTCACTGAGACGCCACTAGATGAATTTTCTGTCACCATACCGATACCCTCTGCCTGCAGTCCGCACCCAACCTTGTACTTTCTCACCCACCACGGATAATCCCGTCGACCTTGCGTTGCGAGTCCAACTATGCAGGTCGGATGCTCGAATTCAGCCTGTGTTTAGAGTGACGGAGACATACAGCTACATCTACAGGGGAAATCCAGTCCAAATATAAGTAAGTCAGATAAGAGAGAGTAAAATACTACAGTTCAACGGTTACATTTTGATCGAAATCGGTTGAAAAATAAGGAAGTTTTGACATTTTGAAGTTTCGCTTGTTTTTCTAGAAACTGTTCTTGAACGATCAAAATGAATATGCAATGGTAAAGTGAGCATGTCAGCCCCTCACAACTCCCCATATAGTTTGGTCATAAAAAAAAATTTTACCGTTGAACTCGTAAGATTTTTTTTTTTTTTTATTAATCAGACTTACTTTTATTTGGATTGGATTTCGCCTTTAACGTCAGGTCACAGGGGACGAGGAGTATTAAAAACAAATATCGCTGTATAGTTTCATGACATGTTTGTTTGTTTTTTTTTTCTTTAATCTCGTATGTGATTTACCCGCTCAACATGAAACTGTAACCTTTCTGAATGAGTTTAAACTTTACTCTTATTTAGCGTGAAATCGCAGTGACGTTTTCCCATTTCCAAACTTGATGTGTGCTTTTCACTTTAACGTTTAGGTTTGGGGAAGATTCGCCAGCAACTTTTGCGTCGATCGTCCCAGTTTATGTTATCCTCACAATCATGTCATACCAAAACCGGCCAATCTATTTACTGCAATCTACATTACATCAGTTTTCCTATGTGTATTTCTTAGAGAAACATTCCAGGGCGAACGAAACTTACTATTTTCTAAACTATTGGGTACTGACTTCGATACAATGGTACAGAGAATAAACTTATACATAAAGAAAACAAACACCAACAAGAAAAAAATAGCTGAGACACAAGCAATGTATTCCTTCCATTCTCTTACTTTGTTTTATTCAATCTATTCCTAATCATTTGATTTTTTTTTGTACTTTGTATTGTTTCACTTTCCCTTTTGAGGGTATTTTTTTTTTGTTCAATTTGTTCTTTTGCTCTCTTTTTTTTTTTTTGGGGGGGGGGGGCGGTGGGGGGGGGGGGGGTTCGTGTGTTTTGGTTTCTTTTCTCAACTTCTACCTGGATCCATTCACCATGATCTGCTATTCCTGCGACCCACGCAGTACTGCCGTTTAGTCTTCCTTTCTCGGGTGCTAAATTAATCGACCAATGGCTAGACGCCGTGATGCTAGCATCCGATATGGCTTTGCTTTCCATACCTAGCGCCTTTGCAAGCACTGGTATCTCTGGAAGAAATATTGAAGGGAACGTATCTAAATGCGGTAAAGACAACGGCAACAGCTGGCAACCGACAGACTCTTTACCATGCAAAGCACTGCGAAGGGATTATGGGTGAGATCAAAGAAGCCTGTGCCGATCGACATATACACGGATTAATAAAATGTAAACAGTATGTTCAGAATATGAATTCTAACTTGTTACCTACATCTTGCAGAAAATCATATTCAATTAGATGAAGTGGTCACAGAGAAATGTGGATCGTTGTGAAGCATGTCATGGGTCCGTTTCTGTCAAGTTCAATAACAATTATTGGATGCACTTACCATCCATTTGAATAAAAAAAAAAATGCTAACAACAGTTACTGACACAAGTGACAGGACAACTTACAAATGAATTCAAATTCTGTGCATGATATTACATCGTTATGTAAATATACAGAAATAAGTAAATACTGTATGTAAATATAATTGTTCATGATTATCTTAAGGAAAGAAAGAATGAACAAGAAATGAAAAAAAGAATACAGAATACATGGAGAGAGCCAAAAAGGAGGAGATTAATTCAGCCTTCCATTAGATAATAATTTCATAATGCTTGCCTTAATCATGCATTTTCAAACCTTACCGATTCTTGCAAACTAAACAGAAATGCTTCCCTTTAATGAAGAGAAACAAGCAGTCACTCTTTCCAAAGAAATCATATTGTGCGAGAACAGAATAAACGAATGCGTATTTTGTAGACGTGAACACATGCAGACAAACTGGAAGGGGAGGGATTCCTGATGATTATTATGCTTTACAAATATCCCCCATTTCTCTGATACCACTTAAGCAAATTGGATGGGGTTTACTGTACGATGAAGGTAACAAGTTAAAGTTTCATACCTCCAATCGCAGTTTGATTGATTAACTATAATTAAAGCTATCATGGCAAAATGTCCGACTGTGTATGCAAATTAAGATATACGTACCTCGTGTAATTAGGATATTACAGATGCATTTTATAATGGATGAAAATGGTGATAACTGTTGAAGATATTCATACTACTTCTATTTTTGTATAATGTTAATAAAATTAAATAAAAATTAATGTACTTGAATAAATGGCATACTGAGCATAAATCAAATAAATCAAAATTATCATTACCATTTTTTTTTTTTCAGTCGAACTTATGCTTTACGTGGTTCGACACTGTCATTTTCTCTATTGGCCCCTCTTGGATCACCAAAAGACATTTCACTATTTTATAAGATACTTTACCTTGTTTTCCTTGATCTGTTAAGTCACCAACAACAACCGACTCCAGACCAGTACAAGGACTGGATGGTGCAGACAACGAGGAGCTGTTATCCGGTGGAGCTGGGGGTGATGTTGGACCTTGGTTGGGTGTGGAGGGAGAGGAGGATGAGGGGTGAGAAGGGGAGAGGAAGGGTGGAGGAGCAGAGGAGGGGGCGAAGGGATAGGCGGTTGTAGAAGGAGAAGAGGAGATGGAGGGGGAGAAGGAGGGGGACGAGGGGGACGAGGAGGGGGACGAGGAGGGGGAGAGGGAAAGATGAGGAGGAGGGGTAGAGATAACGGGTGCGGAGGATGATTGTTTAAAATCGAAGGGTGTGTTTTCTTCCGTCAAGCTAAGCGTGATAGCATAGTCTTCAACCTCTGCTGTGGCGGGGTTCACGCTCATCGCTGCCGACGTGGCTGCTGTTTAGTATAGAAAACAGTAACCATGATGTAGGGTCTACTAGTTGCGAACGGTTTCTACCGAGGTTCATGTTTGACACTTAGTGATTCACCATAAACAAGAAAGGATATCACTCTGATAGCAAAGCGTTCACTGAATAATATAGTAACACTACATTCTATGGGAAAGAGTGATTACTATCGGTGCACTGACATATTTTATTTCTAGGCATTATAAGCCCGTATTTACAGCCATATCTTCTTTTTCTGCGCAGGAGAAAGGTGGTTCTAGTATTTAAATGCATTGTGAAGATTTGAGCGCATCATGCTTTCACGTATTATCTCCTCGCGATATTTCCCACAGTTTCTTAATAGCAAAACTTTATGAAATATGAAATCAACATTATTTTGTATAATGAAAAACAGATGTCTCCTACTCTAGTATCAAGGAGTATAGGTCCTGAGGGATCATCTCCCCAAAATTATGGTGCTTTCATCCGCCCTGTATATGAGTTAAAGTAACCTGACTAAAATAGGGGCATGTATTATTGTAATGGTATTTAACAGTCCTCTTTTGCTGCTGTTATAGAAAGACAACTAACGAACATCGCAGCGGTGTCCTGTGAACTCCGGGGGACAGTGACAGATGGAGCCCATAATGGTCTCTTCACAGCGTCCATGTATGCAAGGATTCACCAGGCAGTCTACATGTGTGAAAAAACAAATAAAAGGGAGAAGATGCTCGAAATAATCGCTTTTTTTTTTTCTCGTGTCAGTCAGCCCAAGACCTTACTAAACCCAAACGATTCGACTATTCATAACCATTTTCTATCATTATCACTTTATAAAAGCTTTATTCAATGAAAATATTGCTCGCTCATGCTCGTACTTGGAGGGGGGCATGGCTTTGTCTTTTACCCGTGTGTAAGGGAGGGAGAGGGAGATTTGGGCATAATATGGAGATGGGGGCTTTGTTTCCCTTTTGATTTGAGGAACTACATGTAATTTGAAACCGTCATCGATGACTATGTGACGAGAGGGATTTTTTTATTCGTAGATCTATGAAGTGATATCGATCCACAGTAGGAATCTAATGCAATTTTCTACGATGTCAACAAGGCTGTTCCTGGAAATATCCGATCAGCAGCTACCAAAGGAATACTGCCTTGTAATTCCAGTCACTACTCTCGTTTATTTTACTATTACAATTACCATTGATTAAATCCTTTTAGTCGCTACCACTGACACTGTATCGATTATACATCAGTATCATTTTGCTTTCATGCAATACAGTAACGCTCCACTTTGTAGCTATTACCAGGAAGGCGGCAGATGTGGTGGGACGATAACTTTTGAGCCCCGGCTGTGATGCTAATACCGGGGATCTCCTTCGGAAGGAGTTGCACCTCCGAGCCCTTGTACTCCTTTACTGGGCACTGCTTGATCAACAACGACGAGTTGTAGGTCAGATTATGACCAACACCACAGTGACCTTGGTCATGTTGGTCTGGGTTTGAGAAGTAAAGGATACAAGAGAGATGGAGACGCCCACCAAGCACGTATAGACACATGTAGGTGCAGACCTACATCATGCCAAGTATAATTATCTATTTGTAATGTGTTTGTACATGATATGATTATATTCATACGAAATTTATAAAATGTAAAAAGCCAATTGGTATACTATTTTGTCAAGGAGAAAGTAAGGCTCTATAGCAACCACAATAAATAAATCAGATAAAGCTAATTGTTCCTTGTATTCATGACTAATCTTAAATTAAGTTCAGTAGCATCATCAATGTGTAAAGGGTTTTGATAAATGAAAAGGGGCCTTTAAACCCGGGTTTGATTCATGGCGGGAAAAAAAAAATAATAAGAAAAAAAAACCACGCACCCTCATTTTCCTGCGTCATATCTCATACATAATCATATATACACATGCAATATCATGGCTGGAAGCCTCCTTTGGGTGTCTCATCGACTGTATGTAATATTCAAATCTGGTCTAAAACCTCGATGGCAACACTCTTTCGTAATTAACTAGACATTGTGAAAAAAAAAAATCTACCCCGATTAACTGAAAAAGAACCGTTAAATAAGTTTATTACCGTCAATGGGAGATCGAATTACTTTACTGTCACCTTGAACGAATCGTACAGTTTCGGTTGAGACGTAATTCCAGGTTTCTAACATTTTTTAGTAAGATGAGAAACTTCTTATGAATGTAAAAGAGCATGTAATTCTATGCGGAATTCAACGTTTATTTGATGAAATTGGTTTTTAAATGGCTGAGATATCCCCCCCCCAAAAAAAAAGAGCGATTCTACTAAAGTGTGGGACCCACACTTCCAAACCCCACTTTCATCAAATAAACTTTAAATTCCTCTTCAGATGGTATGCTCTGTACTATATCATGTGTTTTCTTGGTATCTCGCAAAAAGTTAAAAGAACAATTCTCATCTCCTACAATGCTGTACCATCCCTTTAAGAATGTTACACGTACCAATATGTATATAGTATGTATATGTATGTATATATATATATATATATATATATATATATATATATATATATGAAGAGTTTGTTTGCAAAAACCGATAAGTCCATTTTTGAAGATTTTGAAGTACGGTCTCTTTGATAAAGTACAAAATAATACCTTTTAAATGATATATTGGTCACTAGATATAAAGGTACATTTTTGAAGTTATGGTCAAAAGAAGCAAAAATTTCCTTATTATTCTCTTTATTTTACTTGACCTTTGATCGCAAATATCTCCATTTGGCAAATATGAACTTATCGGTTTTTGCGAACAAACTCTTCATATATATATATATATATATATATATATATATATATATATATATATACAATATGGCAAGTGTATGTAATAATTATTGGTGTATATATATGTTTATATACATATGCACATAACACACATACGCACACACACACACACATATATATATATATATATATATGATGTATACACATGTACATGAAATGTCTCTTGCTGATATTAGATACTTAAACTTCCATTCAGAGGAGATTTTCCCTTCTACCTCTTTATATTCATCTACTATGCATCCTAATATTTTTCTGTATTCTATATCAATGAATTTGATTAATCTGAAACATGATTATCATGATTACACTCACATCTACGCCTCCTCCGTGCCTGAAGAGAACCTGACGTTGTACAAAAAAAGAAAAGAAAGTAAAACAATGAAACAAGTAAGCAAGCAATAATAAGGAGATTTTTTTTTTTTTTTTTTTTACAAGAATCAACAAAAATATTTGAGATCTAATCTAGTAGATTATGGAAATTTTGACTGTAAAATGCATCACTAATATAAATCTCACAACAACGAATGCGTGTCCACTGTCTAAAAGGGGAAAATGTTAAAAATTTAGGTCGAGAAATTATTGTTCTTCGGGCGTTCATTCATGGGCGTTTCATATTGTGTCATACAAACATTATTTTTTCTTAACTTGCTTGTTCTTCTTAATCATGTCGACCCAATGGTATCTTAATCATCATAAGGTGTTCTCCCCTGGTCCACTGGAAAAAAATATGAAACGAATAACATAAACACGAGTGCACGAAATGAAAAATCGCTTTTTAAAAAATCCTTTAAAAAAAACGTGTACAGGAAAGAATGATTAAAAAACGAAGAATGCAAACATGAAAAATTAAAACAAGTTAAAGATTAGAGAGAGTGTTTTATGACCTTATGAATGAAAGAGAGAATCCTTTTAATCCACCTCACCCCCTCCATCGACATTGATGTCATCGCCAAAGTTTGGTGAACATTTCATGCTGGGGTTTGGAAGGAGAAGTTTAAAATGCATAAAAGTGCACATGAAATGAGAGCAATATGCTAATTTGTAGTTCCACTTTGAGCAAGAAGCGAGGTAAGATCGTTTTCCATAAACAGGCATGACGGTTTTGAAATTCGTTGATACAATCATGTGTGAGGCAATGGTTATTCATGCAATCCTACTTTAAAGAGCCTGCAAACATATCCACTTGAGTGCAAATGAATTAGCAAGTATTTGGCAGTAATATAAGAAAAGAAATGTCGAGAAACACCGCCGCGGTAAGCAATAGAAGTGTTAATGACACACCACTCTGCTCTGGTCTTCATAAGTTCGTTATTTGCTCAAACATGACTTTCCTACATTATTACGTTGGCCAAACATGACATGCATTTTCTTGCTTTTACATCGAGCGTAGTGTCTAACCATATGAGAAAAAGAAAGGACCTTTTTAAAAAAAAAATGAGCATAGGTAAGCTCAGGTGAGCTTTAAAGAAAGGAAGAAGTAAAGAAATCATGTCAAGGAAAAAAAAAAGACATTTCAACAAATACCGAAAATACCAATGATAACAGAGAAAATAACTTTCATAAATATCAAAGTAAATTAGCCCACATTTGTGAATGCATTATACGAACTCATTAATATTGTGTCTGTGTGTGTCTGTGAGGACATAATAATTACCGTACACAATTAATCTAATTTGAAAGAATGAAGCAAAAACTCGACTTCCTCAATACAAATTTTCATGCTCGAAACACGTTCATTAGTTGTCAGTCAAGTATAATTCAAGAAATGTAAGATACCACCGCACATGAACAAAAATACTTCAAAAGATGTTCTCAAACTGATTTACTTTTTTATCAAATACTTTTATTTGCACCCTCTAAATCGCATGGTTTTGTTTGTTTCTTTTTTGGCATTAAGGTGAACGAGCAATAGACACGACAAGACTGGTATGGTTTAAATTGCATGACCATTTTACAAACTAGATTGGCAAAATTTTGTATATGACTGAAAAATCTGTGTGTGTTTGGACGATGATTAAGTCAAAAACGTTTTTCCGCACATATTTCATGTGTGGCTTGAAAACGATATTGCTAAGTGATCATTATGGTTGCTAGTGGCAATTAATGTAATGACAGTCAGTGCGTAAGATATTCATGATGCTGCTACTGAGTATACCACTGAGATGCTTGTAGCTGATTTAGTCGCTTATACGAACTGTATAAAGGTGAGGTATCGTCACCTTTCCCCCTTTGTTACATTTCGAGCGTTTGCCATGATAATGTATAGTGACTATTTCTACATCTGATGGGGATTAAAAGTACCTGAAGGACTCACTCTGCTCTTTTTGGACCGTTGGAACCTCAATAAGACCTTCAGCTGCCAATCAGCAAAATCAGTACTTTACCACGTATGGTCATTGTGTCTTTATAATCGTGATCGTTATCATTTTAGGCCTTGTATTTCTGTTCTGTTTTTTTCCTCAATTGTGACTATATAAAGATATTCCGTTCCCTCAATATCATTAACTTTTAGTCATTTTAGTCATACAACAAGAACAGGCACCTGCTATAATTCTACTGTTTAGAAAAAAAAAAATCACCGTGGATGTAAAATTAAGAACTGATGTTAGCATTATAGCGCTCATGGTTCTATCTGAACCAACGCAACGGTTTGACAAGGTTTAAATGATAAAAGAAAAGAAGTAGGTCTAAGCTCTTCATGCAAATGTAACGATCTCCAAAATTGTTGAACATTAAATTTGTATATTTTTAGTCTAAACTAGAAGACATATTTAGTAAAGACCTTTAAACTACGGCGTATTAGTAAAATGACACCATTTTTTCCAGAAAGTGCGCATTCATAGATATTACGTCACCCGTTATGCTTACCTGTCAGCATGCAGGAAAAAATTGTCACAACAAGGACCATATGACACACCTTTCTGGTCTCACCCTGGACAGGAGAAGGAACAATGGATGCTTTTTGAAGTCATGGGCAGGAGGAAGCTTGAGAGAAGATATTATATTTGATATTTGATATTTCTCATTGAATGTGTAGACTGAATAGGACTCATCCCAAGGCGCTATTTACACTGGTCTTGCTTTATGTAATAGTAGAATAATGATGTGAAAGGTTTGGTACGGTTTCGGTTGAGTTTCGCTTGTTGTTGATGATTTCTATTTATAGATAAAATTATTTCTTTAGTATGAAATAGGAAAGGGCAAAGAAATTCTAAAAGAGGAATTCAAAGTTTAGTTGATGAAAATTGGTTTGAAATAATGGCTGAGGTGTCCAAACAAAGCAATGCTAATACAAGTTGGCTTGCAACTTTTACTGGGGTTGCTTTGTTTTAGGAAATTTCTGTCATTGCAAACCTGATTATCACGAAAGAAACTTTGAGCGCCTCCTAGAATTGTATGCTCTTTAACATTATTTTCATGAAATTGTTTCTAAGAATCTCACAAAAAGTTAAAGGATTAATTCCAATCTCAACCAATATTATCCCTTTCCATTAACGACATTCACACAGTGTAATACACAAAAGATTGATCAAAATCGCACGTAACAAAAGAGCGGTATGGAATGTACATTTTCGACATAATAATGTTTTATGACAAAGGAACACAGGCTGCAAACACACTGAATGGGAAGTACATGATATAGGTACACACCTGGAAAAGGAAAAAAAAATCTGTTATCATAATTGTTCCATATAACGATTACCGATTGTAACAATTTGCATCCATCTATTTTTGATTATATGTTCCTAAAAAAACAATCATTTCATGAATATCCCACTAGGCGTTCAAATGAATTTCATTTAGCCCTTTTACGCACGATCCTTGCTAAAAATACACTTATTTATATAGGTCCAAATTATTGGAATTCCTTGAATCATGAAATAAAAAACGCCATATCCATATATTCTTTTAAGAGGAGACTGAAGTCCTTTCTATTGCAGTCGTATGACCCTACAGTACTGAACTAGCCATTTGGCCTTCTTTCTCACATACTGACTTACTCACCTTTTCTCCTCTTTGAGGAATTAATTGTAATATTTTGAATGTCTGCTGCCATCTACGCTATCGCCAAAAGAGTCAAAGACTTGAATTTCTGTCTTATTCCTGTTCATACGTCCCTTCATTTCCTTGCTTTTCTCCTCTCAGGCGTTACAATATCACTTTTTTCCCCCACAACTATCATCTGTTTCTCTTGACACGCTTCTGTCGAAGATCGCTGTCTCTGTTGTGCCTTTTTGTATGCTATTTTGTCTTCTGTTTGTTAGTCTTGTCCATTCCGTTTCGTCCCGTACACTGCCTTTTCTTCATAAGTTGTTTAGTCTTGTTTCATGTTTGTTCGCGTCTGTTAGTCTTGTACATCCCGTTTTGTCCCGTACAGCCTTTTTCCAGCAGTTGTTTTGTTGTCTCGTCTTGTCCTATGTTGTTCACGTCCACATGAGTAAGTGTATTTATTTGTGAATCTAATTCTCAGTGGGGCTAGACTTCTTCCTCTTCTTTTTTTCTATTTTTCCTTTTGTATTTATGATGCTTCAATTGATCTTCCCAATGAGGTTATTATTCCAGAGGAGCCCACATTCTACAAGCTTTGTCTTTTTAGTGGGTCTCTCCATTTTTCGCACTTTAAGCAAAGTTATACATGTACTTCATTTCGATCACTTCTGTTTCTTTTTTGCTACAATGTGTAATTACTATAAGGTTCTCAATTGTTGTACATTCTTTTTTTTTTCATTTTGTACATTCTTTTTGATACATAGTGTTCTGTTTACCTTATTCTCTGTTGTCAAAAGAAGTGTAACTTTTATGTTTTGTCGAAAAATGAAATAAACTTTGAATTGAATTGAATTGAATGGTTACACTGAAAGGTTTCCGGATATTCCTTAGGAAGATTCGTCACTTCTCTCAGAAACTTTTGTTTGTATCACTATTTAACTACAGCAAGAATAATACTGCTATGATATTAGTGGTATGATTAAAGGCAATATACGCATCTACACAGTTAAAAAAAAATAAACACTCCTAGGTCATTATTGATACTAACAGAAACATTGTATTTTCCATTATACTTGTTTCGACTGTGTGTATGTTGCCATAGTGACAGTGCTGATGCTCTTTCACGCGACATATTTAAGGAAAAGGAAATATAACTGACTGCTTTAAGCTGAATCCAGGACGTATCTCTGCATTTGCATTATGTGTTAAAAGTTGCTTTTCTCAAAATACACAACCTCAAAGTTAAATAACATAACTGTTTGCATAATGTCAGAAGAGTTAATATGGCCGATTTTAGGCAGCCTTTTTCACGACGTTATTTGAGCAGGTTTCCGAAGAGGAATTTCGGGGCAAATTTGAGATGAGGTACTGTCAGGATGTACACTTAAAAAGAAATAAACTCAGAATTGACTGTTTTACGATAATTGTCACATTCGCTTACATGCTGTAATAGAACTTCCTCAATATAGGTTGTGTGAATCTTATTGTATTTTATTCTTTTTTCTTTGAATTTTTAATGCTCTTGCTTCAATAACAGCTGCTTGTCTTAATTCAACAGTCAATTGTAATTTAATCTTAGCATTCTATCGTTGGTCCTTTTTTTTCTATTCTTGATGGCCATTCTTGCCGTGACCATTAATTCGCTGCTTCTTTGTTGTTTCCTCCCATTCAAATTTTTCCATTCATTTCAATGTAGTTACTAAAGTGGACATGTCAAGTACATAAAATATTGATACAGGAATACTGAAGTATTGGAGTGGAAGTCTAGTTTAAGCATTTCCTCATTCTTTGTATTCCATTACAGGAAAACTAGTAGGTATAAGCGGTCATTCCTCGAGCTAGACGTTGAGAAAATAGCTCATGAGTCACACACCCACGAGTTAAAACGGACAAAGCAGGCCAACGAGCTAGAATAAGAGGCTCACGAGTTCGACACTGAAAGGTAAAAACAAGCATGACAAGGGTCCGTGTCACACCATAACGCGGGCTTGTGGCGAGGAGGTAGTTTCCAGCACGTAGAAGATTTTCAGCGGGCGAACAAGAATGTTTGCAATTTTCATTCATGCCTTGTCATACCGTACGCGGGAACTTCTGCGGCTTGACTTGCGGGGAAACAAATTTACTCCGAGGAGCTCTCCGCAGTTGGTCCGCACCTGACAGTATCTAGCGCGTAGTTGCCCGGAGGTGCTCACGCAAGTCCGATTTAACCGCAGCCAAGTTTTGAGCATGACCAAAACTTTTTTCCGGGTGAGTCGCGGGAATGCCCGTAGAGGTCCACGCAGAACGCCAGTAGGAGACCCTTAGCGGCAGTACTTCCCAGGCAATTCCCACGCAGGTACTTCGCAGTCCCGTATGCAGCCAAGATAATGAAATTCTGTGAGATTTCAGCCATTCCATTAGAGGAATACCTTCACTGAGTTGTCAGCCCCCACGCGACCGGTACAAAAGTTTTGGTCATGCTCAAAACTTGGTTGCGGTTAAATCAGACTTGCGTGAGCACCTCCGGGCAACTACGCGCTAGATACTGTCAGGTGCGGACCAACTGCGGAGAGCTCCGGGGAGTAAATTGGTTTCCCCGCAAATCAAGCCGCAGAAGTTCCCCCGTACGGTATGACAAGGCATGAATGAAAATTGCAAACATTCTTGTTTGCCCGCTGAAAATCTTCTAGTGCTACGTGCTGGAAACTACCTCCTCGCCACAAGCCGGGCGTAGTGATGTGACACGGCCTTTAAGCTCGACACCGTTTGGGCTAAGTTTATGCATATTGTCGAGCTCGTGGGACTATAATTTGCCAAGCCACTAGCTCGTGGAGCTTTGTGGTTCATGGGTTGTACACAAATGTAACTCATCAAACTCATGGGCTCTACCACTCGCGGGTCTCGAGCTCGTGACGGGCAAGCGGTAAAGGGACTGTAAGACCAGGCGTCCACTAGGGCGCGGACAAGACGCGGACAAGCCCCGGAATGCAAATTTGGTATTCCGCACTCCTTCGGGAACCTGTCCGCACGTTCCTGAACGTGTCCGCTCACTGTCCTAAACATGTCCGGGCGTTTCCGCACCTTCGGGAGAGAGAAAAATGTCCGTGTCCAAATTTTGATCGAGACCAAAATTTGGACGCGGAAATGAATTTCCTGACACCTTCGGCGACTTGTCCTGACGATGTCCTGAGGATGTCTCGCTTGTCCGGAACCCTTCCGCTCCTTCCGCACACGCTCCGGAAAGAATCCCGCGGTGTGGGGAAGCTTCACGAATGAAAGCGGAAGACACAAGGAATGTTTTAGGACAGCGCGGAGCCGATGCGGATCCATATATGCAAGTGTCCGGAACCGATGCGGAAATTTTGTGATCCAGACACGAAAATATCGACACTTTCCGCGAGCGTCATGCCAATGAAACGCAAAATGAGCAAGAAGGGACGCGAGGCCCCCATGCAAATATCCCCATCACAGGCACACCTTTCGTCTAGTGATGAAGAACAGGTAAATTTAAGGAATTTCCGGTCCCAGAAGGCATAGAAGAAGGTAGTAGAGACTGTGCCAAAAGCAACCAGAAAGAAGTGAAATCAGCCCCCTAACTTTCTAGTAAGTTTATGTTGATTTGATCTTTTCAGAAATTATTTTTCATCTGAGTGACTTTCCTGGTTCCTATTTCTTACTATGGTACATTTTCCTTTATGTTGTTTTCGTATTTTATTTGCAAACAAACTAGGTTGTCCCATGTGACAGCCCAGCTGAAAAATCACAAAAGTAGGTGGAAGTACACTCAGAAAAAAAAAGCATAGAATTTTTGGCTAAATGTTAATGTATTATATAAACATGAACAAATTGTTATTCATACGTAAATGCTTTCTAATGATACAACATATTAGAACAAAAGACAAATTCATCACACTGTTGTAAAAAAGCATGAATTCAATTGCAAAGATATACCTGTGGTCTCATTACAATGTAATATCTTTGAAGCCCAAAATAACAATGAAAGCTATAGATGATGGAGGAAAATGAAGAATTTTTTGTCAATTCAAAATTCAAGTGAAATGAGAGAAAAAGCAATAAATTATGAACTCGAAAAAGTGTTAAATTTCTGTCTTTCTTTTTTTTTTTTTTTTTTTGCTGAGTGTATATATTTAAGTACACATTAAGCATCACAAATCATTTCAGAAATATTCTTTACCTGAATGATTTTCGTAGTTGTTATTACCTAATAATTACTTATCTTCTCTTTTTGTTTTAGTTGCAAATAAACTCGATTGTCCAATTTGACAGCCCAGCTGAACCCCCCCCCCCAAAAAAAAAAAAAGTAAATTAAAGTAGGTTAAAAATATTTCCCCATTTTTACACTTCATTGACAATAGGCTAGTAAGCTCAAAGCATGAAAACAAAAATTTCTCGGACTTGAATCATTGCAAAATGTTCAAAAGTGATCAAAATAAGAGATAGTTAGAGATGCACAAGGGTAAAAATGAGAGAAAGAAAAACAAATTTAATGATTAGGATCATTTTGGCATGCTCTGCAGAAGTATCAGACAAAACATGTATATACTTCACGATGGATAAAGCACAGGTCTTTTCTTGTGAAGAAATAAACCGTTGGTGAATACAGCATGAACTTTGTTGCAGTTTTGTTACTTATCTTTTTATCTTGCCAACACGTGGACTATACCTTATCAACATTTATATATAATATATATATATATAACCATTTACATTTTTATGTATATTATATATATATAATTTTTATGGTTCAAAAAGTTTGTGAATATCATCCATGTGACTGTGGGCAGAGAAAAGATTGTCCTCCCAGATGAGACAAATAAAATGAGTCATCAGCCGACATGCAGACAATCCTATTCTTCGACTTTTGGTGGTCACATTTATAAAATAATATTGACCAATCATATCAATGTAATATCAGCAGCTATCCTGCGGAATCACAACAAGGAGCATCAATGACGGCTAGCAGTCAAATGAGGAAAAGTCAAAGTCAGCGCCAAATTTATACCTTTCCATTTTCCTGGTATTGTCCGCATGCCTAACTTGTGTTGTCCGGAAGGCATCCTGATTGTCCGCGTTCATTCCCGGTGTAATCCTAGATGTTTCCGCGCTGCGCGGCTGCGATTAGCATATTCCGAGGTATTTCGCGCTCTTCCGGAGTGATTCCTAGGAATGTCCGCAGTCAGTCCGCGGACAGTCCGCGGACAGTCCGCGGACAATCCCAGGAATGTCCCAGGACAAGCCGATTCACAAAGTTATTCCTCGTCTGTCGCGGACAGGATGCCGAAATGACAAAATTTGCTTCCGCAACCCTTCCGGAGCTTGTCCGCGCCCAAGTGGACGTCCGCCCTTAGAGATCAAAGTCAGTGTGAAAGAACATGTAACAAGCTGACAGTATCAGGATGAAAAGTAGTCGTGTTATCATCATGCAATTCCTATGGTCACAACCCAGGGCAGCGCCCGGCCGATTTGTATAATGCTCGGTCGCCGCTGGGATTTAGGCATCAGTTTGGAGAAGTCGAGTGGGCTGTAGACCCAGCGATACCGAGCGATGCCAAGTCGGTCACGTACGTCGATATTTATATAGGTCAAAACTTGTCGAAATAGGGGTATCTTCTCCGCGCCGAGTCCGAGCAGTCGTAACTGGAAGATCTCCCAACGGTGGGGCATCTGCCGCTGTCACTTTCAATAGGCATACCGGCGCCGGCCCGCCGGAAATTTCTCACGAGCTATGGGTATTATGCGACTGCCCCTTGGCCATCAACAACAACACTTTCGCTTTGCATCTGCGTTGGCTACGAATACCCCTGATTTTACTTCAATGGCTAAGACAGCAAGATTCCTCGGTCGCCGCTGGGATTTAGGCATCAGTTTGGAGAAGTCGAGTGGGCTGTAGACCCAGCGATACCGAGCGATGCCAAGTCGGTCACGTACGTCGATATTTATATAGGTCAAAACTTGTCGAAATAGGGGTATCTTCTCCGCGCCGAGTCCGAGCAGTCGTAACTGGAAGATCTCCCAACGGTGGGGCATCACCCGCTGTCACTTTCAATAGGCATACCGGCGCCGGCCCGCCGGAAATTTCTCACGAGCTATGGGTATTATGCGACTGCCCCTTGGCCATCAACAACAACACTTTCGCTTTGCATCTGCGTTGGCTACGAATACCCCTGATTTTACTTCAATGGCTAAGACAGCAAGATTCACAAGCCCAGCACTTTTGTGGAAACATGAATACATGAAAGCCTGTAGGCAAATTACAATTGACTTTCCTTCTACCTTATTCTTCTCAAAATAATTCGCCGTTAAAAAAGATAAAAAGTAAAAGATTGCGAGCTACATCAACCGCAGCTGTAAAACCAAAGACGAGGAGCAGGCTGAGAATAGAAATCAAATAGAAATGAAGGAGAAACAAAGATGAAAAAAATTGTAATCATTCCGAAAGTTTAGAATGTTCCAAAATATCTTTGCTTGCTACTCTATATTTGTCCTCTGTCGTATCACAGCTTATAGCTTAATGTTATTATTACATTCCCATTTATTTTCATTCATTACGTCTTCATTCAATAAGCATATGCATAAATGAATTAAAAAAGAAGATAACGACACTATAATATTACCCTGTCAGCAGAACAACCCAAACTTTTATTATTCATTTCATCCGTCCCAAAGAGGTTGTCCCTCCCCATGTCCTCATGTTGCTGGCCGGGTCCTCTTCTTTGGGCTACCTGAGAGTGTGAGGTAGAAGCTCCAGCTACCTGTTTGTTCTTTCAGGGGGAAAATGTGATGGGGGTTTCCTTGCCTCTGTCCCTCCCCTGCCTCTTCCAGATAGCCCTGGCTCCTCTTCTCCTCCTAGTTTCTTGGTTTTCTTCTGTGGTTTTGCCATTCTATTTTCATTATTTCTGTTTCCTAAACCGCATGACGATCTTGCCCGGGCAGTTGCCGCCCGGACACCGAGCGAATTTTGGGCGACGAGTGAAAAGTGGGCGGTCGCAGCCGAAATTTTAACTCCGCGTTAAAATTTAAGAATCAGCTTGGTAAACAGTTGGTGGCTGGTCCGTGCAAGGCCAAAACTGGCTAAAAACTCACCACCCGGTCACCGAGCAGGCTGATTTTGGGGTTTGTGACCGTAGCGCAACATGTTTCAGGTTTTGACGTGTTTAAATGTATTCGATCACTTTTCACAATGCTATTCATGAGCTAGTTATCACATATTCAGGTTTCGGTGTGTTTGAATGTATTCGATCGCTTTTCACATTGCTATTCATGAGCTAGTTATCACATATTCAGGATTCGATGTGTTTGAATGTATTTGGTCGCTTTTCACATTGCTTTTTATGAGCTATAGTTATCACATATTCTACTTTGACTTTTGAACCTTTTTTAAGTGGTGACTTAATTTTGATTGTAGTTCCTTATCCATATAAAGTTATTTGTATAAAAGCGGTATTGATTTACGGACTGCAACGAAGCCGCATTTAAGGCATTATTTACCATTTGCGGATGAAACAAAAACCCAGCTTTATTGCGTCGAAATGGTTATAAATCGTGAGTTAAGGGTAGAAACATCAATGTAAAAAAAAATAATAATCAATATACAATGTTAAGTATTGTTAAATATTCAAAATGTGAACATTAGCTACAATAAAACTGTTTCCAGACTAAACTGTGTACAGTTGTGGTTTTATAATAGTGAGAAAATAGTGATATCGCCTTATATTTTAGGCTTTATTGCAAAATCTTCACATAATATTATGGCAGGATGTTTTGTGATATAACTGATATACACATATGCATTAAATGTAATAACTCGAACATTTTTGAATCTGCTCCCAATGCTAAACAGTACCTTTAAAATCAACTTTAAAAAAGGACAGAACATATCGGCGTGCAAAGGGTTTAACCATGATTAGAATTCTTGCTTCAATCTGTGCTTAAACAATGAAAAAAAAAAAACCTGTTAAGTCCAATTACATAATATAAAGCTTTTAATGTGATTTATACAGTTTGAAAGCAGACGGAGAGAATAATGATATACGCTCCGTTAGAACAGCACGTGGTATAAGTTATGGGAGTTTATTTTTTCTTAATGTTTTCACAGAACCCAATGCAGCCACTCAAAAACTTAGGGTCTTAAGAGTACACCTTTAATACGAATAATATAAATGAAACGGACTGCTAATATTGCTAGAATCTGTTTTCTGTTAAAAGTTCTACAGTGACCATTGAAAGGAGCAGCTTGTGCATGTTGTGTGCATCAATTCATGCCCCACTCCCTGGTTCCGTGGCCCCAGGCATGGAAGGGGTGGCAGTAGAACGTCATAAAATGTATGAATTATGCTGCGCATCAGGTCCATACTACAATAAAACATAAGTCTTTGCTGAAATTAACAATTCATGCGAAGAAGCTTAATTATGATGAGAATTTTTACACTGATCTCTCGCTTAGACAGTGAAAAACTGAAATACAGTAACAAATCAACCTCAATTTTAATGTCAATATGCAGTTTAAACACAGAGGAAGGCAATATGATAAGTTTGCAAAGTTAAAGTTAAAATAGTACATGATACAAGCAAATGATAGAAGTTGTCTTTTTTATACAGGAATGCTTGACAGAAGCTACTGCAACCATTCCAAAATTAAGGATCTTCAACGTAATCCTTTTGAGCATGGTGATACAAACAGCCGATATCACCGAAGGGGGGGGGGGGGCAGACCTATGCTATCAACATTACAAGCGTTTTCCCATTTTTGTTTTTACAATTCAGAGTTCTAAGGTCATGACAATGGCCTTTGGATACAGCCACTTGTATTCAATGCATTGACTGATTTTCCTTTCCGCCGTTCAGTCAGATGAAATTAACCCAAGCTTCATTTCAATGATTTCAAACGCATGTTGTGTAAGTCGAACGTCACAAGGTGTAAGTGTATTTTTCAAAACTGACAGTCAGACCAAATATTGAACCATATCTCTTCAGGCATTTGAAAGGTAGAATACAATACAATTGATACTTATAACATTAGCTCTAACAATGAGAGTACATATACATCACTGATATCAAACTGAAATTAAGGGTACTGGAAGGGAAACTTACTAATCACTAAGTGCAAAATAGACGTTGTGAGCAACAAACATTGAATTGATAGTGAAAGGTCTTCAAAATATTTTGAAAAACTGCCAAGGATGTCGTTTCCAGGATATTCTGTTGCAATATAATCTTTCATGTAAAAGTCAAAATGCATAATTGACTAAAACTCACCATTTTCCCGTTTATTTCAAGCTGACGAAATATCTCAGAATTTCGTGACTGTCATGAATCAAGCTTGTCGGATGTCCTTTTTCTGCTAAATCCTTCACCGTTGTAGCTCAGGAAAGTGGGAGGCGAAAGGAATTAAACGAATAACTTATTTCTTGCTTTTGGACGTGTAATCGGTATGTAATAACTTCTAAAACACCTGGTGTTCCAGATGGGTCTTCCTCACAGCTGGGATATGCTCTCAACCCGCAAGTGATTACATTTTGTCTGAGTACAACAAAAGAATATAAGCTTTGGATATGCTCCTGTACACTGTTTCATGAAACCTGTCAGTCACTGACAATTGTTTTGAGCTTCTGAAATCCTTGCATTTGATTGGCTGAGAGCAAATTTGTCAGCGAATAAATTATCATGCCATATTTGATGAAATACCCTCCTGATCAGATACGTCATTGGCATTGCTTAACTTTTGCGAAGAAGTCCAAGTTTGTTCATACCAACGGACAATTGCAACCCCACTTTTTTACTGAGTAACTTTACCGGTAATATGCGACTTTTACTCGATGCCCCTGTCGTCATGACTCCAGAATTTGAAAGTCCAAACCTCAAAAGGGTGCTGAAATAGATAATTTGCATGATGGCTCGTTTGTTCTTTTTTGAAGCGGGAGGGGGAGAGGGGCCGGTATCGATGTTACAGAGAGAATATAATGTCCAATATCATGCGAGCCATTACGTCGTCATGACGACCCTATACAGTGTCGCCATCTGTCGGAACGGATGTCATTAGGGAATTAAGGCGTTATGAAACGATTAATCTCCCCGCTTAACTGAAGTCCTCGGAAATTCAATTTACTCTTCAAATCATGTTTCATTCATGCTGGTTGTTTGGAAAGCTACTGCTCTTTGTTAGATTACCCTGTTCGTGCTTAGCGTACATGATCTGTCCGAAATAAACAAGTGTGTTGGTTTCTTCATCTTTGTATTCCATAATTATGGTTGATTAAAGGGATGATATAGGTTTAGCTTGAGACCTGGCTTCAGGTTCCTAACTTTTTGGTGAGATAATTAGAAACCTGTCATGAAATATGGAAGAGCACGTAATTGCAAAAGGCTTCAACGTTGATGAAAATTGTTTTTTTTTTTTTTAAATGGCTGAGATATCCAAAACAAAGTAATTCTAATAAAAAGGTGGGACCATCGTTTTTATTAGGATCGTGTTTGTGACCGTAGCCATTCTAAAACTGATTTTCATCTAATAAACTTTTAATTCCTCTTCGAATGGTATGCTCTATAACATTTTGCAAATGGGTTCTTAGTAGCTCACAAAAAAGCTGAAAGCTCAGTCGTCAGCTCTACCAATTATAATATACCATCCCTTTTAGGGAGAGATCATCACTGTTCAGTGCAAAGGTATAGAAGATGTCTTTTCTTTCTTCATTTATAGAGGTGCTTGAAATATCACATCAATATCTAATCATATTTTCATATTGGAAATCAACATCTGCCCTGGTATCCTTTGCCTTGTCCAACATTGTTATATCTCTTCAAATTCAAGAGGTGAGAAAATACCAAATCGACAGTTGCCATCAAGGTACTTGATCATTGGACCACTGATCATGGTGATCATTACTTGAATTTTAGAAAGTATACAGCATGGGTCTAATTATCCCTTAAACTCTAACCAATAACAATACTTCCATTCATCAATATCATTTCTGGTTTAACTACATGAATATGACTTTAATGACTTATAATTCTTTTCTCCTTTTCTGAGGTTTTTTTTTTTTTAACGCCTTTGTGCAAAATGTACAATAAGCTAATGTAGATAGATAGATATGCATATATATATATATATATATGTTTGCATGTGTGTGTGTGTTTTTTTTTTGTGTGTGTGTGTGTGTGTGCGTCCCTTATCCCGGCCTCAGTTATAACCTTTCCTAATAGGACAGTCGTCGATGCATCGTTGGTATACATGTACTGAGCATCTTCGTGTATCGATACTTTAAGTAATCACAATGAAAAGACTATAGAGTTCCTGCAGTGTGAACGATCTATATGTGATGTATAAATAAAGAGAAACATCTAAAAGAAGTGCAAGTTCATAGATTCCCCAATTTATCATGACGCGTACTGTCTTTCCGTTTGATATGTTTAGTTTATCTTTCAAGCAACGTTGCTCTGAAGTGCAATGCATAGTGTGAATTAGTGAAAGTTCCGAGGGATCCAAGAGGATTATTGAATAGAAAAGCTCTTGAGAGAGCGTGTAGGTATTGGCGATTGTGACGAGTAACTGTGAATTGTGGTTGAAGGTCATTTGCATGCATTTGTTTGAAACATGTGTAAGATAATGACGGTCCTATTCTTGTATTCTGCATGTGATTGTGAGCACAATGTTCCAATTTTAATAGCTTCAGTGTTTGAGAGATGAGGTAAAATACCAAAGTGATGACTTGATGTCATCATAATTACGAAAAAATACAAAGACAAAACATTCTCGTAATATGTTTTGCATAAGCTTTTACTACACACTTAATGTTGTTCGCTTCTTTAATAAAGAGTTACATCATCAGAATGACTGCTGTGTATACGCTCTGTCGGCCAATATCTACTAACACTGATGCAAAAGTTGTGACATTTTGTCTTGATATTTTGTTTTGCGCACAAAGTCAAAATCAGTGAAATGTTCATATTGGAGTTTTGTTTAAAAATGACTGAATTTGCAGAGGTCTTTTTGAGTGAACGTTCAAGGACCATCGCCTTTGCCGCGCATATGCAATAAAAAAAAAATAAATAAATAAATACACACAACACACGACAGCATGTACTGTGTCTAGTGCAACGCCTATCTATACATCAACTGCATTTGCATTTAAATCGATTCAATTTGATTTATTTATTCGCTGTATGACATTCCTTACAATTTTTTATTTTCAGCAATATCAAACATTATTATAATGTAACACTCTATGATTGGATATTTCCTACAATTTCAATGATTTTCATTATACATAGTGTCTGTACAGGTGCATAATTAACTCAACTATAATAAACACAAGCGACGTCATAACTTACACTAAATTTCATTACACATAACTATGTTTTGCACTTTATCAAGGTTCTTTCTAATGTCACGTCTTTCACGTGGGCAATCTCTTTCATTACTATAGGTAAAACATAGTTCTGGTAAGGGTTTGAGAACCCGTCTTGCACCATTTCATATTTGCTTTCAATATATCGTAAGGGTCTACCAAGAAACATACCTGGCTGACGCGATTTGCCAACCTGATGAGTATATAGTTTTGGAGTATTTTGAGATTAAGGTATAGAGTGATAAAAGTTGGTATACACGGAGGATCCACGTTAACTCTGACTCGGTAACAACTCGGCCCTATTTCAGACAATTTACACGCAGTTCGTGCTCGCCATATAGGCACATGTTCATTTTGTATGGGCGCCAAATTGAACATCTTTGATGCCCCCGTTGTATCAATCCGGCCCTAACTGCGACCAGCCAGAACGCGAAGCGCTCACATATTAGTACAACAGAAACTCGGCCCCACCGTCAAAGAGAGGCCGAGTTGTCCCCAAGTCCGAGTTAGCCTGACTCCAATCGGGTAAGTTCTGAGAGTGCGACTCCGGCGAACCTTTTACGAAAATATTTCTCATTTTCGTCGTTACCCAACGAATATCTTGTTATTACAGCGTAATTCCGCACATTTCTTAGGCATACGTCTATATTTTGGAGCGAAATTTGAAGATTCTGCATGCGTACGAGAACTATGATTTACCTCTAAGCAACACATTCAATTCCAGGTTCGGAAAAAAATCTCCCCTCTACCGATCCTTGTAGTACCACATGTACTATAAATGCCACTGGCATCGTGTGTTTGTTGCAGTTACAAGCCCTAATCATGCTAATGGCAGGGTATAGCAAACGCACAAGCATTGTCATGATTGTCGTATTAAAGTTATTTATTGTAAATACTACATGAGTCACGACTGTCAATGGGCTTGATCGCGAGAGTATTATGACGCCATAAGCATAAACATCTCTTGAACCAAGACTACGAAAACATCTAGCAAACAAACAATAATTGTAAATTTTCTTAGTTTCTGTAGGAATACACTCCACTGAAGTGTTATAACATGAATCAAATCTGAACTTGAAATATGACAGCTCTGAAACGAGTAATACAGGAAAATGGATTAGTGAAAACATAATTTCATACATAACAGATTGGAGGTATCCTCATATATACAAAAATGTGCTACAATATAAGAAACATATGGCTTTTGAAAACGTTTGTGGAACAGGTGAGGTTTCAGAAGATTTTGAAGCTTTTGATATTTGAGATATTAAAAAAAGACTTTTGACATAGTATATCTATAAACACTGTTTGTATATTAGATAACCTTTAAGATATATAATTGACTATCGTGTATATACATCGCAGGACAAAATCTGTCATGAGAGTACATTCAACAATATTGCACAGCACCAAATAATTAATTTTCTACACCTATAGTACCAAACACTCTTGTCATATCAAATGCATACTGCATCAGCAATAAAACCATAAGGTATAATTATACACTGAACAATATAATTATACACTGAACAATATCAACCACAATGGATTTATACAGAAATCTAGATAGTTTCCTAGATAATGTTCTTAAATCGTTTTACACACAATTAAATAAAAAAAAAATCGTGAATTAACCGAACACACTGCAAATGTTTTTCTCTTCCCGTTTGTTTTAATCATGCACAAATAAGCTATGACATTGCAACTGATAGACAATTACCCTTCATCGCTTAAAAAAAATACACATCGATTATTCGGTGTTTTAATTGTACCATGTGCATGCAACCATATTAGGGTAGGACTCGAACCAATTATCTCCTGGTTACTAAATATGCCGGTAGATATGGGTGTCAGATCACCGGGCTTCCGCCCGACAGCCAATGCTGTTTATTATCCTTTGTAGCAGCGAGTATACTGCATATTATTCAGTAGGGTCTACTGGGTTTTTGCGTCGAATTCACTTTACACCGATGAAGAGCAATTGGTCAATCAGTTACAAGCATGAACAAAAGAAAAACACCCTAATGCAAGAATTCGTTAATTTGAACCAGCTACGGCATGCGTTTCTCTGTCTCTCTATACAATGGTGAAAACGTAGCATTTTGAACGATAATCTTTTTAGAGAGACCCATCGCCCAGAGATGGAAATGAAGTGAATTTTCGGCTGCTGCCAAAACACAATCAATGATGGAAATGCAGATTCATGGTTACAGAGTGACCGCATATTGACCTTATTCAAACTAGAACTATCACTTAATGTGATTACTACCTCAACCTGAAACTGAGGGAGTTGGCTCAACCAGCAATATGTTTGTCTGCTTTTTACTGAAAAAAAATGTTGTTACCGTGGTAAAGCATTGTTCAACCTTGAATAAAGATGTGCTTTGCTCATTTAAAAGTTATGTTAGTCCCATGTATCATTTGTCAAGTCACGTGCTCAAAAACGTGAGTGAGTTACACAAATAAACTGGTAATTTCTGTGATTTTCATTAAATGGAATGCTGTTACCATGGCAACACCATGTACAACATTAATAAAAGATAAATATTGCACAACTACATGTCACATCGGTCAAATATGCAGAATTTCAAGTCAATTAAGTGCTCAAAAGTTGACAGACGTAGCCGAATCCACAATATTTTTGAAAGATTTTTCATTCAGATATTTATATGCAGTTACCATGCCAACATATTGTTTGACAAAGACCAATGATAAAATTTGCACATCTCCTTACTATAGCGGTACTAATGCCAAATTTCAAGCTTATTGCTCAAGAACCGAGGGGGTACTAGCTGAATACATAATGTTTTTGTATGATATTCATTCAAATTATACTGTTACGATGACAACACACTCTTCGACAATAACAAAAGATAAAGTTTGCACATCTGCATACGACAGTGGTAACATATGCCACAATTCAAGCAAAGTAATCCAAAATTGATAGTTACCTGAACCATATTTTTTTTTTATTTTCATTCAAAGTATGCTGTTACAATGGCAACACAATGTTTAAATGACAATGACAAAAATAAGATTTGCACATCTATGTACTAGAGCGGTCACATGTGCCAAATTTTAAGCCAAAATGCTCAAAGACCGAGGGAGTTAACTGAATCCACAATATTTTTGCGAGTTTTTTAGTGGAAAAAATGCCGTTACCATAGCAACGCAATGTTCGACAATAGACGAATTGCTTTAAAACTGAGAGAGTAGTTCGATCCACAACATTTTGTAAGAACTTTTAGAAAATTTGTCATTGCCCTGGATTGCCATGGCAATGTATAATGCGATACCAACAAAACAAAAGGTGTCTTGCACATCTTTCTTAGATAGCGGTCACACATGTGAAATTGGAGTCAATTGCTCAAAAACTGATGTAGCTGTGTAAATCCACATATTATTTTTGTAGGATTTGTGTAACAAGGCAAGTGACAAAATGTGTCTCGCCCATTCGCGTAAAAGAAATTGATGTTTTTCTAACTCCCGGAAGTTCATTGACCCCGCCTATGAGCCTTCACCTTGTCGTGACTTTCAACTCCCTAAGGAACATCTACAATCAAAGTTGGGTCACAAACAGACATAATGGATCAAAAGTTTTGAGCCATAAACAAAACGCGCCATAAAAAAAGTTAACATTGGGCCCTTATAGTTCATTGACCCCTGTCTGTGACCTTTGACCTTGTGGTGACTTTTAAATTACCAAGGGACATCGATTCTACCATCCAAGTTTGGTCACAAACAGGCATACACATCAAAAGTTATGAGTCATAATCGAAACGCGCTGTAAACACTTAACATTGGGCCCTAAAGTTCATTTGCCCCTGCCTGTGACCCTTGACCTTGAGGTAAACTTCATGTTTGGTAAAATGTGTAACTTTGTATAACCACTCTTCCCTCCAAGTCTGATTGAAATTGAAGTCCTCAGTAGAGAGTTATTCAAGTTTTTGTAGCGTTACGGACGGACGGACGACGGATGGACAGACGCCGCAGGCGATTCCCTAGTATCCTCTCACCTCCGGTGGGCTCGACAAAAACTGCTGTTGCCATGGGAACAGTTTTCTTAACACTCACAACTACACATTACATTGATTACATTGATTGCATGTTCCAAACTTCAGCAGACTTGCTTAAAACTGAGAGTAGTTCGATCTGCAACATTTTCTGATTTCTACTAAAATTAACTGTTGCCATGGCAACGCATTACGGGATACTAGAGATTAAGGTGCCTTACACATGTACCTAAATAGCAGTCACACGTGCTAAATTCTAGGTATATTGCTCCAAAAAAAAAGAGAGTAGGTCGAGCCACAACATTTTGCATGGTTTTTATAAAGAATTTGCCGTTACCATGGCTACGCATAGATCCATAATGATAGAAAAGATGTCTTGCCCACCTACTTAATATGATAGCAGTTTCACATACCAAATTTGAGGTCAGCTTACTCAATAAAGGAGAGAGCAGGTCGAGCCACAAGTTTTGCAACCGACTGACCGCCCGACCGGAGAGTGATTCTTATACACACTAGGCCTATGTGTGGGTGGGAACATAAGTTACAGTCTGATATGCTCTGTGATCAATCGATTTTCTGTTTCCCTTTGCAGATATAACTCTCTTAATGACTGAAGTGTCGGCAATGTTGATTTTTCGGAAATCATTGACCACGACTCCAACTCTACAAGCCGAGTACCTCCATTTACAGAGCTGTGAATGTAAGATTGATGGAAAATTGGTATTATTCAAATCCCTCGAATATCGGTCATGATTAAGTTGAGCGTATAGTTCTGTTTTTGTTTTTCTTTTTCTTTTCTTTTGTTGTTTGCTTTAATATATCGGGCCACGTTCTAACACCTGTGGTTACCGAACCACTTTATATTCTGAAAAAAAAAAGGTAGCTCTGATCAAACCTTTTATCCTTTCAAGGAGGCATTATTCGATAGTACCTCCTTGGTCATTCTAGGTTTCACCTCCAGTATGTCTTAGATTTGGGTGAAACGTGTCTCTTATCTATACGTCAACGTCAAGGGAATGCTTTGACGTGGTGACTTATAGTGATCTCTGAGAAAGAAGATTAAGGACGTATGTTTCTGCTCAAAACTTTGTGGATAATATAGACTGTGATCAAGAGCACTTAATTGCAAATGCATCTCAGATACTTATGGATCTGTTTTATGAAATTTGCGTCGTCATATTTACAGATAGAGGCTCTATTATGGCAATACAAAATATCAGAATGAAATGAAAAAACAACGATGCTTATCTGTCGTTGAATTCAGACTCTTGCAGTGTAAAGCTCCATGCGCATGCTGGGGTGCACAGACCACGACATAGGATAGACCCGTACGAAGCGGCAAAGGTGTGGTTCAGGAAGGCCGTTGTACACCACTGTGTCTTCATCCGTATTGGCTGAGAAGATCTGCAAGAAAAACGAAATGGTGTTATAATCATATATAACATCCTCGACAGCACGGTGGTTGGCTGTAGATTCATCCATGCACCGCCATCTTTGTTCTTTTTTTTTTTACAAAGTTGTGTTGATGTGTCAAATAAAAGCAAAAAAAAAAAAAGCACATCGAACATGATGAAGACGATCGGATGACCTGGTGTCTTCCAAAGATGTCCGGAGACCCCGTTTACTGCACTGTCAGCTCTTATTGGGGTAACTTTTACCGACATTTTGCGGTGCCGAGGGGGCCAAAGTGACCGATGAAATATCCGAAGGACAATAAGTGATATTTCATTATGGATTGAGCAAATCGTTTCTGTCATTTTTGTTTGTCTTTCTTGGATATTAGTGTATTTCAGTGACATTCTTTGTCCATTAGTTGCATCTCCATGATTATTCCTTCAGGGCCTATTTATATCGTAGGAGACGTACGTCGCTTTGACTGCAGCTACTGATCACACGGGCAACACGAGAGAATGAGAGTTGGAGACAAGCAGACAGACAGATCCTAGACAGATTGTTGTTTCTCATTTTTTTTATCGTACACATCCTTTTGCTACCTAAGATAGGAACAGCGAAAAAGACATTCACGAAAAAAAGAGAGTTGTCATTACCTTCTCTGAGATTCCATCCGATGATTTTTCTGTCACCATGACGATGCTATCTACCTGGAGTCCGCATCCAACCTTGTACCCAGTTACCCACTTGGGATTTGCCAATAAAATACCTTGCGTTGCTAGTCCAACTATGCAGGTCGGATTCTCGAGTTTGACCTGTTTTTTTTTTTTTTTTTTTTTTTTTGTTTTTTTTTTTTTTTTTTTAAGTGAAGACATACCAATCATCGTATAAACAGTTAAGAACGGAAGGGAAATTTACAGTCAACTAAAACCTGTGCAACAGTGCCGTGATACGCGCGTAAGAAATGTGTTTAATTGTTTTATATGCTTTGTTGGTTCGACATGAACCTCCAATATGGTGTGTGATTGACATCACTCTTACAAATGTCCTTCTTTTGGCTTTCATTGGAACTACTGACTACGGTTTGGTAAATTTTCTTCTTTTTTTGTAACTCTGTCCGAAATCTTGAAATATTTTTATCAAATTTTGGTTTGTTTATTCGCACGATTAATAATTCGATCATAACTATAGATGAATACCAACATTGCTTTCTCTTTATAAATCATCTAGATCAAGGCCCTTGGAGTCACAAATTAAAAGCGTAATTAGTGAATAGATTCAGAAATTGATGGAAAGCAGGGCAGACCCTTTTGTGGAAACAAAGAAAAGTCAAGTGAATATAATAACACGCTCAATAAGACCCACTTTGGTTCAAACCTATGCACATTTGATTCAAAGACATGTGATTTGGGGAATTTTATGAGATAAAATTCTGAAAGTCAAAGCCCTCTTCAAGGGTTTCAATAAAAAAGAAGTAAGGTTAGTCAACACTAAAATGAAAAGCAAGTTGGTATCAACAAACCTTATAAATCATAAAACTGTTTTTATTTCGGATTAAAAGGCCTTCGGTATGACGAAAATATTTTTTCAGTGTCGAATTTACGAACCTTTGGAATAACAAACTTTGTTACGTTATCGGATTAATAAACGTTCGGCATAACGAAAATTGCTTCATTATCGGATTTACAACCCTTGAGAATAACTAAATCTATTTCATTTCTAGGAATAAGGCATTTGTGTTCCGGAAAAATGAACCTTATTAAATCTTCTGATGAAAACAAATAAACAAACAAACATCAAAATAACGAACGTCGCTAACATCTTTGAGTGCTCAGAAGTGTAAACATAAGCGGCATATTGGAGGCAGGAGTTGTTGTAAGGTAAATATTATTCATCTAGGGTCCTCTGGCTACGTATAGAATGAATACGACTTAAGAATGCCGCAGCGGTCCCCTGTGAACTCCGGTGGACAGTGACAGATGGATCCCCTAATGGTCTCTTCGCACCGTCCATGTATGCAAGGATACACCAGGCAATCTCCATGTTCAAACAATATAAAAATGGAGAAGATGCCAGAAATTAGTCAGCTATCAGTCAGCTGAAGACGTTACTATTAAACCAAAACAACTTAACCTTTCCTTACGACAAAATACTATACTGATCATGACATTTTTTATCACTGTTATCATAAAGTTACTATAATTTCATAAAAGATTTCATCCCATGAAAACAGCTCACTTAGACTCATACTGGGTGGAG
The DNA here is from genome assembly GCA_033980235.1 of Diadema setosum. Lineage (NCBI taxonomy): Eukaryota > Metazoa > Echinodermata > Echinoidea > Diadematoida > Diadematidae > Diadema > Diadema setosum. The sequence goes on from CM067074.1 coordinate 23,241,185, forward strand.
GGTAGACGGTTGTGCCGTTTGCTGGTGTGTATAAAGGGAGGGAGAGGGAGATTTGTGCATATGGAAATGGATTCGAGGAACTATATCAAAACGCCATCGATATCGATGAAACTGTGACGAACGGCTTTTTTTTTTTGTAGGTAGATCCATGAAATGACATGACAGTTATAGGGTACATTGTAATTTTCTCCGGTATGAACAAGGCTGTTCCTGGTAACTATCGGATAAGTAGATACCAAAGTAATATTGTATTGTAATTCTATTACAATTGCCATTGATTAAATCCTTTCAGTCGCTACCACTGACATTGTTTCGATTATCTCTCTGTGTGATTTTGCTCTCATGCATGACAGTAACGCTCCACTTTGTAGCTATTACCAGGAAGGCGGCAGATGTGGTGGGAGGGTATCTTTCGAACCCCGGCTGTGATGCTAATACTGGAGATCTCCTTCGGAAGGAGCTGCACCTCCAAGCCGTTGTACTCCTTTACTGGGCATTGCTTGATTAACGACGACAAGGTGTAGCTCAGATTATGACCAACATCACACCGACCTTGGTCTGGGTGTGAGAAGTGAAGGATGCAAGAACAATGAAGACACTCACCCAAAAGCACGTGTATAGAAAGACATGTATATGTTCAGCATTTACATGCATATTTTGTACATACAGTGGACATAATCACCGTCGACAAGCCATAAAATAAGTTATATGTTAAAAGATTTCTTTGAAAGCAGCATCTCGACGTTTACAAGTATCTACTGCTTGATTTTCACTCCCTGCTATACACTCTTAAGTGTCTTTACAGTTTCTCTATTATAAATTTAAGTGGCATCATTACTCACATTGACGCAGACTCCTCCGTACCTGCACAGAAGCTGAAGACATTGCAAAGAATTGTAGGATTAGATTTGATTAGAATGCACAAAGGTATTCCCCAATTAGCTTACGAGAATACATTCTCGTTGTAATCTACTGTCTTCAAACAAAATCTTGGCCAGCACGGCTAGAGAATTACTCTTCATCTTTGTCGATTCATCGCTGTTTCATTCAGTGAAATAGTTTTTTTTTTTAATAAGATGCACTTTACAATACAAATTATATTACAATACCAGTATAACAATGAATATAACAGTACAGATATATCACAAACCTGCAAAATGTCAAACACGAAACATTTCAAAGATATCAATTATTATGTTACATGATAATATGCAAGAAATCAAAGCAAATAATCATACATTGTGTTCTGAAAATGATTACAGAATTTCTGTTTGGTGCTGTGCAGAGCGAGGAAAAAAAAAACCTTTTCCCAAGACTTTGTCCGTATGGAGGATACAACGAGTATATTTTAAACAGAGGACCGGGGACATCTATAAGGATTCTACGGATTAAGAGTTCTGAGATATTGAGATGTAATGCGGAGCTGATCCATGCGTACTGCTTTGAAGGTGATGGGAAAAGCCCTGTACTGGATCCGTCATACTTCAAGTCAGTGCAGACTAGCTTTTGAAGGATTAAAATTTTATAGTCATGTATATACACTGAGCAAAAACAAAACAAATAAAAAACACACACAAGTCCATAATTTTTATAGAAAATTTGGTTAAATATCTTTCTTTTTTTATATACATGACATATATGAATGGTAATTTAATTGACTATCAACCTGGTAGGTCAATTAAAAGGCAAACACTACGCATGAGTGAACACATTCATTCTTCTCTTCCGAAGCACAAAATAAAAAAAAAAATGCCAAAATGGGCAAGTTGTCATGCATTGGTATCTACTCTTCCATGTAACAATCGAGAAACACTCTGAGAGCGCAGACCTTCGCCAAGCATGTAGCCCATTTCCACCCGCACTGATCTTGTTCTTTCTCAGAGATCAGTGATTTCCACCCATACTGCATTGTGTGCTGAAGCCGCCTGATTCCCAATAAAGAAGCCTTTGTTACGTCATAAACCCTCAGCTGCACCGCGCGCCTCGCCCTAGCAAAGTTTGTTGAAAGTTTATTTTATTTACTCACAACCCAAACTCTGGGTATCGCAGTCCAATGAAAAACATATAGCACATTATAATATCAATGAATAATAATTGCAAATAACTCTGAAAAGTGTACAAAACAACTATAACAAACAAAATAAGAATGAAATGCTATCGATGAAAAGAAAAAAAATGTACAGAAATATACAATATATACACGATATATGGTAAAAAAAAGAAAAGAAAGGGAAATATGACGAGAGAGAGAGGAGAGAGAAAGAAGGGATATGGAGGTGAAGAGGGAGAGTGAGAAGGACACAAGACTGGTGAATTAACAAAAGATATACGAGTGACTTTTGGTTCAGGAAAAAAATAGAAACAGAAAAAAGAAAAACGCAAAGACATACGGATATGAATTCATACGCTAAGTGAACAAGAATGAAGGAAATATGGACGAGAAGAAGAAGAAGTAGAGAGGGGAAGAAAAAAGGAGGAGACAATGAAAAGACAAATAAGTTACATATCAATTGTAAAGAAGGCACAGCCTGTAAAAAAGGCATGTAGTATTTGCAAAAAGGATAAAAAAATACTAATAATCTAAACATGTGTCATTATACAATTACAAAACTTGGATAAATTGGAAAGGACTGTTTTCTTTTGACAGTTAAATAATTGATCCATCTTCATAGTGTTGGGGTATATCCAGTAATATTTTTTTTTAATATTTCTTCCGTTGTTCATTAAAGAGTCTACACTGAAAAAGGTAGTGAAATTCATCACCAATTTTCTCTTTATTACAATGGGTACAAAATCTTTTGTTTCTTGGAATCTGATTGTATCTTCCAGAAACAATTGGCAGTTTATGATTAGCGCAACGGAATTTACATAAAATGTTTGCCTGTGAATCATTAAGGTGTCGAAAATACTTCTCAAAATGAAGATCCTGCTTAAAAATTCGATAATTTAAACATTGAGAATTTTTGTCTACATTAATATGCCACTCTTGTTTATAAATATTATTTTATCTGGTACTAACTAAAATTTTGAAGCCAGCTAAAGTGAGATGTGATGCTTGGCTGTTCCAAATGGCAGTTAGACCTAAGTTGTTAAATATCTTTCTTTTATCCTAATTACCCATGTCATCGAATTTTCTTGCAGAAACTAGAGCACGCACTTTAGTGCGCGCAGGCAAACCTCAAATACGCGCAGCCTGAACTCCCAAGTTCATTGACCCTACCTGCAAAAATATCACAAACCTTCATAAATTCCCCAAAAATTCTTGGATCACTACCAAAAGTTAATCGTTTGTTACTTGTGTCATTCTAAACCTTTCCTGCAAGTTTCATCTCAATCCGTTGACTACTTTTTAAGTTATTTTGCACACAGACAAACGAACGAACCAACCAACCAACCAACCAACCAACCAATTAACAAACAAACCAACGGTAACGAAAACATAACCTCCCCCTTGGCGGAGGTAATAACAGCTAAAGACAATCCAAAATAATAAAAAATACACATCAAGTTTCAAAAATCTTCTTGCATAAGGTCTTATGAATCTTTTGCATATGGTCTCTATAATGACTTAGTCAAAAAAAGTAAAAAAAAAACCCAGAATAATAACAGAGAATATTAAGAATGTTGGGGCTCAAGGAAGCAGCACAAAAGAAGAAATCATGCAAAATTTATACATCGGTTAACTCGCAAGCAAGCAGTATTGGAATAGAATTGCACTTCTACATTTCTGAAATATGTGAGCCTCTAATGTCATCACCCTTGTTCATTTTAATTTGTTTAGGGTTTTTCAAATTATTGTTTTTCTGCTCCAGAACCAAAATAAATTCTACAAATCTATTCTGGAATGCCCCTTTAACCTACCAAATTGATAGCCAATCCAATAATCTTTATTTATAAATTTTGATCAAAATCTTATCTCAAAACTATGTGCTGGAAATAGCGTTTACTTTGTTTCTTTGCTGAATGTAATATATATATATATATATATATATATATATACATATATATATATATATATATATATATATATATATATATATGTATATATATATATATGAAGGGTTTGTTTGCAAAAACCGATAAGTCCATTTTTGAAGATTTTGAAGTACGATCTCTGTCATAATGTACAAAATAATACCTTTTAAATGATATATTGGTCACTACATATAAAGCTATATTTTTGAAGATATGGTCAAAAGAAGCAAAAATTTTCTTATTATTCTCTTTATTTTTCTTGACCTTTAATCGCAAATATCTCCATTTGGCAAATATGGACTTATCGGTTTTTGCAAACAAACTCTTCATATATTGTGGGTTTGTTTTGTTTTGTTTTGTTTTTTTTTTTTGAGGGTACACAGGCAAGGTAGGCACCGTAATTTAGAATTCTTATGAAGCTGGGAGATTTGCCTTTCAGGGAGGACACTGAAAGACTGATGCAATTGTTCGGAATCATCTTTTTATTCGTAGTTTTCAGTCGTAGAAAATGACTCTGTTTGCTCAAAAATTAGATTCCTAGCTCTTTGCATTAATTTGAATGATGGCAGTAGACACGATGAGACTGATATCTTTTCAATTGTATGACAATTATTTTGCACATTTGATTGCACAAGTTTGGAATTTAGCTCGATATCCTTCTGTGGATGATGATTTTATCAAAATTGTTTTTGTGCTCGTCCAACGAAGTTGTTTTCTTTTTGTTTATTATGACTCAATGAAATACTAATGCCAATTGATATAATGTTACCAGTGGCAAAGGATGGCCATCAGAGTGCAACTAGCCCAATATGTTAATTGTCCATTGAAACTCTTCATCGTTGCAAAAACATGGAAATGAACCTTCGAAATACTGGTAGCTCATTAGCTTGATTACAAGGTATATTGTCACCTTCCTTTTTTTTTAATGAACTTTCGAAGGCCTTGTTGCCATGATTATGTAGGGCCAATAGTGAGTATTTGTGCACCTGTTAGGGCTTAATGTACTTATTGAAATAAAAACTCACTCTGCTCTCTTTGGAGTCTGAATATCGCTTTCAGCTCCTACAGCAGGCCAATCATAATAGGGGTAACTGTTTCAGCAAAGTTAGTACTCTAACACGAATAACTATTATGTCCTCACACCTGTTTCAATTATTATGCCATAGGCCTTACATTTTATTTCTGTTGTTATTTCGGTACGGGGGGGGGGGGACCATCAAAATTATTCGTCAAATACAAATTAAAGGGGCGTTCCGGACGAATTTGATAATTTCACATCATGTAGCACATAAATCGACAGCTCCATGTATGTATATATATAATATTCGTGGCATTTATTGGTGTCCTTGAGCAGAGCAACCAGTACTCGAAAATTTTTAAACAAATAACAGTGAAAAGTGTTGATGACATAGGAACCTTGCACATTTCAGAAATGTAACAGTGTAATTTCATTACAATACCACTTGATTAACAGGTTCATCTGTGTAGAATCTATGCATTCCTTATTCATTTATTCTGCTTCCTTAAGCCCCAAATCACGCCTTCTTGTAGTGAGGCTGCAATGTCATCATCCTTGTTCACTGCAATTTGTTATACATTTTAAAACATTTTCATTCCTCATCCCAATCACTATAAATTGTGCGACTCTGTACTCCGTATGACTAATTTTGTTCAAAAATAAAAGTCTGAAAATCATCTGGAGGTCTCCTTTCAGATAAAGGTGGACATGTAAAGAAATCACGTTTCCACGCTTACCTGTTAGAATGCAGGCAAAGATTATCACAACGAAGGCCCTATGATATCCCTTCCCTGGCCCGCCCTGAACAGGTGAGAGAATGATTGATACATTGTCAGGTTAACGCCATGCTCAAAATGCCACCAATGTATGTTCATGGACATTAAGCAGTGTTAAAGGGACATGGTTTCTGCGATTCTCTTTTTTCTCGTTGCTTATCATTCTGATATTCATTGACATTTGAATGACAGCACCATATTTTTTTCAATTTATAGACAGCAGTGGAACATTCATTGTAAGATACAGGGGTTTTTGAAAACAGTGCGCCGGCCCTGAGATACTTACCTTCTGATTATGTATCGCATTATACTCGCCTTCCAAAAGATGCTGCCAATGTATCAATGGATATAGTGGAAAGATGATTATTCTGACTCATAGGTACATATACGTTTTATCAAAATTGAAAACGCCATAAGAAAGGTATGGTATTCATTCCTAAATGTGTTTATGGATGGGTGACACTGGCTGTGTAACACGAATGCGAACTACACGAGGCGATGATTTTTAGAGTCGCAAAATTATGATGTTGCTGTGCCCACAAACACACAGTAACATGCGCGCCCATACGGGTGTCGGGTGTCTATACCAATAATGCGTTCACAGAAGGTTAGTATAGCCTATCACGCAAGGAAATGATGTCCCGAAAACACACACAAATACATATACACACATATGAAAAGGTATCTTATTTCTCCAAGCAATATTACCTACTGCTTCCAGTAAATATATGGAAGAAATTGTGGAAAGAAAAACAGAGACGTTCAATTCATCAAATGCGACAATCATGCTGTAATAATGATAATAAGGATAACAATGACAATGACACCAATATATGAAGACTCACAGCTATATACGTAAGGAAAACAGCAACAACGAAAAGATGTAGAAAAGATGCAAATCAATTCCATCCTAGTGCCACTTAGTATTCTGAATAACACTATATTGTTTATTTTGAATTTAAAGAACACGTACATGTATACTATAACGAAGATATTAGTCAGTGTTAGTCCTAATTCATAACATGCTCCAATGTAATAGACTTTTCAGCAGCACGTCATTGAAAATATGAAATCGAAGATGGATCTACAGTCGAATTCCTGTAACATAAAGTAATCTTAGCAGCTTTCGATTAGTTTATCGTTTATTGTTTATGTTTTCACAGAACTCACTGCAGCCACTAAAAAATCTTAAGCCTACTCCTGTACGAATAACATAGTGATCCGAGTAGCTAATTGCTAGCCAACTTTCTAAATTACAAAACATTTATTTTTCTAAGTTCTAAAGTGACTATTAAAAAAAGCAACTTGGTTGCATCTATTCATGCCCCCATCCTTGCATGGTTCCGCGGCCCCTGCAAGGGATGGTCGTCGAACTTCACAAAATGTGTAAATTGTGCTACAACCAGGTATGTGTGACAATAAAACAGTAAAACTAACAATTCGTGCGAAGAAGCTTAATCATGACGAGAATTCTTGCTCTGATCTCTCGCTTAGACAGTGAAAACTGAAGTACAATAAAAAATCAAGCTCAGTTTGATGTCAATATACAGTTTAAACGCAGACAAAGAGAATGCGATAAGTTTGCAAAGTTAAAGTTAGAATTGCACGTGATACAAGCAACTTATAGAAACTGACTTTTTTTAAAGCATGTTTGACAGAAGCTACTGCAACCACTCGAAAATCAAGGATCTTTAGCATACTGTAATTCTTTTGAATAGCATGGTGATACAAACAGCCGTATATCACCTATAAAGCTATCAACATTACAAGCGTATTTCCCATTTCTTTTACAATTCATAGTTCTACGGTCATGACAATTGCCTTTGGAAAGAGCCGCTTGTATTCAATGCATTGGCTGATTTTCCTTTCAGCCGTTCAGTCAAATGAAATTAACCCAAGCTTCATTTCAATTATGTCGAACGCATATTGTGTAAGCTAAACGTCACAAAGTTCAAGTATATTTTCCAAAACTGACAATCAGACCAAAATATTGAGCCATACCTCTTCAGGCATTTGAAAGGTAGAATACAATACAATATTGGTACTTATGACATTAGTACTAACAATGAGGGTACATATAGGTATACATTGCTAATATCAAACTGAAATGAAGGTAACGGGAAGGGAAACTTACTAATGACAAGTGCAAAATAGACGTTGTGAGCAACAAACATTGAATTAATAATGAAAGGTCTTCCAAATCATTTGGAAAACTGCCAAGGATGCTGTTTCCAGGATGCTCTGTTGCAATTATAATCTTTCATGTAAAAGTCAAAATGCATAATTGACTAAAACTCACCATTTTCCCGTTTATTTCAAGCTGACGAAATATCTCAGAATGTGCCTGTCATGAATCCAGCTTGTCGGATGTTCCTTTTCTGCTAAATTCTTCACCTTTGTAGCTCAGGAATTAATAATGAAAGGTCTTCCAAATCATTTGGAAAACTGCCAAGGATGCTGTTTCCAGGATGCTCTGTTGCAATTATAATCTTTCATGTAAAAGTCAAAATGCATAATTGACTAAAACTCACCATTTTCCCGTTTATTTCAAGCTGACGAAATATCTCAGAATGTGCCTGTCATGAATCCAGCTTGTCGGATGTTCCTTTTCTGCTAAATTCTTCACCTTTGTAGCTCAGGAAAGCGCGGGGAGGCGAAATGAATTAAACGAATAACGTATTTCTTGCTTTTTTGACGTGTAATCGGTATTTAATTACTTTTAAAACACCTGGTGTTTTTGGTCTTCCTCACAGCTCGGATATGCTCTCAACCCGCAAGTGATTACATTTTGTCTGAGCACATCAAAAGAATAATATGAGCTTTGGATGTGGTCCTGGGCACTGTTTTGTGAAACCTGTCAGTCACTGACAAGAGTGTTTTGAGCTTCTAAAATCCTTGCATCTGATTGGCTGAGAGCAAATTTGTCAGCTAATAAATTATCATAGACATACTGGATGAAATACACCCCTGAGCAGATACGTCATTGACATTGCTTAACAGTTGTGAAGGAGTCCAGGTTTGTTCGTCCTAACGGGCAACTGCGTCCCCACTCCCCCCCCCCCCCCCCCCCCCCAAGTAACTTTTACCGGTATAGTGCAACTTTCACTAGATCCCTTGTCTTTGTCGTCGTGACTCCAGTATTTGAAAGACGAAGCCTCTGAAGGGTGCTGGAATCAATTCTTTGCAAGATAGCTCATTTCCTCTTTTTCGAAGCGGTAGGGGAGAGGAGACGGTATAGATGCCATGGAGATCAATTTGATGTCCAAATATCATGCGAGCCATTAAGTCGTCATGACAACCGCACGCAGTGTCGCCATCTGTCTGAACTGATGTTGTCATTGACAAAATTAAGGTGTTATAAAACGATAATTCTGCACGCTTAATCGAAGTCCTCGGAAATTCAATTTACTCTTCAAATCATGTTTCAATGATGTTGGTTGTTTTGAAAGCTACTCTGCGGTAGATTACCCTGTTCGCGCTTACGTACATGATCTATCCGAAATAAACAAGTGTGTTGGTTTCTTACTCTGTGTATTCCATGTGGTTGATTAAAGGGATGGTATAGTTTTCATTGAGACCTGGCTTCAGGTTCCTAACGTTTTGGTGGGATAATGAGAAACCTGTCATGAAACCTGTCATGAAATATAAAAGAACCTGTGCTTGCAAGAGGTTTCAACGTTATTTGATGAAAATTGTTTCTTGAAGTGGATTAGATATCCAAAACAAAAAAAATGAAAAATGAACCTAATAAAAAGGGACCCAAGTTTCTATCAGGATTGCCTTGTTTTACTTTGCCTTTCGATATCTTAGCTATTCTAAAGCTGATTTTCATCTAATAAACTTTTAATTCCCCTTAGAATGCTATGCTCTTTAACATTTTGTAAGTGGTTTCTTAGTATCTCACAAAAAGCTGAACGCTCAATCGTCATCTCTACCAATGTATATTATACACCATCCCTTTAGGGAGTGATCAGCACTAGTGCAAAGGTAGAAGATGTCTTTTCTTTCTTCATTGGTAGAGGTGCTTGAAATATCACATCAATATCTAATCATATTTTCATATTGGAAATCAACATCTGTCCTGGCATTCTTTGCTTTGTCCAGCATTGTTATATCTCTTCAAAAATTCAAGGTGTGGTTGAAATACCAAATCGACAGTTACCATAAAGGTACAAATTTGATTACTGGACCATTGATCATGGTGATCATTAATAATTCATTGAATACTAGAAAGTACACGGAATAGGGCTAATCATCCCTTAAAATCTGACCAACAACAGTATTTTCATTCATCATATCATTTCAGGTTTAACTACATGAATATGACTTTCATAACTTATAATTTTTTCCCTTTTTTAAGTTTCTTTTTCTTTAAGCTTTTTGTGCGAAATGTACAGTCGGCTAGTGTAGATAGACAATATGTGCATATATATAATATATATATATATATATATATGTATATATATATTATATATATATGGGCCGTGACGCGAGAAAAGGGCCCTTAGCGGCGCTGCGCGCAAACGCCAGAAAACGGCGCGGAAGTTTAACGAAGCAATACGCGCAAAATAGATCAACTAGCTAACTACGCGGAGATGCATAGACGCATCAAAAAGTGACAGGATTTGGACAAAACATGTTGTTTTGAATGTCGTAATTGGAGCATTTAGGAGTGGAATTTCAGACAAAGGTTTGCATATCCAAATACGTCAGAGTTTCTTCTACAATATGGAGGTGAAAACTCATTTTCGGTGTAATAATGCCCTAAGGGCCCTTTTCTCGCGTCACGGCCCATATATATATATATATATATATATATATATATATTTTAGTTGTTCCGCGTGTTGGCAAAGTCACAAAAGATAAATGCCGAGTCCGAATTTTCGAGGATCCTTCCTCTTCATCAGGGATGACAGTGCGAATGAATTTTCACAGTGATATTAACAGTGAGGTATTAGTACCCTCGCACTGTCATCCCTAATGAAGAGGAAGGATCCTGGAAAATTCGGATTATTCCTTAAAATAAAGATTGGCTATTAATGCATTCCCTGCATTCCTCTGCTGTGACTTTACTATTGCTATATATATATATATATACATAAATATATGTATATATATATATATATATATATATATATATATACATAATATATATCATATATATATATTGTGACGAACTCGCCTTCTCGTCGTGAAGTAATAGAGTGTATTCGACTGTTTGTACAAATGCCTCCGCGAGCCGTGTCAGGATGGCCGAGTAGGCGGGGTTCGTTTTGTTGCAGTTTACAACGATCCCTTTAAACTACTAAAACTACAAGTCTGTATGCTACCATGTATTATGTTGTGACAGAAGCAGCTCACCAACACAAGCGGCACACATACCAAGTTCAGCATCACTTAGAGTATGTCACTCCCAAGCGTCACTTGTAGAGGATATGAAATTGGTATACTTATTTTTGTTACCAACTTTTGCTACCAACTCTTGCTACCAAGCTCTGCTACCAAGTTTTGTTACCAACTCTTGCTACCAAGCTCTGCTACCAACTTTTGTTACCAACTTTTGCTACCAAGTTCTGCTACCAACTTTTGCTACCAACTCAATCACGCTAACGTGGAACACCTCTCACAACCATATGGTGGCACAGGTATCGTTGGCACGGGGTAAAGTGCTGTATCGCACCGTTACCAACTTTTTCAGGCGGCGACTGGAACTTGGATTGGGCACGGACTATGCGACAAGTCACATTACCAATATACCCGAAATCCAACGGCGACGACTGGAACTTGGATTGGGCACGGACTATGCGACAAGTCACATTACCATTATGCCCGAAATCCAATGACTTGCTAGTTGGTCTTCTCAGGAACATGTACCACCACTCTCCTAATTGTTGTATAGTGGTAGAACCCTCAAGAAGGCACATTGAAGGCAGCAATTCAGGAACACATGTACAGTTTATTACACATAGAAGTAAACATTAACAACACATTGGAAATGTATCATATACGGGCTACTTGTTGTGGACTTTGTCACACAACGGCCAATTTATATGCCTCCCCTCCTATCGCGGATGTAGGAGGCAATCCCGCACGGCCGTAAGGGACGCAGTAAATATCCGCAGTACTTATTCAAATTATTTACAATGTTGGCGTGGTTATCAAATTCGTACAACGATTATATATTTTGGCAGTATCTCTTGTACATGGTTACTACAATTCGGCATGTATCATCGGTCTAAACCGGAGTTGGTATTAAAATAATCCAAACTTGCCTATAACAAACAAGTAACCACATATTTAATAATAAATGTTAAAACTCATAATAATGCACTACCACATTAAAATGTTTGTCCAACGTTCCGATAGTGCCCCCTTTCTATGCTATAGGCACAATCGATCATAACAAATTATAATCGAAATGGTTAAATCGAATCGGTTCCACCGAATTTCGTTACATGGCTTCCCTCCCCATGCAGGCTTCGTCCCTGGAGCCGAACACATAGAGAACAAAAAAATGACAAAATGTACTACTACAAACATTATTGAACGTTTTACTCCTTTGCAAAACTCTACGTACAGTCCATAGTAACATTATGAGACAACTACAGTCTTTAATTCAAAGCTGTCCAATTGTCATATAGACTAATTGTTCGTCAGAATCTCATCTTTTAAGAGTTCAACAGTCTCTTCGTTTGATTTCCTGACCTGGCTGCTCTCTTGCAGCAGATAGGTCGACACGAGAGATGTCACATTTCACCCTGGCATGGTTTGCCAGAATGAATCCGATGTATGACGAGAGGAACGGGCGTGCCTCAAAGGTGAGCGGCTCGTCGATTGGGGTAGATAATCAGGTGGTCTTCCCGGTGACCGAGAATAGCGTGCAGGTGAGGAAGAGTCGTCACACCGGCGATGTCCACTAGGTAGCTTTCCCGTAACCACTGGTGCTGTCGCGCTGATGCTGACACGTGTCCCTGCTCGGCCTGTAGAAAACACCTCTGAGTCGTCTCTCAGAAGCTGATATGCCGATGAATTGCTTTCTGGGAGAGTTCCTCTCAAACTGCATTGACAGAAATCCACCAGATGTGGCGGCACACGATTCTGAGATATGCCTTCGTCGAGAGGCGTGGTCTCCGTGTCGTCCTCAGCAAGGCTGGTAAGGTTGACTGGCGCAGTCCCTTTTACCAACATCGGTGCTGTCGTTGCTGCACATATCTGTTTCTCATTGTTTATACATGGGAGAGATACCCATGGAGTATGCAGCTGCATGTTCTCGAAATCTAGCGTGGTTTCCAAACCAATCAGGAGATCCAGACCAAGGATGCCCTCAGCTCTTATGTCAGCTACTACCAAGTCAACATGGCACAAGCAGGAGCCAAGCTGAAGTTCCATGGTTGCATGTCCCTTTGTTTTCAACCGAGATCCATCTGCTTGACGAACAATGCTTGTCAATGGTTCAAGTGGTGGCTTTCGCTCAGGTCTCATTCGCAGGTACATTCCTTCTGAGACATATGACTGCGATGCACCACTGTCTACCAGAAACATCACCTCCTGCCCGTTCACGTTCAAATTCACGTACAGTCCTTTCTGGAACGTGGATGACAGAAGTGAAGCTGGGGAACTAGGTAGTGGCGGTTGAGATGTCTCTGGTTCGGGTGTCTCTCTGGCTGGTGTGCACCCATCGTCTGGAGGATTCGTACCCTCCTTGGATGTGTCCTCCTTGTTATAAGGCTGACTGTCCTCCTTCTGTTCGCTTTTAGGGAGTGTCTCAGTCTTTAATGCCAAGTCGTTTCTCGGCACTGGCGCTGGTTGCTCCTTCTCCCTCTTCTTTATTAGATCGCTCACTGTTCGATCATGAGAGTGGTGTTATTTCCAGACACCCCCATGGATTTGTCAGCAGAGTCTTCATCTTTCACAGCCACGTCTTGTTCTTCCTCCTGTGACAACAAGACTCGGTTATACTGCCGACGGTCGCTCTCCATCCGCAGGAAGGCTTCTGTGTTGAGAGCAGCTTGGATTGCCTCATCGAGCGTACGAGGCTGAGCCCGGAAGAGGCCGATTCTGATATCCCGGTCAACTATAGCATCGAGAAAGTGACCTCGAGCCAATTTATCTTGGCCCGCTTCCTCGAATTCAGGATATGCCATGGATGTAAGCTCGCGAATGCTCTGTCCTAGCTCCTGCAAACTTTCCTTCGGTCTGCGTCGTCTGGTACGCAGTTCTGCCAGGAATACTTCTGAATGCGAAACAGGTCCAAAGCGATGCTTCAGGTGGTTCACGAGTTCTTGGTACGTCAACTGACGTCCCGTCTGCTGTGCTAGTACTTTGACAGCAGCTCCTTTCAAGCTGGCAGCCAAATATTGAAGAGCTTCCACTTCCGTCCAGCGGTTAACTCCAGCGCAAGCTTCGAAATGACAAAGATAGTCCAGCACAGGTCCTTTGCCATCATATCTATCTGGTATGACAGCCGGCTGGTTGCTTCTGTTGGTCTGAACATCATAATGACGTCTCTGGTCCCAGAGCTCTGTTCGATGTCGCTGGTTCGGGCCAAACTGGTGTGGCATTACATCTGGTTGTCCTCCAAATGTAACAGGCTGGTCACTTGTACGAGATGAATGCGACTGCTGCATTGGAGTTTGATGCTGCTGAGGTAGTAGCTTTGCCGATGGCGGAGCTGACAATTCCACCTCTCCATTATCATCTCCAAACAGCTGAGGTGTCACGGCCACTGGCGAGATTGGTCGTGACGACTGGTTACGGCGCCCTCCAAGTGTTATCGGTGAGCAGCGTGAGTTAGAAACCGAAGTTGGTGCTACTGCAGTTTGTTTGCGCACCGATTTGGACACGTGAGCAATTAAGTCGTCGATTTCACTGATCTTGCTCTCCAGCAAAAGTGACAACTCCAACAATGGTGTTTCGCGTGCCATAGTGAAAACACAGTTAACTACATTAATTCATACAAAAGTTACAAATAGGGATCCCACTCCTGACACCATGTGTGACGAACTCGCCTTCTCGTCGTGAAGTAATAGAGTGTATTCGACTGTTTGTACAAATGCCTCCGCGAGCCGTGTCAGGATGGCCGAGTAGGCGGGGTTCGTTTTGTTGCAGTTTACAACGATCCCTTTAAACTACTAAAACTACAAGTCTGTATGCTACCATGTATTATGTTGTGACAGAAGCAGCTCACCAACACAAGCGGCACACATACCAAGTTCAGCATCACTTAGAGTATGTCACTCCCAAGCGTCACTTGTAGAGGATATGAAATTGGTATACTTATTTTTGTTACCAACTTTTGCTACCAACTCTTGCTACCAAGCTCTGCTACCAAGTTTTGTTACCAACTCTTGCTACCAAGCTCTGCTACCAACTTTTGTTACCAACTTTTGCTACCAAGTTCTGCTACCAACTCAATCACGCTAACGTGGAACACCTCTCACAACCATATGGTGGCACAGGTATCGTTGGCACGGGGTAAAGTGCTGTATCGCACCGTTACCAACTTTTTCAGGCGGCGACTGGAACTTGGATTGGGCACGGACTATGCGACAAGTCACATTACCAATATACCCGAAATCCAACGGCGACGACTGGAACTTGGATTGGGCACGGACTATGCGACAAGTCACATTACCATTATGCCCGAAATCCAATGACTTGCTAGTTGGTCTTCTCAGGAACATGTACCACCACTCTCCTAATTGTTGTATAGTGGTAGAACCCTCAAGAAGGCACATTGAAGGCAGCAATTCAGGAACACATGTACAGTTTATTACACATAGAAGTAAACATTAACAACACATTGGAAATGTATCATACACGGGCTACTTGTTGTGGACTTTGTCACACAACGGCCAATTTATATGCCTCCCCTCCTATCGCGGATGTAGGAGGCAATCCCGCACGGCCGTAAGGGACGCAGAAAATATCCGCAGTACTTATTCAAATTATTTACAATGTTGGCGTGGTTATCAAATTCGTACAACGATTATATATTTTGGCAGTATCTTTTGTACATGGTTACTACAATTCGGCATGTATCATCGGTCTAAACCGGAGTTGGTATTAAAATAATCCAAACTTGCCTATAACAAACAAGTAACCACATATTTAATAATAAATGTTAAAACTCATAATAATGCACTACCACATTAAAATGTTTGTCCAACGTTCCGATAGTGCCCCCTTTCTATGCTATAGGCACAATCGATCATAACAAATTATAATCGAAACGGTTAAATCGAATCGGTTCCACCGAATTTCGTTACAATATATATATATATATATATATATATATATATATATATATATATATATATATATAGTGTGTGTGTGTGTGTGTGTGTGTGTGTGTGTGTGTGTGAGTCGTGTATCTTCAGCTGCTAAACCCCAGGGCCGTCGCATCGTTTAGTAGTGTGTATGACGAGAGTAAAGAAGAGGCGGTAGACGTTGCTTTTGGATCCTCACAATTTGATTTTACTTCAAGCTTTCGGGCTCTTCCCTTTGTCAAGACTGATGACAAATCGGACAAAATACAGAACATGGATATTATATACAAAAAAAAATGACGATCAAGACAATAGTGAAAATAATAACGACAATGATAGAGGCAGAGACGGCAGAAAATAAATACACTAATGGGAGTGTATATGATTATGCATCAATCTCACATAATATAACATGCATACATACAATCACAAACAAGCATACATAATATTATAAACACTTACAATTACGTACGACTAAACATTCTTATAAAATGTTGTTATTGTTTATATGGTTGCCTGCTTTGACTTGTGAGGAGATCTACAAGTGTGTTTGTGCGTACATATCCGTATCTATATGTACATGTGTGTGCGCAGATGTTTAGTCATACGTAATTGTAAGTGTTTATGATATTATGTATGCTTGTTTTTGATTGTGCATGCATGTTATATTATGTGAGATAGATGCATATATACACTCCCATTAGTGTATTTTTTTTCTGCCGTCTTTGCCTCTATCATTATCGTTATTATTTTCACTATTGTCTTGATCATCATTATTTGTGTATGCGATATCCATGTTCTGTATTTTGTCCGATTTGTCCTCAGTCTTGACAAAGGGCAGAACCCAAAAGCTTGAAGTAAAATAAAATTGTGAGGATCCAAAAGCAACGTCTGCCGCCTCTTCTTTACTCTCGTTATATATGTGACCGTGCATCACAAAACGAACAAAAAGTCGCACACACTGATTTTGCGTGAGGACTGAAAATAGGTGAAATAGGTCAACCTAGCCGATCTTCCCTTTTTCATATTTTCTGAAAGAGCAAGTCTTCTTCTACATTATGTTAAAATTTGGGATCATAAAGCGGGCAGGAAAGTGTGTTTTTTAGCAGTTTATCTCGAACATTTTTGGTAGAATACTGTGATTAGACGTGTCTTTAGAGTCGAATTTTCATTTCTGAGAAACCTTGTACACACTCTTCACTTTCAACTCTAATAACTTTTGTAAGGATGACGCTACTGCTTTGAAAGTTGGTATTAATTTTGGAAAGAGTGTGTTAATTAGGCTTGCTCAATTTCAGTTCAATTTGATAATCCCTTCATTGTTGTTACTCCGGTGGTTTACTTCCTGCTTTTTGTCCCATTCATCGCACAGGCATCACGGCTTGGTAAAGATTAAGCGCTTTAATGCACACTGTACTTCAGAGCCTCTTTTCTCAGTTCACACTTTTCCTGAGTTTGTGCTTTCTTTCGAATATTTATATTGGTTAGGAGAATCCATTTGAATTGAGTTATACATCATTTTAAAGCTTAGAGCCTGCTCTTTTTAATAGAATATGCCCTTAACTAAAAATCCATGTCTGGCGACTTTTTGTGTGTTTTTGTGGTGCAGGGTCACATGTATATATATATATATATATATATATATATATATATATATATGAAGAGTTTGTTTGCAAAAACCGATAAGTCCATATTTGCCAAATGGAGATATTTGCGATTAAAGGTCAAGAAAAATAAGGAGAATAATAAGAAAATATTTGCTTCTTTTGACCATAACTTCAAAGATATACCTTGTAGTGACCAATGTATCAGTTAAAAGGTATTATTTTGTACTTTATGACAGAGATCGTACTTAAAAATCTTCAAAAATGGACTTATCGGTTTTTGCGAACAAACTCTTCATATATATATATATATATATATATATCTATATATCTATATCTATCTATATATATATATATATATATATATATATATATATATATATATATATATATATATATATAATATCGGCCTTAGTTATAACCTTTCCCAATAGGACAGTCGTTGATGCATCGTTGGTATACATATACTGAGCATCTTCGCGCATCTGTACTTTAAGTGATCATAATGAGAAGACTATAGAGTTCCTACAGTGTGTATGACATAGAAATATGTTATGTATGAATAAAGAGAAACATCTAAAAAGAAATGCAAGTTTATAGATTTCCCAATTTATCATGACGTGCAGTGTACTGTCTTTCCGTTCAGTTTGCTTAGTTTTCTTTAAAGCAACGCTGCTCTGAAGTGCAATACATCATGTGAATTAGTCAAAGTTCCGAGGGATCCAAGAGGATTATGGAATAGAAAAGCTCTTTATAGAGAGCGTGTACGTATTGGCGATAGTGACGAGTAAAATGTGAATTGTGGTTGAAGGTCAGAACATGTCATGCATGTGTAAGGCAATGACAGTCCTATTCTTGTATTCTGCATGTGATTGTGAGTACAATGTTCCAATTTAGTTTCAGTGTTTGAGAGATGTGGTAAAACACATTTACCGAAGTGAGAAGTTGATTATCATCATATGAAAAAAAAAACCCGCAAGAACAAAAGCATTCTCGTAATATTGTTTTGATTAAGCTTTTATTACACACTAAATGGTGTTCACTGCATTAATAAAAAGTTACATTATCAGAATGACTGCTGTGTACACACTCTGTCTACCAATATCTAGTATACACTGATGCAAAACATGTGACATGTGTTTGTTTTGTTTTGCGCACAAAGTCGAAATAAGTGAAATATGGCGGGAGTGCTGCTTAAAATGACTAGATCTCCAGAGGTCTTTTTAGTGAATCTTCAAGGACTAGACCTCTCCTTTGTCGTACAAGTGCAAAAACAAATACACTACATACAACACACGCAATCATGTACAGTGCAACGCCCATCTTACACATTATTTTGTACATCAACTGCATTGACATTCGATTCGGTTTGATTTGCTTAACGAATTTTTTGTATGGTATTCCTGAATTTCTGAATTTCAGCACTATCAAACATTATGTTAACACACAAGATTGGCTATTTCCTACAATTTCAACAATTTTCATTACACGTATAGCGCCTCTACATAATATGCATAATAATAATTCAACATTAATAAACACATGCGACATCATATTTACACTATATTTCATTACACATATGCTTTGCTGTTAAAGGACAAGTTCACCTTCATAAACATAAGGATTGAGAGAATGTAGCAATATTAGTAGAACACATCATTGAAAGTTTGAGGAAAATCAGACAATCCGTTCAAAAGTTATGAATTTTTGAAGTTTTTGTGCAGTACCCGCTGGATGAGAAGACTACTGCAGTGTATGAATAACTTAGATGTCACATGCGGACAACAATATAAGGAAAATATAAAGAGAATTTCACAAAATTCCATCTTTTGAAAAAAGTACGCATTCCCCTGACTCGTTACCGATAAATATTATGGGTAATATTATTCCCCCTGCCTTTAGAAAGAGGCAAGTCAATTGCTCTTTTATTATGCGAAAAAAGTGAAAATATGTTGAATTTTCTTTTATATTTTCTTTATACTGTTGTACGCATATGACTCACAAGCTGTAGTAGTCTCCTCATCCAGCGGTTCCAACACAAAAATTTAAAAAATTCATAACTTTTGCATCGATTGTCCAATTTTCCTCAAACTTTCACTGATGTGTTCTACTAATATTGTTGCATTTTCTCAATCCTTATGTTTATGAAGGTGAACTTGTCCTTTAATCAAGGTTCTTTCTAATGTCAAGACTGTCACGTGAGCAATCCTTTTCATTTTAAAGGAAAAACAAAGTTCTGGAGCCCGTTTCATAAAACTTGTCAACTGACGCAATTTGCAGCCTGATGAGTAGTTATGGAGTATTTTGAGATTAAAAGTATAGAATGATAAAAGGAGGATCCATGTCCACACGGACTCGGGGACAACTCGGCCCTATTTCAGACAATTACGCGCAGTTCGTGATCGCCATATTTTATGCATAGCCACACGTTCATTTTGTATGCGCGCCAAATAGAACCTCTTTGATGCCCGCGTTGTATCAAACCAGCCCCTAACTGCGACCAGCCAGAACACGAAAAGCTCACAGAAGACAATAGAAGACAGGGTCAAAGGTCAAAGTGCACAGGTTATTTTGTGAAAAAAAAAAATGAAATTTCATGTTTTTCTCCATATCTCGCAAATGGTTCAAGGTATCTTCATGGAACTTAGTATATATGCTTGTACTGATGGGCAGTGATTATCTAGAGAAGTTGGGGGTCATGGATCAAAGGTCAGGGGGTCAAAGGTCAAGGTCAACTCCTCAAAATATCACTACTTTCCTTAAAATGCAATATGCCAGAAGGTTTGTTTTTTCTAAAACTTGATGTATGGCATGTATTACCCAATATATATTTTGGGGGAAGTTTCTTGCCAAAAGGTCAAAGGTCAAAAGGTAAAAGGTCAAGTGAAAGTGCTAAATTGCACTTTTTCCTCCATATCTCGAAAGTAAGTCAAGGTATCATCATGAAACTTACATATTCATGCATGTTCAACCCAACAGTGATTCTCTTTGGAACTGTGAGGTCAAAGGTCAAAGGCCAGGTTTAGATAATGCTATTTTCCCATTTGATTCTGAAATTATACTTTTTCTCAATACCTTGAAAATTACTCAATGCATAAACTTATAAAAAGGTCAAAAGTCAAGTAAAAATCATCAGTTCCCCAAATACCTGTACTCTGACATTTTAATCATTCATCCAATTGAACCTAGTTCTAGGAAAGTGAACATTCAGCACATTTGTGTAAAACCTGTCATTTTAATATTTTGGCAATTGCGTGAAACTGTCATCACACATTGTCAAGACATTGTACTATAGACCTATTAGGAGAACCATGCATTAAGGCGGAGGCATATCAGTAGCAGTAGCGATATATCTAGTTACTTGAATATATCAGACCACATTCTAATATTTTTTTTTCTATACTCATCTGACTATTCACTACCCACTAACTGTACACTCTGAAAATAGTAGCTCTGATCAAACCTTTTATCCTTTAATGAAGGCACTATTCGATAGTACCTCCTTGGTCATGTTAAGCAATTTCACCTCCAGTATTTCTCTGACTTGGGTGAAATGTGTCTCTTATTTTTACATCGATGTCAAGGGAATGCTTTGACGTTTTGACTTACTCTCTGAGAAAGAATGTTAGGACGTGTGTTTCTGCGCAAAACTCAGTGGAAAATGTAAACTGCGAGCAAGGGGCAGATATTTGCAAATCAATCTCAGTTTCTCATGAATCTACCCGTTTTATATTATGTGCATCGTCTTTTATACATAGAGAGGCTCTCTTTTGACAATACAAAATACAAGAGTGAAATGGAAAGATAAAATGAAAAAAAAAACCCAACAACAACCGATGTTTATCTGTCTTTGCATTCAGACTCTTGCAGTGTAAAGCTCCAGGCGCATGGCGGGATGACGGTGCCACGACACCAGATGGATCCGTACGAAGCGGCAAAAGTGTGGTTCAGGAAGGCCGTTGTACACCACCGTGTCTTCATCCGTATTGGCTGAGAAGATCTGCAAGAGAAACGAAATGGTGTTATAATCATATAACATCCTCGACAGCACGGTGTGGCGGTTGGCTGAGATAGATCCATCCATTTTTTGTTCGTTTTTTTTTACAAAGTTGTGTTAATGTGTCAAATAAAAGAAAAAAAAAAACCCACACAGAACATGATGAAGTATCGTAAGATGACTTGGTGTCTTCCAACATGTCCAAAGGTGTCCGAAGGCCCCATTTACTGCACTGTCAGCTCTAATTGCGGTAACTTTTATCGGAACTTTGCGGTTCCGAGGGGGCCAAAGAGGGGACATCAAGTGATATTTCAATAAGGAATGACAAAATCGTTACTGTCATGTTTGTTGGTTTTTGTCTTTCTTGGACATTAGTGTAATTCAGTCACATTCTTTGTCTATGAGTTGCACCTCCATGATATTCCTACAGGGCTCATCTATATCGTACGAAACGTGCTTTGCTTTGACCGCAGCTACTGATCACACGGGTAACTTGGGCTAGAGAATGAGAGATGGAGACAGGCAGACAGACAGATCCTGGACAGACTGCTGTTTCTCTTTTTGTTAATCATTCACATCATTTTGCTGCCTAAGAAATGAACAGCAAAAAAAAAAAAAAAAAAAAGAAAAGACATTCACGAACTATAGGACCCGTCAAAGAAGGCAGACCCACGCCTTAATAGCGGCACTACAGAGGTAGTTGCAATACTGTACTATGGGGTCAAAATTACAAGGTCATATAGAATTTGCACAAAGAAAGGGAAACATACGCACTAAAGTGTGACTGGTACCGAGCAAAATTTTTCCATTATTAAGGAATGTTTCTCCAACGAAAAAAAAAAAAGAACAAAAAAAAAAAAGAATCACTATTAATATGAAAATCACCGAATACGGGCCATTTTGTGACGAAGAAAACGAACGTTCATAAAATGTTCACAAATTCAGGAGGACTAGTCCCTGAAATAAACGTAAATTTCGGAATTCTACGAACATTTTAGCAGCGAAGACCGTGGTCTAGGAGTTCTGATTTTCGTATCGTAGTGGAAAATGTGCAAAGGAAGAAACTGGAAAATGTTCGGAGTGGTCAACCCATCATTCTATACGGGGTCAAACTACAAGGTCACAAAGAATGTGTAGAGGTCAACCGATCATCACCAAAATCTCAACGATTTTTTTCTGTTACTATCCAAACATTTCCTGAACATTTGGTGCAAATCCGTTCATTCGTTCTCCTGTTATCATATACACAAACAAACAAACATACGGAACCCTTTACATAACCCTACCGATTTTCATCGGCGTGGGCAAAAAAAAAAACAAAAAACCCAAAACAAAACAAAACAAAACAAAAAACAAAAAACGTTATCATTACCTTCTCTGAGCCTCCCTCAGATGGATTTTCTGTCACCATGACGAATCGGATGCTCGTGTCCTGGAGTCCACATCCAACCTTGTACCTCGTTACCCACTCGGTGTGTGTCAATATGCCTTGCGTTGCTACTCCAACTATGCAGGTCGGATTCTCGAGTTCGACCTGTTTTTGTATTGTGAATATAACACAAATGATCGTATCGTCAGTTCTGAAGGGAAAGGAGATTTAGAGTCAACAAACATCTCTTTAACATTTCAATGATACGTTTATTACCTACTATTTGTTTAATTGTGTAATCATGTTTTGTTGGCTCGACATGAACCTTCACTATATATGGTGTGTTATTGACATAACTCTAACAAAAATTGTTCTTTTAGATCTTATTGGAACTACTGACTATGTTCTGGTAAATTCTCTTCTATTTTTCGTACTTCTTTCCGAAATCTTAGAAATACTTCTTTTTTGTGTATGCGCTTCTTTGCTTGTTTTGACTTGTTTGGTATTTTGCTTGTCAGTCTGTTTATTTTTGCTGACCGACATGATGATAATTATGGAATACGCTGTACCTGGACCCATTCATTATTTTGGCTTTCCGGGACCCACCCTCCATCGGCGTTTAGTCGCCCTCTCGCGGGTGTATAGACAGACCGCCAGCTAGACGCCGTAATGCTTGAATCCGGAATGTCGCCACTCTCCATCCCAAGCGCTTCTGTGAACGCGGGGATCCCTGGAAGAAAAAAATGAAAGCAAAGAATACTAGTCATGAAAAAAAAAACAATAACAAAAACAAAACATCAACAAAAACATCCACAAAAACAGACATTTTAGCAAATATATATATATATATATATATATATATACATAATATACATATAGATAGGGCCTTTGCGTGTATAATATTATGTACATGTTCATAGCTAATTATGTTACACTCACATGAAAAATTATTTTACAGCTCCATGATCAAAGTTCTAATGATTTTTTCCCACTAAATCTTACTTTAGGCCGTGTCACACCTTTCCGGGCAAGCCTTGCGTGCAACTTGAGAACAATTTTTACTACCCGGAGGTCCCCGCTGATGACCCGCACATGACAGTACTTAGCACGTATCCCTCTCGTAGTCGCTCGGAGGTGCGCACGCAAATTTTTTTACCAGCATTATTTTCCAGCATACCGGACAAATTCTGAGGACGGACAAGGATTTGGGAGAGTCAGAGCTTGTGTCTTACTTGCTGGACGCGTTCTATTTAAATTCTACTTGCGGGTATACTGCGTGACCTGTGTACCAGTCCCGTGGGTGCTGACAACTCAGTGAAGGAATTCATCTGAAGAAATGGCCGAAGTCCCACAGAATGTCGTTATCTTGGTTGCATACGGGGACTGCAAAGTACTGTACCTGCATGGGAGTTGCCTGCGAGGTGCTGCCGCTAAGAGCCTCCTACTGAAGTTCTGCATGGACCTCTCCGGACATCCCCACGACTCACCCGGAAAAAAGTTTTGGTCAAGCTCAAAACTTGGCTGCGGTTAAACATGTTAAATGTGACTTTCTTTAGCACCTCCGGGCAACTACAGGCGAGATACGCGCTAGGTGCTGTCACGTGCGGACCAACTCCGGGTAGCTAATTTGTTTCCCCGCAAGTCAAGCCGCAAAACTTCCCCCGATACGGTATGACAAGGCCTTGAGCATGCTCAAAACTTGTTCCAAGTGAGTCGTGGGGGTTCGGTCGCAGAGGTACACGCAGAGCATCAGTAGGAGACCTTTACCGGCAGCACCTCTCAGGCAACTCCAACGCAGGTACTTCTCGGTACCTGTAAATCGCTCGCAACAGAAAACGCATCGGTTTCAAAGCTCTCAGGCAGGTCACACGGAATACACGCAAGTAGAAGATAAGTAGCACGCGTCTAGTACGTAAGAAGCAAGTTCCAAACTCGCAAACATTCTTATCCGCCCGGGGAAATTCTCCTACGTGCTGAAAAATCCCTCCTCGCCACAATCCCGAGTAGCTTGCCCGGAAAGGTGATCACAGCCTTTAAGGCCCTGTCACACATTTCCGGGCAAGCTACACGGACTTGTTGCGAGTGGGGATATTCCAGCACGCAGGAGAATTTTCTATGGGCGGACACGGATGTTGGCGAGTTTCGCTAATCCGTCTTACCTGTTAGACGCGTGCAACTTACCTCCTACTTGCGTGCATTCTGTGTGACCTGCGTGAGAGCTTCAAAACCAATCCGTTTTCAGTTAGGAGCGACATACGTGGACCGCGAAGTATCTGCGTTACAGCTGCGAAGTATACCTGCGTGGGGGTTGCCTGCGAGGTGCTGCCACTAAGGGCCTACCACTGGTGTTGTACGTGTACCTCTGCGGGCAAACCCCAGCGACTCACCCGGAATGAGTTTTGAGCATGCTCAAGGCCTTGTCACACCGTGTCTAGAGAAGCCTTGCGAGTTGACTTGCGGGCGAAATTTTTTGCTACCCGCATCAGCTGACAGTAGCTAGCGTTTATCTCGCCCGTATAGCTGTTCGGAGGTGCGCATGCAAGTCTGATTTACCCGCAGCCAAGTTTTGAGCATGACCCAAACTTTTTCCGGGTGAGTCGCGGGAATTGCCAGCAGAAGTCCACACAGAACACCAGTAGGAGGCCCGTAGCTGCTGCAAGTTGACGCGCTTGAAGTAGGCCCTACGTAAGTTACCCGTGGATCTATGCTTATGCGCCAGATGCGCGTGTCATCTGCGGGCATTCTAAAAGCATAGTACGGGTGTTTCACTGGCAACATCCGTGTAGCTGGTCAATTCTGCGGACTGGTGCTGGTTAGTTGATAGTCGACTGCGGCCAAGGTGTAATAACATTCTGTAGGATTTCTGCCATATCAAATTCCTTCAGAGGGATTCCTTCACCGAGTTATCACACAGAATGCAAGTAAGTAGACCGTAAGTAGTACAGGTCCAGCAGGCACGACACATGCGAAACTCGCTCAAATCCTTGTCCGCCTGGAAAAATTATCCTGCATGCTGGAAAATCACCACACGTAACAAGCCCGCGTAGCTTGCCCGGAAAGGTGTGACAGGGCCGTAAGCGATCATTACACAATACCATGTTTTACTACAACCGCCCCCAAATCGTGAGATTTAGTTTGCTCCCTAGCCTAAGTAGTATATTGTACTGTTCAAAGTTTTGGCAAACTATCAAGAGTACACATCAAACAAACTGGACATGCACATAAAACAGCAACAATTACAAGAACAACAATAAGTCCAATGGTCATTTCAAGGGCCAGGTTAAAGGGGATGGCTAGTAACTGATCAGTGGGAATCAGTGGGAATGCTGGGGGATGATTGTTCCAATCCTCGTGGGATTCATTTAAAGGGACATTCCGGACGATTTTCATAATTTCACATCGTGTAGTGCATAAATCGACAGCTCCATGTATAGATTTGTGGAATTTGTTGTGGTCCTTGAGCAAAGAAACCAATAAATTGAAAATCTTAAACAAATTACACTGAACAGTGCTGATGACATCAGAGCCTCATATATTTCAGAAATGTAGCAGTGTAATTCCATTACAATACCGCTTGCTCAACAAGTTCACCTGTGGAAAATCTATGCATGCCTTCTTCTTTTGTTCTGCTTCCTTGAGCCCCAACTCAAGCATTCTTATGGTGAGGCTGCTATGTCATCATCCTTGTTCATTGCAATTTGTTATAGATTTTGAAAACATTCTCATTCCTCATCCCAATCACTAAAAATTCTGAAACTCTATATGCTCAGTTTAAACTAATTTATAGTTGTTCAAATGTAAAAGTCTGAAAATCATCCGGAGGTCCCCTTTAAGAGTACATTATGTATCTATTGTTGTGTGAAAATTATTTGCTTCAGAATGGTCTCATATTCAAGTAATGTGCAGTTTAATGTTTCCAGGTTAGCATGCCTGTATGGTGACGGGGCGATTAAACTGCACATTGCCTGACTATGAGACCATTCAGCCAAGAAACACCCATTTCATAGACTATAATATTGTTAATTGAAATTGGAACAGAAAAAAAAGATGCAAAATCTGACTGACATGGTTGTCAGTTTATGGTTGCCTATCTAAATAAACCCCAAGAGCAATGTAGATTGAGTGAAAGCAGCAACATTAGTAGAACACATCAGTGAAAGTTTGAAGAAAATCGGACAATCGATGCAAAAGTTATGAATTTTTAAAGTTTTGGTGTTGGAACCGCTGGATGAGGAGACTACTAGAGGTTATGACGTATGAGTCGACAACAATACCAAGAAAATATAAAGAAAATTCTACAAAAATCCATTTTCATGAAAATTACAAATTCCATCAACTTGATATTGACATTATGTTAAGGGTAGCAATAATTCCCCCTGCTTTCTGAAAGCGGTTGGTCCATTGCTCTTTCATAATTCTAGAAAAGTGAATTTTTGTTGAATTTCCTTTATATTTTCTTTGTCCACTCATACGTCATATGTACGTCATATCCTCTAGTAGTCTCCTCATCCAGCGGTTCAAACACCAAAACTTTAAAAATTCATAACTTTTGCATCAATTGTCCGATTTTCCTCAAACTTTCACTGATGCGTTCTACTAATGTTGCTGCTTTCACTCAATCCACATTGCTCTTTGGGTTTACCTTCCCTTTAATTTCTACCAAACCGTGCTGGCTGTGCAATGAATGGGACAAAAAACAGGAAGTAAACCACCAGAGTAACAACAATGAAGGGATTATCAGATTAAACTGAAATTAAGAATACCTCATTAACACATTCTGTCCATAATTAATGCAAACTTTCAAAGCAGTAGCACTATCCTTTCAAAAGTTATTAGAGTTGAAAGTGAAGAGTGTGGACAAGGTTTTTCAGAAGTGAAAAAGGGATTCTAAAGACATACCTAATCACACTATTCTACCAAAAATGTTTGAGATAAACTGCTAAAAAAACACACTTTCCTGCCCGTTTTATGATACCAAATTTTAGCATAATGTAAAAGAAGACCCTGTCTTTCAGAAAATATGAAAAAGTCAAGTTCGCCTAGGTTGACCTACTTCACTTATTTTCAGTCCTCATGCAAAATCAGTGTGTGCGACTTTATGTTCGTTTTGAGGTGCACGGTCACAAATTTGGTTGAATTTGAATTAAGGGCGAAGGAGTGGCAAGTGAAAATCTGGTAGGGGGCACAATGTGCCCCCCCCCCCTTCCTTCTTGGGCTTTATAGGGTTAACCCAGTGGGACTGTTTCAAGTCGATAAAACACGCAAAAACACGCAATAACATGCATCAAATTGCACCAATTGAAACATCACAGTGCAAAAGGTCCTCCCTGTGGAAAGGGGGACATCCCTCTCGAACCCCTACCCCCCCCCCCCCCCCAAAAAAAAAAAAAAATCCTGACTACGCCGGTGATTCAGGGCAATGCTGTGACGTGATGATTTACATATCGCTCAATTTAGGGAAAAGAAAGGGTGTAATATTCAAAGCGGACATAAACTTAAAAATAGCAAATACAAACTCAGTATAAATCAAACTCGGTTACACATACGTAATGCAAGAATGATGGACCAACGTGTTTTACTTAATTTGCGTTTTTATTACTTTTAAAGAGAAACGTTCTGGCAGCACGCACCAAATAAAGGATGACATGATTATTCATTGCCTTCTTACTCGAAGTTTCGGAGTTGACATTTGCAGTGTAGAGCTCCATGCGCATGCTGGGGTGATCGTACCACGACACAGGATAGACCCTTACGAAGCGGCAGACCTTTGGTTCAGAAAGGCCGTTGTACACCACCGTGTCTTTATCCTCATTGCCAGAAAAGATCTGCAAGAAAAACAAAACGTCGTCATATATGTAGCAGCTTTTAGGAAGCTAAAAACAATCACAACATACTTCCTCGACGTTACCATTGCTGTTGTGCATTGCGTTTGATATCCTACGGGCGGTGGGGGGGGGGGGGAGATGGGAGGAGTTATGGTCCCATTTGAACAAATTTAGATCCTATTTCCCTAAGGGATGCAACCTGCCGACCTTAGTTAAAATCCGTCATGGGTTTTTCAAGGAGAATATGATTGTGTAATAAACCAAGGAGCTTCTTGAAGCTCCTTGAAAAAACGTACACATGACGGACGACGCATGACGCACGACGAACACTGACGATGAATGACTGCAAAGCTCCCTTGAGTCTTTGACTTAGGACGTGATCTAGAAATAAACATCACCCAAAGCGCCAACCTCCGAAAAAAAAAACCCAATACAGTTCGACCTCGATTATCCGGCCTCCTTTTATCCGGAAATATCTATTATCCGGACGCGTTCATGCGGTGAAGGATTTTTTTTCATCCAAAAATTGAGAAAAAAACAGTGACTTTATACTCAATTAAAATTTCTACAAAACTCACACGATTTACCCACAATATTTCCCACAGAACTAACATAATAAATTTCACACCACATTATCATTGTAAATGAAGGGACTACAATTCTGCGCAGGCTAGCATAGATTACACCACCGTTGCGGGGTACGCACTGCCTATCTGCCAGTGCACTGGGACGGCAGCTTGGACGGCAGCTATTTACATTTACATTGTGTCTCCCATATCCGGCCAATTCGCTTATCCGGATGAGCGCCGGTCCCGACATGGCCGGATAATCGACGTCGAACTGTATCTGAAATTTCACCTTCTCTGTGAAGTCACTAGATGAATGTTCTGTCACCATATCGATGTTCTCTGCCTGCAGTCCGCATCCAACCTCGTACTTTCTCACCCACTGGGGATAGTCCCATCGACCTTGCGTTGCGAGTCCCACTATGCTGGTCGGATTCTCGAGTTCAACCTGTGTTTAGAGTGTAAGGAAACACACAACGAAATTTAACGTCAGGTCACAAGAGCCGGGATGTACTATATACGAATATCGCTAGTTTTGTGATAACCTGTTTCTGCTATAATTCTCTTATATGATTTATCCGCTCAACATGAAACTGTAACTTTACTGGATGATTGACTTTACTCTTGTTAAGATCAGCGTGAAATCGCAGTGAAGTTTTCGCCATTTCCAAACTTTTGTGTGCTTTTCACTTTGTATTGTTTAGGATTCGGGAAGCTTTGCCACTAACTACTGTGTCGATCGTCCCATTTAATTTCATCATCATAAGTACGTCATACCAAAACTGTTCAATCTATTCATCATTGCACGAGATTACATCAATGTCAATGTGTTCCTTAGAGAAGTATTCCCGGGTGAACGAAACTTACCATTTTCATAACT
This sequence comes from Diadema setosum, assembly GCA_033980235.1. NCBI lineage: Eukaryota > Metazoa > Echinodermata > Echinoidea > Diadematoida > Diadematidae > Diadema > Diadema setosum. The sequence continues at coordinate 23,271,463 of CM067074.1, forward strand.
ATTGGGCATTCATTTCGATAAAATCGTACACAGGATAGACTTATACAATCGCGTCATAAAGAAAACATACACCGACAAGAAAACATAGTTGAGACACAAGCAATGGATTCCTTCCGTTTCATACTTTGTTTTATTTTATCTATTCCTAATCATTTGATTTTTGTTTTTACTTTGTTGTGCTTCACTTTCCTTTTTTTTATGGGAGGGGTAATCATCATTATTTCTCAACTTCTACCTGGATCCATTGACCATAGCGTGTTCCACTTGTTGCCCATGCAGTATTGCCGTTTAGTCTTCCTTTATCAGGTGCTAAACCAATCGACCATTCGCTAGACGCCGTGATGCTAGCATCCGGTATGTCTTTGCTTTCCATACCTAGTGCCTTTGCAAGCACGGGTATCTCTGCAAGAAAAATGAAAGGAACGTATCTGATTACGGTAAAGACAACGGCAAACGACAGACTCTTATTCAAGCACAGCACTGCGAAGGGATTAAGAAAACAACGAATGAGATCACGGAAGCTTGTGCCTAGATATACACGGATAATGTGTGTACAGTATGTCCCCATGGCCCCTCAAAAAAAAAAAAAAGAAAAAAAAAAGCATACAATCAAATTTCAGATTTTATAACTTTCAAAATGACCAAAACAATCTGAATGCTATCTCAGGGTATGAACTATAAGCTCTTACCTACATCTCGCAGAAAATCCCATTCATGTAGGTGAAGTGGTCACAGAGAAATATAGATCGTTGTGAAGCATGTCTTGGGTCTGATTCTGCCAAGTTTAATAGCAATAATGCCCGTAACATCCATTTGAATGAAAAAAAAATGCTCACAACTGACACACGTGACAGGACGACTAACAAATAAACTCAAATTCATGTGCATGATATGACATCATTATGTAAATATAGAAATAGGTGAATATTATATGTAAATATAATTGTTCATGATTATCTACATGAGAGAAAGAATGAATAAGAAAAAACAGAAACAAAAACACTGAATACATGGAGAGAGCCAAAAATGAGGAAGAGCTTAAAGGGGATGGCTAGTAACTGATCAGTGGAAACCAGTGGAAATGCTGGGGGATGATTGTTCCAATCCTTGTGGGATTCATTGAAGAGTACATTAAATGTATGTCTATTGTTGTGTGAAAATTAGTTGCTTCAGAATGGTCTCATAATCAGGTAATGTGCAGTTTAATGTTTCCAGGTTAGCATGCCTGTATACAGTGACGGGGCATTAAACTGCACATTACTTGAATATGAGACCGTCCTATAGCAAATACGTTTTACTCAACAATAGATATAATAATGTACTCTTAAATGAATCCCACAAGAAGTGGAACAATTATCCCCTAGCATTCCCACTGATTCCCCCTGATCAGATACTAGCCATCCCCTTCAATTCAGCCTTCCATAAGATGATAATTTCATATTTTACCTTACTCATGCATTTTTACACCTTCCCGCGATTCTTGCAAACAAAACAAAAATGTTTCCTTTTTGATAAATTATTAATATCGTTGATTGAAAATTAAAAGAAACAAGCAGTCATTCTTTCAAAAGATATACTATCGTGCGAGAACAGAATGAACGACTGCGTATTTTTTTTTTTTTTTTTTTTTTTTTTTTTTTTTTTTTTTAGACGTGAACACAATGGATAAAACTGCAAGGGAAGGAATTCCTGCTAACTATGATGCTCTACAAATATCCCAATTTCTCTGATACCACTTAAGCAAACTGGATGGGGTTTACGGTACGATGTAGGTAATAAGTTACAGCTTCATACCTTGCCTCCAGTTGCATTTTGATGATTAACTATCATTAAAGCTGTCATTGCAAAAAGTGTGACTGTGTATGCAAATTAAGACATGCCGTCAATCCCTCGTTTGAGGCGAGTCCCCAACCCCAGTTACCCAAAGTGGGGTGCGTATATTTGTCGTTTGGGAGTTGGGAGTCCGAAGTACTTGTCCATTGCAAATAAACTTTCTGCTCAGGCGTGACAAACCTGGAGGCCAAGCCAGGGTTTGATGACTCCAGCAGCTGTCGTATTACGTAAGAGCATGATAAGGATATCTGCCTGTGGCAGACCTTCAAAGTGAACTCAGTTTTCTCTATCCTTTCTAAAGTTTTCAATTTTATATTCTATTGAGAAATTCTACGGTCATCCATTTTACATTTCGAACGAAAAAAATTGACCCGTAAATAACGAAAATACAGGAATAAGAAGGAGAGCATTGCCAGTTTGCCGGTGCTGACAATGTGCTATTTGGCAGTGAGTTACAACGGGGAGGTGAGACTACCTCCCTGGTTACAATCAGCCTGCTGACTGGATCATTGAGAAAGAGAGAGAGAGGGAGAGAGAGAGAGAGAGAGAGGGGGAGAGCGAGGGGAGAGAGGGAGGGAGAGGGGGGAGAGATGGGGGAGGGAGAAGGTGAGAGCAAAATGGAATGACAATAGTTCCGGTCACTACAGTACAGGCATGCTCTGTCTGCATACGCTGAATGTCTACACTCACACACACACACACGTACACACTCACACACGCACCATGGAGCTACATGGCCCATGCCAAAACCAAAACAATCTCCTCCTCTCGCGGTGCCCCCCCCCCCCCTCCTGTGGCGCTGTGGCGATGACTGATGCTTAGATTAGGCCAGGGTCAAGAAACAGGTGTTTTATATCTTTGATTTTAAGTCATTGATTGCCAAGATATGCACTGGCATTATTTACTGGGGTGTAGCCTCTTCAAACGAGAGATTTGCGTCATGATATAACTCGTGTAATCATGCTATTACAGATGCATTGTATAATGGATGAAAATGGTGATAAAAAAGTGTTGGAAATATTCATACTACTATTATTCTTGCCTAATGTTAATGACATTAAATAAACGTTGATGTACTTGAAAAATGGCAAACAGAGCATAAATCAATTAAAATCAAATCAAATCAAATCAAATTTTTTTTTTTAAGTGTCATTTTCTCTAGTGGCCCATTTCGGACCACCAAAAGACATGTCACCATACTTAACCATGGTTTCCTTGATCTGATAAGTCACCAACAACCATCGCCTCCAAAGCACTACAAGGACTGGATGTTGTAGAAAACGAGGAGCTGGTATCCGGTGGAGCTGAGGGTGATGTTGGACCTTGGTTGGGCGTGGAGGGAGAGGAGGAAGAGGGGTAAGAGGGGGAGGAAGGGGCGGGGACAAGATGAGAAGAAGGAGAAGTAGAAGAGATAAAATAAGGTGCCGAGGATGGATAATCTTCCACCTCTGCTGTAGCGGGACTCACGCTCATCTCTGCCGACGGGGCTGCTGTTTAGTAGGAACAAACCATAATTATAGGGTCATGACAGTTGAGAACAATATGATCACTTCAGTCACGCACGATAAACAATGAACTTGTATCACCATGCTAGCAAAGCGTTTACTGATTGCTTATAGTAACATTACATTCTATGCAAGGGAAACAGTGATTACAATACATCTGTGCAGTGACATAAATATATTGTTTTTCCAAACATCAAGCGCATCTTATTTTTCATCCATATCTTCTTTTCTTAGGAAAAGGACTGTGGTATAATAATCCAATGCATTGTGAGGAATTGCGCACATTTTGCTTTATTTCCGAAAGTTTTTTGCTTGCAAGTATTTCTAAAAATGAAATAAACGTTCATACCATTGAAAGAAAAGAAATATAGAGGTCTCCTACTTACTGTAGCATAAATGAATAGGTAATGAGTGGTGATATCTTCAAATTTTGGTGCTTTTATCTGCCCCGTAACGGTAATTTCAAGATTTGACGTTGAGCAACCTGACTATATAGGGGGCATGTATTGTTGTAATGGTGATTAGGAGTCTTATTCTGGCCCTGCTACTTCTAGAAAACCAACTCACGAACTTCGCAGCGGTGTCCGGTGAACTCCGGAGGACAGTGACAGATGGAGTCCCTAATGGTCTCTTCACAGCGTCCATGTATGCAAGGATTCGCCAGGCACTCTTTATTTGTAGAAAATAAATAAAAAGGGGGAAAAGATGCTCGAAATAACTGTTTTCTTTTTTTTTTCTCTCGTGTTAGTCAGCTGAAGACCTCATAAACCCAAACGACTCGACCATTCATTACCGCTACCATTGTAATGTTCATCACGACTATTTTTTATCACTATCATTATCAATTCTATCAGAATATTTTAAAGGCTTTATCGTATGCGTGAAAATAACCCAGTCGGGCTCGTACTTCTGTGGAGGGTTGACAGTTTTGTTTTGTTCCATGCGTAAGGAAGGGCCGAGGGAGATTTGTGCATATGGAGATGGGGTCACTTTTTCCCTTTTGATTTGAGGAACTCTTTGAATCGTCATGGACATCGGTGAAATGTGACAAGCGGGTATTTTGTAGATCTACGAAGTGACATTGATTCAGAGTAGCTATACATTATAATTTTATCCGGTATCAATAAGGCTGTTCCTGGAATCAGTAGCTACCAAAGGAATACTGCACTGTCTGTAATTTTCATCACTACTATCGTTCTTGTTACTACTGTAATTGTCATTCATTAAATTCCAGTCGCTCCCACTGACATTGTTTCGATTATATCCATTAGTATTATTTTTGCTTTCATGCATGACAGTAACGCTCCACTTTGTAGCTATTACCGGGAAGGCGGCAGATGCGGTGGGAGGATGTCTGTCGAGCCCCCGGGGCTGCGATGCTAATCCTGGTGATCACTTTCGGAAGGAGCTGCACCTCCGAGCCCTTGTACTCCTCCACTGGACATCGCTTGATCAACGACGGCAAGGTGTAGCTCAAGTTATGACCAACACCACATCGACCCTGGTCTAGGTTTGAGAAGTGAAGGATGCAAGAGAGACAAACAGCCACATTTACGTATAAATACACATGTAAATAATGCTGTATTGTACTAGTATATTTATGTGAAATATGTATACATATTACAAATATATTTCTATATATAATATATTTATATATGAAGAGTTTGTTTGCAAAAACCGATAAGTCCATATTTGCCAAATGGAGATATTTGCGATTAAAGGTCAAGAAAAATAAAGAGAATAATAAGAAATGTTTTGCTTCTTTAGACCATAACTTCAAAAATGTACCTTTTATATGTAGTGATCAATATATCATTTAAAAGGTATTATTTTATACTTTATGACAAAGATCTTACTTCAAAATCTTCAAAAATGGACTTATCGGTTTTTGCAAACAAACTCTTTATCATATATATATATATATATATATATATGTGTGTGTGTGTGTGTGTGTGTGTGTGTGTGTGTTTGTACATTATATCTTTATCTTATATACACTATGGTTAATTTTGTTCAAATGTTGTTGTTATACATTGTCATTATAGATTCTGAAGAAGGGTAATTAGCCCGAAAGCTCAATCAAAGGGGTTGCAGCTCAACATCACAGCCACGTCTCGCGTGCAAGTTTTGCTGGCAATATATATTATAGTATACCTATATGTGTAGTATGTATGATGTACATGTATTTCATATCATATACAATATCATATACAATGATATCTCATTTATCATGTACAATTCATGTCTTATGTATTTGGATGTCATGTTGTCAACAAGAGAAATAAGACGGAAAAATATCTTCCTTCGGAGTTGTGATCACTAAAGACATACAAACTCAGAAACAGACAGGGATGTGTGCAGTTATGACAAGAGAATAACAAAGTGGCATCGACTTCATGATGTTAACATGATTGAAAACAAAAGAGAGAGATTGAATTCAAATTCGCAAGAGCACGAACTGTCCGTCGTCTGGGAAATTGGAAACTGATAGTCACTGAGTCTGTTCGCTGAACTAGTGGATGCAGTAATTTTCGATAATGCATGAAATAAGTAATATGTAAAACGAAATCTTTAAAATTGATACCACGATAGTGACACACATTAGCTCTTTTTCATTGTATACACAACTCACATATATATATATATACATATTATGTATATACATATATATATGTATATATATGTATATATATATGAGATTAAAACCTAAAATGGCATTAAAACGCTTTATCCTGGCGAGGAAAGCGCATGTTTTTGAAACAAGACACCAAACAGGTTAGTCATCGCATTCTTCATCAGCGACCAGGATGCGATGTGATGTTAGATTAAAAATCCGTTTCTGAAGCAGAACATACACACAAGGGTATACGTCTGCTCCTGGTCGGACGGATTTCAAAACTAACCTGCTTGTGATGGAATGCGTCTATAAACTGGTGGTAGTTGTTGCCACAGTGCATGGTAACCGCGCAATTTGTATGTGCGCGTTTGGCGTATATATGTATATATATATGTATATATATATATATATATATATATATATATATATAGATATATATATATATGTATATATACGAGATTGTGCATAAGATATTAGGAAAGAGAAAACCGTCCTAACTTTAATATTACTTCCTCTTTTACTGTTCTTCCTTTTGTGAAACATAGGTTCACGGGTTGCAAAAATTGGTATGTATATCCAGCTATATCAATCTATTGAATATTCAGGGGAATTTCTGGCTAGTAAAAAAAAGGGGGGGGGGAAATTGAGAAAAAAAAAAAACACACCCATGATTTTACACTTCCAAAGATTCCGACTTAGATTCTACCCATCGGGGGGGGGGGGGGGAGGTTCTACACTCCCCCCCCCCCAAAAAAAAAAAAAAAAAAAAATCCCTTCTGCTTTCTCTATATAAGTGAATTTGATTAGTAATCAGCGACATCCATACTCACATTGACGCCGACTCCTCCGTGCCCAAACAGAACCTGAAGACATTACAGAATAATTAAAACAAACGCAGGGAAAAAAAACATTGGCTATAGGATGCACAGAGGTATTTCAGATCCCTAGTTCAATGGATAGTGCAAGTTCGGACTGCGCAACGCGTTCTCAAGTAAGCTCACAATAAAGAATGCTTATTGTATAGTCCACTGTCTACAAATTAAAAAGTATGTTTCCTATACGCAATCAATCAACAGAGGTCTCATTTCGTGTCATAAATGTTTTAATATCTTATGTTCCTGAATAGTTAGTGATTATTGTTATTTATAAAATGGGTTCAAGAATGTAGCCATTAGGAAGCGCTGAAATGAGTCACATGTGCTTTGGTTACTCAGTCCCATTGCACTGCGTGTTAAATCCTATTGCCGATCGACTGTGCGCGCGGCGGCTCCTATACTCGCTGTCAATCCTGTAAACAACTTCTAGTTCGGGCTGCCGGCCGGCCGGCCTTTCTCCCCTTGTAATTGTGCATACTGAACATGTGTGGCGTACGTATCATACGTACAGTGTACAGTATAATAGACAAGGCGTTGTGGGACCGGACGCGTACATGGAGTCACTTTGAAGGGCACATCCAACGATTTAGCAGGTTAATTCTCACGCCGTTTTCAGAGTATGTTGTCTAGTAGGCCTATATGAGGAGTCTATATCAAGTCTTTAAGGTAAAGGGTGCATATTCTATGTAAAATAAGTAAATTTTCATGCGGGAACTTAAGTGTCCGGAAACCCAACCCCCCATCATACTAATATGTGCGGGATTTCCGAGTGCGACGTGCGTAAATGTTAAGGACGAACATCTTCGGACGTCTTGACCCACAAAGGTACGTGAAAAACGCTGAAAAATGCTGTTAGTTTTCGAATTTTTGACCCATTTTATAAAACAAATGATGCACAGGATTATTTCGTGGCGTTAGTGGAGGCGTAGCTCACTCTCGGGTATATTTACAATGTAGTGCAACATGCACTCGGCTTCGCCTCGCATGCTTCACAATTGTAAATACCCTCGAGTGCACTATACGCCTTCACTAACGCACTCTATCCTGTGCATCATTTAAGTATATTATTGCTTTGGTATTTTATAACATCACTAGGTAACTTTATCCACACCCTTCGCCTTGCTCATCTTCATGGCCTTGTCACAACCTTATACTGTAAGATTCCCCGTACAATTCTAAACTCTAATCAAATTGACGTTGCCGGCATTCAATTTTGCTCTAAAATGCTGCTATCAATATCAACGACTCAGCGATTGAATTGCGAACTGCACCAGTCTGTTTAAAGATAATAAGCAGTGAGTATTCTTTACCCTAAATCAAAATTCAAAGGTAAAGTTTTCGTATTTTTAACCATTTAAAGTCTTTAATGAACGTGTGTATTGGAAACCATGGCCAAATATATTAAGACTCACAACACTTTTTAGTCGGGTTTCTTTAGGGGCTCTAAAACCACTCATGTTTAACTCATGTATATATATATATATATAACTGAACATTATTATGACGTTGTTCAGCTAGGAATAACATTTTTAAGAACAGAAACCTCGGATTTTCATCATATTTTGTTGTTGTACAGGGTTGATGAAAAATTTTGAGGTGATGATTTATCATCTCACATGCATATTCATATGATTTTCAACAGTACGAGAACTATCTGCAGGAATTAGGGAAACTTCATTATTTCATAACTTTCATCATTCGTATCCAATTTGTATACTCTGCCTGTTAAGATGATCCTTGGTGTAAGGTCTGTTAAAGCAGGGTTTATAAAGTAGAACTAGACTCGGAATTTGTCAAGACTGACAAATTAGGTGATCCGATCTGTTCGTAAATCAACGATTTGAGTCTCCTGATCCCAATAGGCATGACCATACCGGTTTCATCTGTGTTTAGTGGACATTGGCCGTGTGATGTTTGGATTCTCATTTAGAAAAGGGAGTCAGACCTGCCATCTGTGGTACACAATTCCGTATACAATAACGAAGATACGGAATGAAGTATATTTGACCTTTGACCTCTCTTTGCACAGACAAGATGGCATCTGAGCAAAAAGTGGTTATTTTCTGAAATGATCCTTGTAACATGGTCTTTACGTGTGCAAAATATGGGAAAGATAGGACATGTATTCACCAAGATACAGGATGATACATTTATGACCTTTGACCCTAATTTACATACCCAAGATGATGTCTGATCAAGTAGTTGTAATTGTATGAAATAATGTACGTGACATGAACTAAACATGTGCAAAATATGGGGGTGATAAGGCCTGTTTTTCTTGAGTTATTGTAAAGAAAGTTGCAGAAAGAAAGAAATATCTCAATACATCGAAGATCAGCTTTAATTTCAACCAAGTCTTTGGATGTGATCCCGACATCGTATGAAAAATAAAGGACACATTTTCGATAGCCCAAAGTCTCAGCTACAACATATTAAAATCTGGGAGAAATTCACCGAAGCATAAGTGAGCTAGTGCTCGATAAAGACAATCATGTCAATTTTCACATCTACAAAAATTCCCTCCCATAGAGATAACACGTCATAACGAAGATAAAGAAAGAAGTACATATGACCTTTGACCCCACTTTGCACAGCCAAGATGGCATCTGAGCAAAAAGTGGTTATTTTGTGAAATGATCCTTGTAACATGGTCGTTACGTGTGCAAAATATGGAAAAGATAGGACATGTATTCACCAAGATACAAGATGATACATTTATGACCTTTGACCCTAATTTACATACCCAAGATGACGTCTGATCAAGTAGTTGTTATTTTATGAAATAATGTACGTGACATGAACTAAACATGTGCAAAATATTGGGCTGATAGAGCTTGTTTTTCTTGAGTTATTGTAAAGAAAGTTGCAAAAAGAAAGGAATATCTCAATACATCGAAGATAAGCTTTAATTTCAACCAAGTTTTTTGACATGATCCCGACACCGTATGAAAAAACGAAGGGCACACTTACGATAGCGCAAAGTCTCAGCTACAACATATCAAAATCTGGGAGAAATTCACCGAAGCATAAGTGAGCTAGTGCTCGAAAAAGACAGTCATGTCAATTTTCATTTCCAGAAAAACTGCACTCCCATAGAGATAACACGTAAACTGGTCAAATTTGACAAGATTACATTCAATCCATTTTTACGAGGTGATACCGTCATCCAATCAAAATGTTGTTATTACATTTATGAAAGAGTATTTAATAAGCTACAACATACTGAAATCTGGGTGAAAATTGGCAAAGGATAAGTGAGATACGCTCGAGTGAACTTGAAATTTGATGACGTCATTTTGAAAATTTACTTTTTTAATTGTATTAAGAAATTTGATATCTTTTAATCATTTTTCCAGCATCGCCAACCCATGAATTGACAGGTACAACTCATCAGCTTTCAGAATATGTAAAAAAAACGGGACGTCACCGTCCATCCTGACGAGTAAAATCGGATTCAAAATTGGCGAATTTTTTTGGCATTGTTGGACAGTATATCGCCATTGACGCGCGCGCGGAATTTCAAATTTGACGGGTCCGTATGACGTCATATTGAGTCGGATTGACTTGAAACCTGGTAGAAATATTCCTTGACATTTCAGGCATCCAATAAGTGTGAAAAAATGGGAAATTTCCATTGCATATGAGCTGTGCGTGCGTATATGTGCGCGCGCGTACGCGTCCGTCCAATTTTGTAAATTTTTCAAAAAATGCTCCAAATGGTCTGAAACGTGTCCAAAAAAAAATTTGAGCTCGATTTGAGCATACAAATATTTCAACGCGCGCGTACGCGCACGTTTTAAGAGAAAATATGAATTTTGAGAATATGAGTAGAATGCGCATAACTTGAAATATATGTGACATAAATTTCATTGAGAAACTCTATTCCATTAATGAGATATGATTGAGAATGTGTTTTCATATAATGACGTCATAGTGACGTCACGGTCGACCAATCACAATGATACAGAAAATTTGTCATCTTTGGGACATGATACATATATGGTATGAGTTTGAAGTTGACACTGTGAGTACTTTCTGAGTAAGTAGATACACAACTTTTGTCCAGAAATAAAGAAAGAAGAAGAAGAAGAAGAAGAACTAGAGATTGTAATTTGTCATCACTGACAAATTAAGGTGATCCGATTTTTTTTATCAATGATTCGAGTCCTGATCGCAATAGGCATGACCATACAAGTTTCATCTGTGTTTAGAGACATTGGCCGTGTGATGTTTGCATTCTCATTTAGCAAAGGGAGTCATATCTGCCATGTTTGGTACCAAATTCTGTATACACTATAACGAAGAAACAGCAACAAGTACATATGACCTTTGACCCACCTTTGCACTCCCAAGATTGCATCTGATGAAATAGTGGTTATTTTGTGAAATGATTCTCGCGACATCGTGTATACGTGTGAAAAATATGGGAAAGATAGGACAGGTATTCACCAAGATACAAGATGAAACATTTATGACCTTTGACCCTAATTTACATACCCAAGATGTTGTCCGATCTAGTAGTTGTTATTTTATGAAATAATGTACGTGACATGAACTAAACATGTGGAAAATATGGGGGTGATTGGGCGTGTTTTTCTTGAGTTATTGCAAAGAAAGATGCAGAAAGAAAGAAATATCTCAATACATAGAAGATAAGCTTTAAATTCAACCAAGTTTTTTATCGTGATCCCGACATCGTATGAAATAACGAAATAAATTTAATGATAGCGCAAAGTCTCAGCTAGAACATATCAAAATCTGGGAGAAATTCACCAAAGGGTAAGTGAGCTAGTGCTCGATAAAGACGATCATGTCAATATTCACATTAAAAAAAAATCCCTCCCATAGAGATAACACGTCATAACGAAGATACAAAAAGAAGTACATATGACCTTTGACCTCAATTTGCACAGACAAGATGGCATCTGAGTAAAAAGTAATTATTTTGTGAAATGATCCTTGTAACATGGTCTTTGCGTGTGCAAAATATGGGAAAGATAGGACATGTATTCACTAAGATACTCGATGAAACACTTATGACCTTTGACCCTAATTTACATACCCAAGATGGTGTCCGATCAAGTAGTTGTTATTTTATGAAATAATTGACGTGACATGAACTAAACATGTGCAAAATATGGAAGTGATAGAGGCCGTTTTTCTTGAGTTATTGCAAAGAAAGTTGCAGAAAGAAAGAAATATCTCAATACATCGAAGATAAGCCTGAATTTCAACCAAAAGTTTTGACGTGATCCCGACATCGTATGAAAAAACGAAGGGCACACTTACGGTAGCGTAAAGTCTCAGCTACAACATATTAAAATCTGGGAGAAATTCACCGAAGGGTAAGTTAGCTAGTGCTCGATAAAGATAGTCATGTCAATTTTCATTTCCAGAAAAACTGCACTCCCATAGAGATAACACGTAAACTGGTCAAATTTGACAAGATCACATTCAATCCATTTTTACGAGGTGATACCGTTATCTAATCAAAATATTGTAATTTTATGTTTGAAAGAACATAAAATAAGCTACAACATACTGAAATCTGGGTGAAAATTGACAAAGGACTAGTGAGATAAGCTTGAGTGAACTTGAAATTTGATGACGTCATTTTGAAAATTTACTTTTTTTACTTTATTAAGAAATTTGATATCTTTTAATCATTTTGTCAGCATTACCACCCCATGAAATGACATGTACAACTCATCAGCTTTCAAAATATGTAAAGAAAATGGGGGGTCACCGTCCATCCTGACGAGTAAAATCGGATCTAAAATTAGCAATTTTTGGGCATAGTTGCACTGCATATCGCCATTGACGCGCGCGCGGAATTTCAACTTTGACGGGCCCGTATGACGTCATATTGAATCGGATTGACTTGAAACTTGGTAGAAATATTCCTTGACATTTCAGACATTCGATCCGTGCGATAAAACGTGAAATTTCTATTGCATATGAGCTTTGCGTGCGTATATGCGCGCGCGCGTACGCGTCCGTCGATTTTTTTTGAAATGCAGTAAATGACCTGAAACGTGTGCAAAACAATTTTGAGGTTGATTGGAGCATGTTTAAATTTCAACGCGCGCGTACGCGCTCGTTTAGTATGAACGTGACTAAATTTTATGAAATATATCAATAGACCTTGACTTGAACTATATGATATCTTAATTTCATTCAAAAATTCCATTCCATTAATGAGATATTGATGTAAACGTGATTTCAGATAATGACGTCATAATGACGTCACGGTTAACTGATCACATTGATACACTAGATCTGTCGTCCTTAGGACATGATACATATATGGTATAAGTTTGAAAGTGATAGGTAGGGGACTTTTTAAGTTAACCGATACACAAGATTTGAGGAGAAAGAAATAAAGAAGAAGAAGAAGAAGAAGAAGAAGAAAGAATCCGTACAGATACAATAGGTGATCCGAGAGGATACTCGGATCACCTAACTAGACTTGGAATTTGTCAAGACTGACAAATTAGGTGATCCGATTCTCTTTTAACCAATGATTCGAGTCCTGATCGCAATAGGCATGACCATATAGGTTTCATCTGTGTTTAGAGACATTGGCCGTGTGATATTTGGATTCTCATTTAGAAAAGAGAGCCAGGTCTGCCATCTTAGGTACCAAATTCGGTATACACTATAACGAAGATACAGAATGAAGTATATTTGACCATTGACCCAACTTTGCACAGCCTAGATGGCATCTGAGCAAAAAGTGGTTATTTTGTGAAATGATTCTTGTAACATGGTCTTTGAGTGTGCAAAATATGGGAAAGATAGGACATGTATTCACCAAGATACAGGTTGAAACGTTTATGACCTTTGACCCTAATTTACATACCCAAGATGGTGTCTGATCAAGTAGTTGTCATTTTGTGAAATAATGTACGTGACATGAACTAAACATGTGCAAAATATGGTGGTGATAGGGTATGTTTTTCTTGAGTTATTGCAAAGAAAGTTGCAGAAAGGAAGAAATATTTCAATACATCGAAGATAAGCTTTAATTTCAACCAAGTTTTTGGACGTGATGCCGACTCCGTATGAAAAAACGAAGGGCACATCCACGATAGCCCAAAGTCTCAGCTACAACATACTAAAATATGGGAGAAATTCACCGAAGCATAAGTGAGCTAGTGCTCGATAAAGATAGTCATGTCAGTTTTCATTTCCAGAAAAACTGCACTCCCATAGAGATAACACGTAAACTGGTCAAATTTGACAAGGTTACTTTTAATCCCTTTTTACGAGGTGATGCCGTCATCCAATAAAAATGTTGTTTTTATATGACTGAAAGACCATTAAATAAACTACAACATATTGAGATTTGGAGGAAAATTGACAAACGAATAAGTGTGATACGCTTGAGTGAACTTGAAATTTGATGACGTCATTTTGAAAATTTACTTTCTTTACTTTATTAAGAAATTTGATATCTTTTAATCATTTTTCCAGCATAGCTGACCCATGAAACGACATGTAAGACTCATCAGCTTTCAGAATATGTAAAGAAAATGGGGGGTCACCGTCCATCCTGACGAGTAAAATCGGATTCAAAATTGGCAATTTTTTTGCATTGTTGCACTGTATATCGCCATTGAAGCGCGCGCGGAATTTCTACTTTGACGGGCCCGTATGACGTCATATTGAGTCGGATTGACTTGAAACTTGGTTGAAATATTCCTTGACATTTCAGACATCCGATAAGTGTGAAAAAACGGGAAATTTCTATTGCGTATGAGCTGTGCGTGCGTATATGCGCGCGCGCGTACGCGCCCGTCCAATTTTTTCAATTTTTCAAAAAATGCTCCAATTGGTCTGAAACGTGTGCAAAAAAAAATTTGAGCTCCATTTGAGCATGCAAATATTTCAACGCGCGCGTACGCGCACGTTTTAAGAGAAAATATGAATTTTGATTACATGAGTAGAATGCGCTTGACTTGATATATGTGTGACGTAAATTTCATTGAAAATTTTCATTCCATTAAAGAGATATGATTGAGAATGTGTTTTCATATAATGACGTCATTGTGACGTCACGGTTGACTAATCACTATGATTTTATTAGAAGGTTCCTCTTTGGGACATGATACATGTATGGTATAATTTTGACATTGATAGGAAGAGGACTTTCCGAGATTAGCGATACACAACTTTTGAGGAGAAAGATCTTTTTTTGTGACAACGGGAAGTTTAACACTAGACTTGGAATTTGTCAACACTGACAAATTAGGTGATCCGATCTTTTCGAAAATCAATGATTTGAGTTCTGATCCCAATATAGGCATTACCATACAGGTTTCATCTGTGTTTAGGAACATTGGCCGTGTGATGTTTGGATTCTCATTTAGAAAAGGGAGTCAGGTCTGCCATCTTTGGTACCAAATTCCGTATACACTATAACGAAGATACAAAATGAAGTACATATGACCTTTGACCGCACTTTGCACAGCCAAGATGGCATCTGAGCAAAAAGTGGTTATTTTGTGAAATGATCCTTGTAACATGGTCTTTACGTGTGCAAAATATGGAAAAGATAAGACATGTATTCACCAAGATACAAGATGATACATTTATGACCTTGACCCTAATTTACATACCCAAGATGACGTCTGATCAAGTAGTTGTTATTTTATGAAATAATGTACGTGACATGAACTAAACATGTGCAAAATATGGGGATGATAGGGGGTGTTTTTCTTGAGTTATTGCAGAGAAAGTTGCAGAAAGAAAGAAATATCTCAATACATCGAAGATAAGTTTGATTTCAACCAAGTTTTTTGACGTAATCTCGGCGTCGTATGAAAAAATAGAGAAAACCTCGACGACAGCTCAGAGTCTCAGCTACAACATACTAAAATCTAGGAGAAATTCACCGAAGAGTAAGTGAGCTAGTGCTCGATAAAGACCGTCATGTCAATTTTCATTTCCAGAAAAATTCCCTCCCATAGAGATAACACGTAAACTGGTTAAATTTGACAAGGTTACATTATATCCATTTTCACGAGGTGAAGGCATCATCCGATTAAAACCTTGATTGAAAAAAAACTTAAAGAGTATTACATTGGCTACAACATACTAAAATCTGGAAGAAATTCACCGAAGGGTAATTGAGCTAGTCGTCGATAAAGACAATCATGTCAATTTTCACATCTAGAAAAATTCCCTCCCATAGAGATAACACGTCATAATGAAGATAAAGAAAGAAGTACATATGACCTTTGACCCTACTTTGCACAGACAAGATGGCGTCTGAGCAAAAAGTGGTTATTTTGTGAAATGATTCTTGTAACATGGTCTTTACGTATGCAAAATATGGGAAAGATAAGACATGTATTCACCAAGATACAGGATGAAACATTTTTTACCTTTGACCCTAATTTACATACCCAAGAAGGTGCCCGATCAAGTAGTTGTTATTTTATGAAATAACGTACGTGACATAAACTAAACATGTGCAAAATATTGGGCTGATAGAGCTTGTTTTTCTTAAGTTATTGCAAAGAAAGTTGCAGAAAGAAAGGAATATGAAAATACATGGAAGATAAGCTTTAATTTCAACCAAGTTTTTGGGCATGATGCCGACTCCGTATGAAAAAACGAAGGGCACACTTACGATAGCCCAAAGTCTCAGCTACAACATACTAAAATATGGGAGAAATTCACCGAAGCATAAGTGAGCTAGTGCTCGATAAAGATAGTCATGTCAGTTTTCATTTCCAGAAAAACTGCACTCCCATAGAGATAACACGTAAACTGGTCAAATTTAACAATGTTACTTTTAATCCCTTTTTACGAGGTGATGCCGTCATCCAATCAAATTGTTGTTATTATATATCTGAAAGACCATTTAATAAGCTACAACATATTGAAATTTGGATGAAAATCAACTAAAGAATAAGTGAGATATGCTTGAATGAACTTGAAATTTGATGACGTCATTTTGAAAATTTACTTTTTTAACTTTATTAAGAAATTTGATATATTTTAATCATTTTTCCAGCATTGCCAACCCATGAAATGACATGTACAACTCATCAGCTTTCAGAATATGTAAAGAAAATGGGGGGTCACCGTCCATCCTGACGAGTAAAATCTGATTTAAAATTGGCAGTTTTTTGGCATTGTTGCACTGTATATCGCCATTGACGCGCGCGCGGAATTTCAACTTTGACGGACCCGTATGACGTCATTTTGAGTGGGATTGACTTGAAACTTGGTAGAACTATTCCTTGACATTTCAGACATCCGATCAAAGTGAAAAAACGGGAAATTTTCATTGCATATGAGCTGTGCGTGCGTATATGTGCGCGCGCGTACGCGTCCGTCCGATTTTTTCAATTTTTCAAAAAATGCTCCAAATGGTCTGAAACGTGTGCAAAAAAATTTTGAGCTCGATTTGAGCATACAAATATTTCAACGCGCGCGTACGCGCACGTTTTAAGAGAAAATATGAATTTTGATTATATGAGTAGAATGCACCTAACTTGAACTATATGTGACGTAAATTTCATTGAAAAATTCCATTCCATTAATGAGATATGATTGAAAATGTGTTTTCATATAATGACGTCATAGTGACGTCACGGTCGACTGATCACTACGATTTTACTTGACCCGTCGTCTTTGGGACATGATACACATATGGTATAATTTTGACATTGATAGGAAGAGGACTTTCTGAGCTAATCGATACACAAATTTTGTCCAGAAATAAAGAAGAAGAAGGAAAACAAAGAATCAGTACAGATACAGAAGGTGATCCGAGAGGATACTCGGATCACCTAACTAGACTTGGAATTTGTCAAGACTGACAAATTAGGTGATCCGATTTTTTTTTAATCAATGATTCGAGTCCTGATCGCAATAGGCATGATCATATAGGTTTCATCTGTGTTTAGAGACATTGGACGTGTGATATTTGGATTCTCATTTAGAAAAGAGAGTCAGGTCTGCTATCTTGTTACCAAATTCGGTATACACTATAACGAAGATACAGAATGAAGTATATTTGACCATTGACCCAACTTTGCACAGCCAAGATGGCATCTGAGCAAAAAGTGGTTATTTTGTGAAATGATTCTTGTAACATGGCCTTTGCGTGTGCAAAATATGGGAATGATAGGACATGTATTCACCAAGATACAGGTTAAAACATTTATGACCTTTGACCCTAATTTACATACCCAAGATGGTGTCTGATCAAGTAGTTGTTATTTTATGAAATAATGTACGTGACATAAACTAAACATGTGCAAAATATGGGGATGATAGGGGCTGTTTTTCTTGAGTTATTGCAAAGAAAGTTGCAGAGAGAAAGAAATATCTCAATACACCGAAGATAAGTTTGAGGTCAACCAAGTTTTTTGACGTGATCTCGGCGTCGTATGAAAAAATGGAGAATCACTGATGATAGCCCAAAGTCTCAGCTACAACATATTAAAATCTGGGAGAAATTTACAGAAGAGTAAGTGAGGTAGTGCTCGATAAAGACCGTCATGTCAATTTTCATTTCCAGAAAAATTCCCTCCCATAGAGATAACACGTAAACTGGTTAAATTTGACAAGGTTACATTATATCCATTTTCACGTGGTGAAGACATCATCCGATTAAAACTTTGATTAACAAAACTTAACGAGTATTACATTGGCTACAACATACTAAAATCTGGAAGAAATTCACCGAAGGGTAATTGAGCTAGTCGTCGATAAAGACAATCATGTCAATTTTCACAATCTAGAAAAATTCCCTCCCATAGAGATAACACGTCATAATGAAGATAAAGAAAGAAGTACATATGACCTTTGACCCTACTTTGCACAGACAAGACGGCGTCTGAGCAAAAAGTCGTTATTTTGTGAAATGATTCTTGTAACATGGTCTTTACGTATGCAAAATATGGGAAAGATAAGACATGTATTCACCAAGATACAGGATGAAACATTTTTGACCTTTGACCCTAATTTACATACCCAAGAAGGTGCCCGATCAAGTAGTTGTTATTTTATGAAATAATGTACGTGACATAAACTAAACATGTGCAAAATTTTGGGCTGATAGAGCTTGTTTTTCTTGAGTTATTGCAAAGAAAGTTGCAGAAAGAAAGGAATATGAAAATACATGGAAGATAAGCTTTAATTTCAACCAAGTTTTTGGGCATGATGCCGACTCCGTATGAAAAAACGAAGGGCACGTTAACGATAGCCCAAAGTCTCAGCTACAACATACTAAAATATGGGAGAAATTCACCGAAGCATAAGTAAGCTAGTGCTCGATAAAGATAGTCATGTCAGTTTTCATTTCCAGAAAAACTGCACTCCCATAGAGATAACACGTAAACTGGTCAAATTTAACAATGTTACTTTTAATCCCTTTTTACGAGGTGATGCCGTCATCCAAATAAATTGTTGTTATTATATATCTGAAAGACCATTTAATAAGCTACAACATATTGAAATTTGGACGAAAATCAACTAAAGAATAAGTGAGATATGCTTGAATGAACTTGAAATTTGATGACGTCATTTTGAAAATTTACTTTTTTAACTTTATTAAGAAATTTGATATATTTTAATCATTTTTCCAGCATTGCCAACCCATGAAATGACATGTACAACTCATCAGCTTTCAGAATATGTAAAGAAAATGGGGGGTCACCGTCCATCCTGACGAGTAAAATCGGATTTAAAATTGGCAGTTTTTTGGCATTGTTGCACTGTATATCGCCATTGACGCGCGCGCGGAATTTCAACTTTGACGGTCCCGTATGACGTCATTTTGAGTGGGATTGACTTGAAACTTGGTAGAAATATTCCTTGATATTTCAGACATCCGATCAAAGTGAAAAAACGGGAAATTTTCATTGCATATGAGCTGTGCGTGTGTATATGTGCGCGCGCGTACGCGTCCGTCCAATTTTGTAAATTTTTCAAAAAATGCTCTAAATCTTCTGAAACGTGTGCAAAAAAAATTTGAGCTCGATTTGAGCATACAAATATTTCAACGCGCGCGTACGCGCACGTTTGAAGAGAAAACATGAATTTTGATTACATGAGTAGAATGCGCTTGACTTGAAATATATGTGACGTAAGTTTCATTGAAAATTTTCATTCCATTAAAGAGATATGATTGAGAATGTGTTTTCATATAATGACGTCATAGTGACGTCACGGTCGACTAATCACTATGATTTTATTAGGAGGATCGTCTTTGGGACATGATACATGCATGGTATAATTTTGACATTGATAGGAAGAGGACTTTCAAGAGATTAG
This sequence comes from Diadema setosum, assembly GCA_033980235.1. Lineage (NCBI taxonomy): Eukaryota > Metazoa > Echinodermata > Echinoidea > Diadematoida > Diadematidae > Diadema > Diadema setosum. Next base: position 23,291,589 of record CM067074.1, read on the forward strand.
CGATACACAATTTTTGCGGAGAAAGAAGAAGAAAAACAAAGAATCAGTACAGATACAGAAGGTGATCCGAGAGGATACTCGGATCACCTAACTAGACTTGGAATTTGTCAAGACTGATAAATTAGGTGATCCGATTTTTTTTAATCACTGATTCGAGTCCTGATCGCAATAGGCATGACCATATAGGTTTCATCTGTGTTTAGAGACATTGGACGTGTGATATTTGGATTCTCATTTAGAAAAGAGAGTCAGGTCTGCTATCTTTGTTACCAAATTCGGTATACACTATAACGAAGATACAGAATGAAGTATATTTGACCATTGACCCAACTTTGCACAGCCAAGATGGCATCTGAGCAAAAAGTGGTTATTTTGTGAAATGATTCTTGTAACATGGCCTTTGCGTGTGCAAAATATGGGAAAGATAGGACATGTATTCACCAAGATACAGGTTAAAACATTTATGACCTTTGACCCTAATTTACATACCCAAGATGGTGTCTGATCAAGTAGTTGTTATTTATAAAATAATGTACGTGACATAAACTAAACATGTGCAAAATATGGGGATGATAGGGGCTGTTTTTCTTGAGTTATTGCAAAGAAAGTTGCAGAGAGAAAGAAATATCTCAATACATCGAAGATAAGTTTGATGTCAACCAAGTTTTTTGACGTGATCTCGGCGTCGTATGAAAAAATGGAGAATCACTGATGATAGCCCAAAGTCTCAGCTACAACATATTAAAATCTGGGAGAAATTTACAGAAGAGTAAGTGAGGTAGTGCTCGATAAAGACCGTCATGTCAATTTTCATTTCCAGAAAAATTCCCTCCCATAGAGATAACACGTAAACTGGTTAAATTTGACAAGGTTACATTATATCCATTTTCACGTGGTGAAGACATCATCCGATTAAAACTTTGATTAACAAAACTTAAAGAGTATTACATTGGCTACAACATACTAAAATCTGGAAGAAATTCACCGAAGGGTAATTGAGCTAGTCGGCGATAAAGACAATCATGTCAATTTTGACATCTAGAAAAATTCCCTCCCATAGAGATAACACGTCATAATGAAGATAAAGAAAGAAGTACATATGACCTTTGACCCTACTTTGCACAGACAAGATGGCGTCTGAGCAAAAAGTGGTTATTTTGTGAAATGATTCTTGTAACATGGTCTTTACGTATGCAAAATATGGGAAAGATAAGACATGTATTCACCAAGATACAGGATGAAACATTTTTGACCTTTGACCCTAATTTACATACCCAAGAAGGTGCCCGATCAAGTAGTTGTTATTTTATGAAATAATGTACGTGACATAAACTAAACATGTGCAAAATATTGGGCTGATAGAACTTGTTTTTCTTGAGTTATTGCAAAGAAAGTTGCAGAAAGAAAGGAATATGAAAATACATGGAAGATAAGCTTTAATTTCAACCAAGTTTTTGGGCATGATGCCGACTCCGTATGAAAAAACGAAGGGCACACTTACGATAGCCCAAAGTCTCAGCTACAACATACTAAAATATGGGAGAAATTCACCGAAGCATAAGTGAGCTAGTGCTCGATAAAGATAGTCATGTCAGTTTTCATTTCCAGAAAAACTGCACTCCCATAGAGATAACACGTAAACTGGTCAAATTTAACAATGTTACTTTTAATCCCTTTTTACGAGGTGATGCCGTCATCCAATCAAATTGTTGTTATTATATATCTGAAAGACCATTTAATAAGCTACAACATATTGAAATTTGGACGAAAATCAACTAAAGAATAAGTGAGATATGCTTGAATGAACTTGAAATTTGATGACGTCATTTTGAAAATTTACTTTTTTTACTTTATTAAGAAATTTGATACCTTTTAATCATTTTTTCAGCATCGCCAACCCATGAAATGACATGTACAACTCATCAGCTTTCAGAATATGTAAAGAAAATGGGGGGTCACCGTCCATCCTGACGAGTAAAATCGGATTTAAAATTGGCAGTTTTTTGGCATTGTTGCACTGTATATCGCCATTGACGCGCGCGCGGAATTTCAACTTTGACGGGCCCGTATGACGTCATTTTGAGTCGGATTGACTTGAAACTTGGTAGAAATATTCCTTGACATTTCAGACATCCGATCAAAGTGAAAAAATGGGAAATTGTTATTGCATATGAGCTGTGCGTGCGTATATGCGCGCGCGCGTACGCGTCCGTCCGATTTTTTCAATTTAAAAAAAATGCTCCAAATTCTCTGAAACGTGTGTAAAAAAATTTTGAGCTCGATTGGAGCATACAAATATTTCAACGCGCGCGTACGCGCACGTTTTAAGAGTACAGATGAATTTTGAGAACATAAGTAGAATCAACTTGATTCGAACTATATGTGAGGTCAAGTTCATAGAAAAATTCCATTCCATTAATGAGATATGAATGACAATGTGTTTTCATATAATGACCTCATAGTGACGTCACGGTCGACTGATCACTTTGATTTTATTAGATCTGTCGTCTTTGGGACATGATACATATATGGTATAAATTTGACATTGATAGGATGAGGACTTTCTAAGCTAACCTCTACACAACATTTGAGGAGAAAGAACTTTTTTTGTGACAACGGGAAGTTTAACACTAGAACCGGAATTTGTCAACACTGACAAATTAGGTGATCCGATCTCTTCGAAAATCAATTATTTGAGTCCTGATCCAAATATTCATAACCATACAGGTTTCATCTGTGTTGACGGGACATTGGCCGTGTGATGTTTGTGAATTCTCATTTAGAAAAGGGAGTTCGACCTGCCATCTTTGGTACCGAATTCCGTATACACTAACGGAAATACAGAATGAAGTATATTTGACCTTTGACCTCACTTTGCACACCCAAGATGGCGTGTAAGCAAAAAGTGATTATTTTATGAAATGATTCTTGTAACATGGTCTTTGCGTGTGCAAAATATGGGAAAGATAGGACATGTATTCACCAAGATACAGGATGAAACATTTATGACCTTTGACCCAAATTTACATACCCAAGATGTTGTCCGATCAAGTAGTTGTTATTTTATGAAATAATGTACGTGACATGTACTAAACATGTGCAAAATATGGGATTGATAGCCATTGTTGTTGTTCATCTATTGCACAGAAAGTAGTAGAAAGAAAGAAAAATAAAGAAAAAATTATGTTATTTTATAGAAATTTGAAGGAGAAGCATAAAAAAATCAGAAAAAGATAAAGTAAGGAAGGGGAGATTAAGATTAACTAAGAAAAAGAAGAAAAAAGTGTTAAAAAAAATTAAAAAAAAAATATTGGCAGGAGCGAGCCTCGAACCAGGGACCTTAGGATTACGAGTCGGATGCGCTACGCAATGACCTATTTCATTCTCCATAGGCCCTGTGTATTAAGCAAAATGACGCTGCATCGAAGCCTCGTGAAATTTTCAACCAAGGTTTTCGACGTGATGCCGACATCGTATGAAAAAATGGAGGGCACACTTACGATAGCCCAGAGTCTCAGCTACAACATACTAAAATCTGGGAGAAATTCACCGAAGCATAAGTGAGCTAGTGCTCTAAAAAGAGAGTCATGTCAATTTTCAATGCCAGAAAAACTGCTCTCCCATAGAGATAACACGTAAACTAATCAAATTTGACAATATTACTTTCAATCCATTTTTACGAGGTGATGCCGTCCTCCAATCAAAATGTTGTAATTTTATTAATGAAAGATCATTTAATAAGCTACAACATACTGAAATTTGGGTGTAAATTGGCAAAGGATAAGTGAGATACGCTCGAGTGAACTTGAAATTTGATGACGTCATTTTGAAAATTTACTTTTTTTACTTTATTAAGAAATTTGATATCTTTTGATCATTTTGCCAGCATAGCCAACCCATGAAATAACATATCCAACTCATCAGCTTTCAGAATATGTAAAGAAAATGGGGGGTCACCGTCCATCCTGACGAGTAAAATCGGATTTAAAATTGGCGTTTTTTTGGCATCGTTGCACTGTATATCGCCATTGACGCGCGCGCGGAATTTCACCTTTGACGGGCCCGTATGACGTCATATTGAGTCGGATTGACTTGAAACTTGGTAGAATTATTCCTTGACATTTTAGGCATCTGATGAGAGTGAAAAAACGGGAAATTTCCATTGCATATGAGCTGTGTGTGCGAATATGTGCGCGCGCGTACGCGTCCGTCCAATTTTTTCAATTTTTCAAAAAATGCTCCAAATGGTCTGAAACGTGTGCAAAAAAAATTTGAGCTCGATTTGAGCATACAAATATTTCAACGCGCGCGTAAGCGCACGTTTTAAGAGAAAATATGAATTTTGAGAATATGAGTAGAATGCGCATAACTTGAATTATATTTGACGTAAATTTCATTGCAAAATTCCATTCCATTAATGAGATATGATTGATAATGTGTTTTCATATAATGACGTCATAGTGACGTCACGGTCGACTGATCACTTTGATTTTAGTTCGATTGCCGTCTTTGGGAGACGATACATATGTGGTATAAGTTTGAAATCGATAGGAAGAGGACTTTCTGAGCTAATCGATGCACAACTTTTGGGGAGAAATAACAAAGAATCAGTACAGATACAGAAGGTGATCCGAAGGATACTCGGATCACCTAACTAGACTTGGAATTTGTCAACACTGACAAATTAGGTGATCCGATCTGTTCGTAAATCAACGATTTGAGTCTCCTGATCCCAATAGGCATGACCATACCGGTTTCATCTGTGTTTAGTGGACATTGGCCGTGTGATGTTTGGATTCTCATTTAGAAAAGGTAGTCAGACCTGACATCTATGGTACACAATTCCGTATACACTAACGAAGATACAGAATGAAGTATATTTGACCTTTGACCCCAATTTGCACAGACAAGATGGCATCTGAGCAAAAAGTGGTTATTTTGTGAAATGATCCTTGTAATATGGTCTTTACGTGTGCAAAATATGGGAAAGATAAGACATGTATTCACCAAGATACAGGATGATACATTTATGACCTTTGACCCTAATTTACATACCCAAGATGACGTCTGATCAAGTAGTTGTTATTTTATGAAATAATGTACGTGACATGAACTAAACATGTGCAAAATATGGGGGTGATAAGGCCTGTTTTTCTTGAGTTATTGTAAAGAAAGTTGCAGAAAGAAAGAAGTATCTCAATACATCGAAGATAAGCTTTAATTTCAACCACGTTTTTTGACGTGATCCCGACATCGTATGAAAAAATGGAGGGCATACTCTCGATAGCCCAAAGTCTCAGCTACAACCTATTAAAATCTGGGAGAAATTCACCGAAGCATAAGTGAGCTAGTGCTCGATAAAGACAATCATGTCAATTTTCACATCTACAAAAATTCCCTCCCATAGAGATAACACGTCATAACGAAGATAAAGAAAGAAGTACATATGACCTTTGATCCCACTTTGCAAAGCCAAGATGGCATCTGAGCAAAAAGTGGTTATTTTGTGAAATGATCCCTGTAACATGGTCTTTACGTGTGCAAAATATGGAAAAGATAAGACATGTATTCACCAAGATACAAGATGATACATTTATGACCTTTGACCCTAATTTACATACCCAAGATGACGTCTGATCAAGTAGTTGTTATTTTATGAAATAATGTACGTGACATGAACTAAACATGTGCAAAAAATGGGGATGATAGGGGGTGTTTTTCTTGAGTTATTGCAGAGAAAGTTGCAGAAAGAAAGAAATATCTCAATACATCGAAGATAAGTTTGATTTCAACCAAGTTTTTTGACGTGATCTCGGCGTCGTATGAAAAAATAGAGAGAACTTTGACGACAGCTCAAAGTCTCAGCTACAACATACTAAAATCTGGGAGAAATTCACCAAAGAGTAAGTGAGCTAGTGCTCGATAAAGACCGTCATGTCAATTTTCATTTCCAGAAAAATTCCCTCCCATAGAGATAACACGTAAACTGGTTAAATTTGACAAGGTTACATTATATCCATTTTCACGAGGTGAAGACATCATCCGATTAAAACTTTGATGAATAAAACTTAAAGAGTATTAAATTGGCTACAACATACTAAAATCTGGAAGAAATTCACCGAAGGGTAAGTGAGCTAGTCGTCGATAAAGACAATCATGTCAATTTTCACATCTAGACAAATTCCCTCCCATAGAGATAACACGTCATAATGAAGATAAAGAAAGAAGTACATATGACCTTTGACCCTACTTTGCACAGACAAGATGGCGTCTGAGCAAAAAGTGGTTATTTTGTGAAATGATTCTTGTAACATGGTCTTTACGTATGCAAAATATGGGAAAGATAAGACATGTATTCACCAAGATACAGGATGAAACATTTTTGACCTTTGACCCTAATTTACATACCCAAGAAGGTGCCCGATCAAGTAGTTGTTATTTTATGAAATAATGTAGGTGACATAAACTAAACATGTGCAAAATATTGGGCTGATAGAGCTTGTTTTTCTTGAGTTATTGCAAAGAAAGTTGCAGAAAGAAAGAAATATCTCAATACATCGAAGATAAGCTTTAATTTCAACCAAATTTTTTGACGTGATGCCGACATCGTATGAAAAAACGAAGGACACACTTACGATAGCTTAAAGTCTCAGCTACAACATATTAAAATCTGGGAGAAATTCACCGAAGCATAAGTGAGCTGGTGCTCGATAAAGATAGTCATGTCAGTTTTCATTTCCAGGAAAACTGCACTCCCATAGAGATAACACGTAAACTGGTCAAATTTGACAATGTTACTCTTAATCCCTTTTTACGAGGTGATGCCGTCATCCAATTAAAATGTTGTTATTATATGACTGAAAGACCATTTAATGAGCTACAACATATTGAAATTTGGATGAAAATCAACAAAAGAATAAGTGATATATGCTTGAGTAAACTTAAAATTCGATGACGTCATTTTGAAAATTTACTTTTTTTACTTTATTAAGAAATTTGATATCTTTTCATCATTTTTCCAGCATCGCCAACCCGTGAAATGACATGTACAATTCATCAGCTTTCAGAATATGTAAAAAAAATGGGGGGTCACCGTCCATCCTGACGATTAAAATTGGATTTAAAATTGGCGGTTTTTTGCATTGTTGCGCTGTATATCGCCATTGACGCGCGCGCGGAATTTCATTTTTGACGGGCCCGTGTGACGTCATATTGAGTCAGATTGACGTGAAACTTGGTAGAAATATTCCTTGACATTTCAGGCATCCGATAAGTGTGAAAAAACGGGAAATTTCTATTGCATATGAGCTGTGCGGGCGTATGTGTGCGCGCGCGTACGCGTCCGTCCAATTTTTTTAATTTTTCAAAAATTGCTCCAATTGGTCTGAAACGTGTGCAAAAAAAATTTGAGCTCGATTTGAGCATACAAATATTTCAACGCGCGCGTACGCGCACGTTTTAAGAGAAAATATGAATTTTGAGAATATGAGTAGAATGCGCATAACTTGAAATATATGTGACATAAATTTCATTGAAAAATTCTATTCCATCAATGAGATATGATTGAGAATGTGTTTTCATATAATGACGTCATAGTGACGTCACGGTCGACTGATCAGTATTATACATTAGATCTGTCGTCTTTGGGACATGATACATATATGGTATAATTTTGAAATTGATAGGACGAGGACTTTCTGAGCTAACCTCTACACAAATTTTGTCCAGAAATAAAGAAGAAGAAGAACCAACAAAGAATCCGTACAGATACAGAAGGTGATCCGAAGGATACTCGGATCACCTAACAAAGAATCCGTACAGATACAGAAGGTGATCCGAGAGGATACTCGGATCACCTAATGAAGCTAAGCTTTGATTACTTAAGCCGAGTTTTTCGACGTGCTTTTGACGTCGTATGAAAAAACGGAGGACGTATTACGATAGCGCAAAGTCTCAGCTACAACATATTAAAATCTGGGAGAAATTCATCGAAGGGTGAGTGAGCTGGTGCTCGATAAAGACAATCATGTCAATTTTCACATCTAGAAAAATTCCCTCCCATAGAGATAACACGTCATAATGACGATAAAGAAAGAAGTACATATGACCTTTGACCCCACTTTGCACAGACAAGATGTCATCTGAGCAAAAAGTGGTTATTTTGTGATATGATCCTTGTAACATGGTCTTTACGTGTGCAAAATATGGGAAAGATAGAACATGTATTCACCAAGATACGGGATGAAACATTTATGACCTTTGACCCTAATTTACATACTCAAGATGGCATCTGATCAAGTAGTTGTTATTTTATGAAATAATGAACGTGACATGAACTAAGCATGTGCAAAATATGGTGTTGATAGGGTATGTTTTTCTTGAGTTATTGCAAAGAAAGTTGCAGAAAGAAAGAAATATTTCAATACAACGAATATAAGCTTTAATTTCAACCAAGTTTATTGACGTGATCCCGACATCGTATGAAAAAACAAAAGGCACACTAACGATAGCCCAAAGTCTCAGCTACAACATATTAAAATCTGGGAGAAATTCACCGAAGCATAAGTGAGCTACTGCTCGAAAAGGACAGTCATGTCAATTTTCATTCCAGAAAAACTGCACTCCCATAGAGATAACACGTAAACTGGTCAAATTCGACAAGGTTACTTTCAATCCATTTTTACGAGGTTATGCTGTCATTCAATCAAAATTGTGTTATTACATAACTGATAGAGCATTAAATTAGCTACAGCATACTGAAATCTGGGTGAAAATTGGCCAAGGATAAGTGAGATACGCTCGAGTAAACTTGAAATTTGATGACGTCATTTTGAAATTTTACTCTTTTTGATTTATTAAGAAATTTGATACCTTTTCATCTTTTTTTCAGCATTGCCAACCCATGAAATGACATGTTCAACTCATCAGTTTTCAAAATATGTCAAGAAAATGGGGGGTCACCGTCTATCCTGGCGAGTAAACTCGGATTTAAAATTGGCGGTTTTTTGGCATTGTTGCACTGTATATCGCCATTAACGCGCGCGCGGATTTTCAACTTCGACGGGCCCGTATGACGTCATATTGAGTCGGATTGACTTGAAACTTGGCAGAAATATTCCTTGACATTTCAGACATCCGATCTGTGTAAAAAAAGTGGAAATATCTATTGCATATAAGCTATACGTGCGTATATGCGCGCGCGCGTACGCGTCCGTCCAATTTTTTCAATTTTTCAAAAAATGCTCCAAATGGTCTGAAACGTGTGCAAAAAAAATTTGAGCTCGATTTGAGCATACAAATATTTCGACGCGCGCGTACGCGCGCGTTTTAAGAGAAAATATGAATTTTGAGAATATGAGTAGAATGCGCATAACTTGAAATATATGTGACGTAAATTTCATTAAAAAATTCTATTCCATTAATGAGATATGATTGAGAATGTGTTTTCATATAATGACGTCATAGTGACGTCACGGTCGACTGATCAGTATTATACATTAGATCTGTCGTCTTTGGGACATGATACATATATGGTATAATTTTGAAATTGATAGGACGAGGACTTTCTGAGCTAACCTCTACACAAATTTTGTCCAGAAATAAAGAAGAAGAAGAAGAAGAACCAACAAAGAATCCGTACAGATACAGAAGGTGATCCGAGAGGATACTCGGATCACCTAATGAAGCTAAGCTTTGATTACTTAAGCCGAGTTTTTCGACGTGCTTTTGACGTCGTATGAAAAAACGGAGGACGTATTACGATAGCGCAAAGTCTCAGCTACAACATATTAAAATCTGGGAGAAATTCATCGAAGGGTGAGTGAGCTGGTGCTCGATAAAGACAATCATGTCAATTTTCACATCTAGAAAAATTCCCTCCCATAGAGATAACACGTCATAATGACGATAAAGAAAGAAGTACATATGACCTTTGACCCCACTTTGCACAGACAAGATGTCATCTGAGCAAAAAGTGGTTATTTTGTGATATGATCCTTGTAACATGGTCTTTACGTGTGCAAAATATGGGAAAGATAGAACATGTATTCACCAAGATACGGGATGAAACATTTATGACCTTTGACCCTAATTTACATACTCAAGATGGCATCTGATCAAGTAGTTGTTATTTTATGAAATAATGAACGTGACATGAACTAAGCATGTGCAAAATATGGTGTTGATAGGGTATGTTTTTCTTGAGTTATTGCAAAGAAAGTTGCAGAAAGAAAGAAATATTTCAATACAACGAATATAAGCTTTAATTTCAACCAAGTTTATTGACGTGATCCCGACATCGTATGAAAAAACGAAAGGCACATTGACGATAGCCCAAAGTCTCAGCTACAACATATTAAAATCTGGGAGAAATTCACCGAAGCATAAGTGAGCTACTGCTCGAAAAGGACAGTCATGTCAATTTTCATTCCAGAAAAACTGCACTCCCATAGAGATAACACGTAAACTGGTCAAATTTGACAAGGTTACTTTCAATCCATTTTTACGAGGTTATGCTGTCATTCAATCAAAATTGTGTTATTACATAACTGATAGAGCATTAAATTAGCTACAGCATACTGAAATCTGGGTGAAAATTGGCCAAGGATAAGTGAGATACGCTCGAGTAAACTTGAAATTTGATGACGTCATTTTGAAATTTTACTCTTTTTGATTTATTAAGAAATTTGATACCTTTTCATCTTTTTTTCAGCATTGCCAACCCATGAAATGACATGTTCAACTCATCAGTTTTCAAAATATGTCAAGAAAATGGGGGGTCACCGTCTATCCTGGCGAGTAAACTCGGATTTAAAATTGGCGGTTTTTTGGCATTGTTGCACTGTATATCGCCATTAACGCGCGCGCGGATTTTCAACTTCGACGGGCCCGTATGACGTCATATTGAGTCGGATTGACTTGAAACTTGGCAGAAATATTCCTTGACATTTCAGACATCCGATCTGTGTAAAAAAAGTGGAAATATCTATTGCATATAAGCTATACGTGCGTATATGCGCGCGCGCGTACGCGTCCGTCCAATTTTTTCAATTTTTCAAAAAATGCTCCAAATGGTCTGAAACGTGTGCAAAAAAAATTTGAGCTCGATTTGAGCATACAAATATTTCGACGCGCGCGTACGCGCGCGTTTTAAGAGAAAATATGAATTTTGAGAATATGAGTAGAATGCGCATAACTTGAAATATATGTGACGTAAATTTCATTAAAAAATTCTATTCCATTAATGAGATATGATTGAGAATGTGTTTTCATATAATGACGTCATAGTGACGTCACGGTCGACTGATCAGTATTATACATTAGATCTGTCGTCTTTGGGACATGATACATATATGGTATAATTTTGAAATTGATAGGACGAGGACTTTCTGAGCTAACCTCTACACAAATTTTGTCCAGAAATAAAGAAGAAGAAGAAGAACCAACAAAGAATCCGTACAGATACAGAAGGTGATCCGAGAGGATACTCGGATCACCTAACTAGACTTGGAATTTGTCAACACTGACAAATTAGGTGATCCGATCTTTTCGAAAATCAATGATTTGAGTTCTGATCCCAATATAGGCATGACCATACAGGTTTCATCTGTGTTTAGGAACATTGGCCGTGTGATGTTTGGATTCTCATTTAGAAAAGGGAGTCAGGTCTGCCATCTTTGGTACCAAATTCCGTATACACTATAACGAAGATACAAAATGAAGTACATATGACCTTTGACCCCACTTTGCACAGCCAAGATGGCATCTGAGCAAAAAGTGGTTATTTTGTGAAATGATCCTTGTAACATGGTCTTTACGTGTGCAAAATATGGCAAAGATAAGACATGTATTCACCAAGATACAAGATGATACATTTATGATCTTTGACCCTAATTTACATACCCAAGATGACGTCTGATCAAGTAGTTGTTATTTTATGAAATAATGTACGTGACATGAACTAAACATGTGCAAAATATGGGGATGATAGGGGGTGTTTTTCTTGAGTTATTGCAGAGAAAGTTGCAGAAAGAAAGAAATATCTCAATACATCGAAGATAAGTTTGATTTCAACCAAGTTTTTTGACGTAATCTCGGCGTCGTATGAAAAAATAGAGGGCACCTCGACGACAGCTCAAAGTCTCAGCTACAACATACTAAAATCTGGGAGAAATTCACCGAAGAGTAAGTGAGCTAGTGCTCGATAAAGACCGTCATGTCAATTTTCATTTCCAGAAAAATTCCCTCCCATAGAGATAACACGTAAACTGGTAAATTTGACAAGGTTACATTATATCCATTTTCACGAGGTGAAGACATCATCCGATTAAAACTTTGATTGAACAAAACTTAAAGAGTATTACATTGGCTACAACATACTAAAATCTGGAAGAAATTCACCGAAGGGTAATTGAGCTAGTCGTCGATAAAGACAATCATGTCAATGTTCACATCTAGAAAAATTCCCTCCCATAGAGATAACACGTCATAATGAAGATAAAGAAAGAAGTACATATGACCTTTGACCCTACTTTGCACAGACAAGATGGCGTCTGAGCAAAAAGTGGTTATTTTGTGAAATGATTCTTGTAACATGGTCTTTACGTATGCAAAATATGGGAAAGATAAGACATGTATTCACCAAGATACAGGATGAAACATTTTTGACCTTTGACCCTAATTTACATACCCAAGAAGGTGCCCGATCAAGTAGTTGTTATTTTATGAAATAATGTACGTGACATAAACTAAACATGTGCAAAATATTGGGCTGATAGAGCTTGTTTTTCTTAAGTTATTGCAAAGAAAGTTGCAGAAAGAAAGGAATATGAAAATACATGGAAGATAAGCTTTAATTTCAACCAGGTTTTTGGGCATGATGCCGACTCCGTATGAAAAAACGAAGGGCACACTTACGATAGCCCAAAGTCTCAGCTACAACATACTAAAATATGGGAGAAATTCACCGAAGCATAAGTGAGCTAGTGCTCGATAAAGATAGTCATGTCAGTTTTCATTTCCAGAAAAACTGCACTCCCATAGAGATAACACGTAAACTGGTCAAATTTAACAATGTTACTTTTAATCCCTTTTTACGAGGTGATGCCGTCATCCAATCAAATTGTTGTTATTATATATCTGAAAGACCATTTAATAAGCTACAACATATTGAAATTTGGACGAAAATCAACTAAAGAATAAGTGAGATATGCTTGAATGAACTTGAAATTTGATGACGTCATTTTGAAAATTTACTTTTTTAACTTTATTAAGAAATTTGATATATTTTAATCATTTTTCCAGCATTGCCAACCCATGAAATGACATGTACAACTCATCAGCTTTCAGAATATGTAAAGAAAATGGGGGGTCACCGTCCATCCTGACGAGTAAAATCGGATTTAAAATTGGCAGTTTTTTGGCATTGTTGCACTGTATATCGCCATTGACGCGCGCGCGGAATTTCAACTTTGACGGACCCGTATGACGTCATTTTGAGTGGGATTGACTTGAAACTTGGTAGAACTATTCCTTGACATTTCAGACATCCGATCAAAGTGAAAAAACGGGAAATTTTCATTGCATATGAGCTGTGCGTGCGTATATGTGCGCGCACGTACGCGTCCGTCCAATTTTTTCAATTTTTCAAAAAATGCTCCAAATGGTCTGAAACGTGTGCAAAAAAATTTTCAGCTCGATTGGAGCATACAAAATATTTCAACGCGCGCGTACGCGCACGTTTCAAGAGAAAATATGAATTTTGATTATATGAGTAGAATGCGGTTGACCTGAACTATATGTGACATAAATTTCATTGAAAAATTCCATTCCATTATCGAGATATGATTGAAAATGTGTTTTCATATAATGACGTCATAGTGACGTCACGGTCGACTGATCACTACGATTTTACTTGACCCGTCGTCTTTGGGACATGATACACATATGGTATAATTTTGACATTGATAGGAAGAGGACTTTCTGAGCTAATCGATACACAAATTTTGTCCAGAAATAAAGAAGAAGAAGAAGAAGGAAAACAAAGAACTAGAGATTGTAATTTGTCATCACTGACAAATTAAGGTGATCCGATTTTTTTTTTAATCAATGATTCAAGTCCTGATCACAATAGGCATGACCATGCAGGTTTCATCTGTGTTCAGAGATATTGGCCGTGTGATGTTTGGATTCTCATTTAGAAAAGGGAGTCATATCTGCCATCTTTGGTACCAAATCTGTATACACTATAACGAAGATACAGCAACAAGTACATATGACCTTTGACCCCACTTTGCACAACCTAGATGGCATCTGAGCAAAAAGTGGTTATTTTGTGAAATGATTCTTGTAACATTATCTTTGCGTGTGCAAAATATGGGATAGATAAGACATGTATTCACCAAGATATACAGGATAAAACATTTGTGACCTTTGACCCTAATTTACATACCCAAGATGTTGTCCGATCAAGTAGTTGTTATTTTATGAAATAATGTACGTGACATGAACTAAACATGTGCACAATATGGGGATGATAGGGGCTGTTTTTCTTGAGTTATTGCAAAGAAAGTTGCAGAAACATAGAAATATCTTAGTACATCGAAAATAAGCTTAATTTCAACCAAGTATTTTAACATGATTCTGACATTAAATGAAAACACAAAGGGCATGTAACGATAGCGCAAAGTCTGAGTTACAACGTATTAAATTCTGAGAAAAATTCACCGAAGGGTATGTGAGCTAGTGCTCGATAAAGACAATCGTGTCAATATTAACATCTAGAAAAATTCCCTCCCATAGAGATAACACGTCATAACGAAGATACAGAAAAAAGTACATATGACCTTTCACCCCACTTTGCACACCCAAGATGGCTTCTGAACAAAAAGTGATTATTTTATGAAATGATTCTTGTAACATGGTCTTTACGTGTGCAAAATATGGAAAAGATAGAACATGTATTCACCAAGATACAGGATGAAATATTTATGACCTTTGACCCTAATTTACATACACAAGATGGCGTCTGATCAAGTAGTTGTTATTTTATGAAATAATGTACGTGACATGAACTAAACATGTGCAAATTATGGTGGTGATAGGGTACGTTTTTCTTGAGCTATTGCAAAGAAAGTTGCAGAAAGAAAGAAATATTCCAATACATCGAAGATAAGCTTTAATTTCAACCAAGATTTTGGACATGATCCCGACACCGTATGAAAAAATAAATGGTACATTTACGATAGCCCAAAGTCTCAGCTACAACATACTTAAATCTGGGAGAAATTCACCGAAGCATAAGGGAGCTAGTGCTCGAAAAGGACAGTCATGTCAATTTTCATTTCCAGAAAAACTGCACTCCCATAGAGATAACACGTAAACTGGTCAAATTTGACAAGGTTACTTTCAATCCATTTTTACGAGGTGATGCCGTCATCCAATTAAAATTGTGTTATTACATTTATGAAAGACCATTAAATAAGCTACAACATACTGAAATTTGGGTGAAAATCGGTAAAGGATAAGAAAGATACGCTCGAGTAAACTTGAAATTTGATGACGTCATTTTGAAAATTTACATTTTTTATTTTATTAAGAAATTTGATACCTTTTAATCATTTTTTCAGCATCGCCAACCTATGCAATGACATGTACAATTCATCAGCTTTCAAAATATGTAAAGAAAATGGGGGGTCACCGTCCATCCTGACGAGTAAAATCGGATTTAAAATTGGCGGTTTTTTGGCATAGTCGCACTGTATATCGCCATTGACGCGCGCGCGGAATTTCAACTTTGACGGGCCCGTATGACGTCATATTGAGTCGGATTGACTTGAAACTTGGTAGAAATATTCACTGACATTTCAGACATCCGATCAAAGTAAAAAAACGGGAAATTTCTATTGTATATGAGCTATACGTGCGTATATGCGCGCGCGCGTACGCGTCCGTCCGATTTTTTCAATTTTTCAAAAAATGCTCTAAATGGTCTGAAACGTGTGCAAAAAAATTTTGAGCTCGATTGGAGCATACAAATAATTCAACGCGCGCGTACGCGCACGTTTTAAGAGTATAGATGAATTTTGAAAACATGAGTAGAATTAGCTTAATTTGAACTATATGTGACGTAAATTTCATTGAAAAATTCTATTCCATTAATGAGATATGCATGAAAATGTGTTTTCATATAATGACGTCATAGTGACGTCACGGTCGACTGATCACTATGATTTTACTTGCGCTGTCGTCTTTGAGACACGATACATATATGGTATAAGTTTGACATTGATAGGCAATGCACTTTCAGAGCTAACCTCTGCACAACTTTTGTCCAGAAATAAAGAAAGAAAGAAAGAAAGAAAGAAAGAATCCGTACAGATACAATAGGTGATCCGAGAGGATTCTCGGATCACCTAACTAGAACCGGAATTTGTCAACACTGACAAATTAGGTGATCCGATCTCTTTGGAAATCAATGATATTTGTCCTGATCCATATAGGCATGACCAAACAGGTTTCATCTGTGTTAATAGGGACATTGACCGTGTGATATTTGGATTCTCATTTAGAAAAGGGAGTGAGACCTGCCATCTTTGGTACCGAATTCCGTATACACTATCGGAAATACAGAATGAAGTATATGTGACCTTTGACCTCACTTTGCCCACCCAAGATGGCGTCTAAGCAAAAAGTGGTTATCTTATGAAATGATTCTTGTAACATGGTCTTTGCGTGTGCAAAATATGGGAAAGATAGGACATGTATTCACCAAGATACAGGATGAAACATTTATGACCTTTGACCCTAATTTACATACCCAAGATGGTGTCCGATCAAGTAGTTGTTATTTTATGAAATAATGTACGTGACATGTACTAAACATGTGCAAAATATGAGATTGGTAGCCACTGTTGTTGTTCATCTATTGCACAGAAAGTAGTAGAAAGAAAGAAAAATAAAGAAAAAATTATGTTATTTTATAGAAATTTGAAGGGGAAGCGTAAAAAAAAAATCAGAAAAAGACAAAGTAAGGAAAGGGAGATTAAGATTAACTAAAGAAAAAGAAGAAAAAAGTGTTTTAAAAAATTTAAAAAAATATTGGCAGGGGTGAGCTTCGAACCAGGGACCTTAGGATTACGAGTCGGATGCGCTACGCAATGACCTATTTCATTCTCCATAGGCCCTGTGTATTAAGCAAAATGACGCTGCATCGAAGCTTCGTGCCATTTTCAACCAAGTTTTTCGACGTGATGCCGACGTTGTATGAAAAAATGGAGGGCACACTTACGATAGCCCAAAGTCTCAGCTACAACATACTAAAATCTGGGAGAAATTCACCGAAGCATAAGTGAGCTAGTGCTCGAAAAAGAGAGTCATGTCAATTTTCACTGCCAGAAAAACTGCCCTCCCATAGAGATAACACGTAAACTGGGCAAATTTGACAATATTACTTTCAATCCATTTTTACGAGGTGATGCCGTCATCCAATCAAAATGTTGTAATTATATTAATGAAAGATCATTTTATAAGCTACAACATACTAAAATCTGGGTGTAAATTGGCAAAGGATAGGTGAGATACGCTCGAGTGAACTTGAAATATGATGACGTCATTTTGAAAATTTACTTTTTTTACTTTATTAAGAAATTTGATATCTTTTAATCATTTTGCCAGCATCGCCAACCCATGAAATAACATGTTCAACTCATCAGCTTTCAGAATATGTACAGAAAATGGGGGGTTACCGTCCATCCTGACGAGTAAAATCGGATTTAAAATTGGCGTTTTTTTGGCATCGTTGCACTGTATATCGCCATTGACGCGCGCGCGGAATTTCAACTTTGACGGGCCCGTATGACGTCATATGGAGTTGGATTGACTTGAAACTTTGTAGAAATATTCCTTGACATTTTAGGCATCCGATAAGTGTAAAAAAACGGGAAATTTCAATTGCATATGAGCTGTGTGGGCGAATACGTGCGCGCGCGTACGCGTCCGTCCAATTTTTTCAATTTTTCAAAAAATGCTCCAAATGGTCTGAAACGTGTGCAAAAAAATTTTGAGCTCGATTTGAGCATACAAATATTTCAACGCGCGCGTACGCGCACGTTTTAAGAGAAAATATGAATTTTGAGAATATGAATAAAATGCCCATAACTTGAAATGTATGTGACGTAAATTTCATTGAAGAATTCTATTCCATTAATGAGATATGATTGAAAATGTGTTTTCATATAATGACGTCATAGTGACGTCACGGTTGACTGATCACTAGGATTTTACTTGATCTGTCGTCTTTGGGACATCATACATATATGGTATAAGTTTGACATTGAAAGGTAATGCACTTTCTGAGCTAACCGCTGCACAAATTTTGCCCAGAAATAAAGAAGAACTAGAGATTGTAATTTGTCATCACTGACAAATTAAGGTGATCCGATTTTTTTTAATCAATGATTCAAGTCCTGATCGCAATAGGCATGACCATGCAGGTTTCATCTGTGTTCAGAGACATTGGCCGTGTGATGTTTGGATTCTCATTTAGAAAAGGGAGTCATATCTGCCATCTTTGGTACCAAATCTGTATGCACTATAACGAAGATACAGCAACAAGTACATATGACCTTTGACCCCACTTTGCACAACCTAGATGGCATCTGAGCAAAAAGTGGTTATTTTGTGAAATGATTCTTGTAACATTATCTTTGCGTGTGCAAAATATGGGAAAGATAAGACATGTATTCACCAAGATATACAGGATAAAACATTTGTGACCTTTGACCCTAATTTACACACCCAAGATGTTGTCCGATCAAGTAGTTGTTATTTTATGAAATAATGTACGTGACATGAACTAAACATGTGCACAATATGGGGATGATAGGGGCTGTTTTTCTTGAGTTATTGCAAAGAAAGTTGCAGAAACATAGAAATATCTTAGTACATCGAAAATAAGCTTAATTTCAACCAAGTATTTTAACATGATTCCGACATTAAATGAAAACACAAAGGGCACGTAACGATCGCGCAAAGTCTGAGTTACAACGTATTAAATTCTGAGAAAAATTCACCGAAGGATATGTGAGCTACTGCTCGATAAAGACAATCGTGTCAATATTAACATCTAGAAAAATTCCCTCCCATAGAGATAACACGTCATAACGAAGATACAGAAAAAAGTTCATATGACCTTTCACCCCACTTTGCACACGCAAGATGGTATCTGAACAAAAAGTGATTATTTTATGAAATGATTCTTGTAACATGGTCTTTACCTGTGCAAAATATGGGAAAGATAGAACATGTATTCACCAAGATACAGGATGAAATATTTATGACCTTTGACCCTAATTTACATACACAAGATGGCGTCTGATCAAGTAGTTGTTATTTTATGAAATAATGTACGTGACATGAACTAAACATGTGCAAATTATGGTGGTGATAGGGTATGTTTTTCTTGAGCTATTGCAAAGAAAGTTGCAGAAAGAAAGAAATATTCCAATACATCGAAGATAAGCTTTAATTTCAACCAAGTTTTTGGACGTGATCCCGACACCGTATGAAAAAATAAATGGTACACTTACGATAGCCCAAAATCTCAGCTACAACATATCAAAATCTGGGAGAAATTCACCGAAGCATAAGGGAGCTAGTGCTCGAAAAGGACACTCATGTCAATTTTCATTTCCAGAAAAACTGCACTCCCATAGAGATAACACGTAAACTGGTCAAATTTGACAAGGTTACTTTCAATCCATTTTTACGAGGTGATGCCGTCATCCAATTAAAATTGTGTTATTACATTTGTGAAAGACCATTAAATAAGCTACAACATACTGAAATTTGGGTGAAAATCGGCAAAGGATAAGAAAGATACGCTCGAGTAAACTTGAAATTTGATGACGTCATTTTGAAAATTTACATATTTTATTTTATTAAGAAATTTGATACGTTTTAATCATTTTTTCAGCATCGCCAACCTATGCAATGACATGTACAACTCATCAGCTTTCAAAATATGTAAAGAAAATGGGGGGTCACCGTCCATCCTGACGAGTAAAATTGGATTTAAAATTGGCGGTTTTTTGGCATAGTCGCAATATATATCGCCATTGACGCGCGCGCGGAATTTCAACTTTGACGGGCCCGTATGACGTCATATTGAGTCGGATTGACTTGAAACTTGGTAGAAATATTCATTAACATTTCAGACATCCGATCAAAGTAAAAAAACGGGAAATTTCTATTGCATATGAGCTATACGTGCGTATATGCGCGCGCGCGTACGCGTCCGTCCGATTTTTTCAATTTTTCAAAAAATGCTCTAAATGGTCTGAAACGTGTGCAAAAAATTTTTGAGCTCGATTGGAGCATACAAATAATTCAACGCGCGCGTACGCGCACGTTTTAAGAGTATAGATGAATTTTGAAAACATGAGTAGAATTAGCTTAATTTGAACTATATGTGACGTAAATTTCATTGAAAAATTCTATTCCATTAATGAGATATGCATGAAAATGTGTTTTCATATAATGACGTCATAGTGACGTCACGGTCGACTGATCACTATGATTTTACTTGCGCTGTCGTCTTTGAGACACGATACATATATGGTATAAGTTTGACATTGATAGGCAATGCACTTTCTGAGCTAACCTCTGCACAACTTTTGTCCAGAAATAAAGAAAGAAAGAAAGAAAGAATCCGTACAGATACAACAGGTGATCCGAGAGGATTCTCGGATCACCTAATAAAAATATGAAGAACAAAGAATCAGTACAGATACAGAAGGTGATCCGAGAGGATACTCGGATCACCTAATCAGTACAGATACAGAAGGTGATCCGAGAGGATACTCGGATCACCTAACTAGAGATTGTAATTTGTCATCACTGACAAATTAAGGTGATCCGATTTTTTTTATCAATGATTCGAGTCCTGATCGCAATAGGCATGACCATACAAGTTTCATCTGTGTTTAGAGACATTGGCCGTGTGATGTTTGCATTCTCATTTAGCAAAGGGAGTCATATCTGCCATGTTTGGTACCAAATTCTGTATACACTATAACGAAGAAACAGCAACAAGTACATATGACCTTTGACCCACCTTTGCACTCCCAAGATTGCATCTGATGAAATAGTGGTTATTTTGTGAAATGATTCTCGCGACATCGTGTATACGTGTGAAAAATATGGGAAAGATAGGACAGGTATTCACCAAGATACAAGATGAAACATTTATGACCTTTGACCCTAATTTACATACCCAAGATGTTGTCCGATCTAGTAGTTGTTATTTTATGAAATAATGTACGTGACATGAACTAAACATGTGGAAAATATGGGGGTGATTGGGCGTGTTTTTCTTGAGTTATTGCAAAGAAAGATGCAGAAAGAAAGAAATATCTCAATACATAGAAGATAAGCTTTAAATTCAACCAAGTTTTTTATCGTGATCCCGACATCGTATGAAATAACGAAATAAATTTAATGATAGCGCAAAGTCTCAGCTAGAACATATCAAAATCTGGGAGAAATTCACCAAAGGGTAAGTGAGCTAGTGCTCGATAAAGACGATCATGTCAATATTCACATTAAAAAAAAATCCCTCCCATAGAGATAACACGTCATAACGAAGATACAAAAAGAAGTACATATGACCTTTGACCTCAATTTGCACAGACAAGATGGCATCTGAGTAAAAAGTAATTATTTTGTGAAATGATCCTTGTAACATGGTCTTTGCGTGTGCAAAATATGGGAAAGATAGGACATGTATTCACTAAGATACTCGATGAAACACTTATGACCTTTGACCCTAATTTACATACCCAAGATGGTGTCCGATCAAGTAGTTGTTATTTTATGAAATAATTGACGTGACATGAACTAAACATGTGCAAAATATGGAAGTGATAGAGGCCGTTTTTCTTGAGTTATTGCAAAGAAAGTTGCAGAAAGAAAGAAATATCTCAATACATCGAAGATAAGCCTGAATTTCAACCAAAAGTTTTGACGTGATCCCGACATCGTATGAAAAAACGAAGGGCACACTTACGGTAGCGTAAAGTCTCAGCTACAACATATTAAAATCTGGGAGAAATTCACCGAAGGGTAAGTTAGCTAGTGCTCGATAAAGATAGTCATGTCAATTTTCATTTCCAGAAAAACTGCACTCCCATAGAGATAACACGTAAACTGGTCAAATTTGACAAGATCACATTCAATCCATTTTTACGAGGTGATACCGTTATCTAATCAAAATATTGTAATTTTATGTTTGAAAGAACATAAAATAAGCTACAACATACTGAAATCTGGGTGAAAATTGACAAAGGACTAGTGAGATAAGCTTGAGTGAACTTGAAATTTGATGACGTCATTTTGAAAATTTACTTTTTTTACTTTATTAAGAAATTTGATATCTTTTAATCATTTTGTCAGCATTACCACCCCATGAAATGACATGTACAACTCATCAGCTTTCAAAATATGTAAAGAAAATGGGGGGTCACCGTCCATCCTGACGAGTAAAATCGGATCTAAAATTAGCAATTTTTTGGCATAGTTGCACTGCATATCGCCATTGACGCGCGCGCGGAATTTCAATTTTGACGGGCCCGTATGACGTCATATTGAATCGGATTGACTTGAAACTTGGTAGAAATATTCCTTGACATTTCAGACATTCGATCCGTGCGATAAAACGTGAAATTTCTATTGCATATGAGCTTTGCGTGCGTATATGCGCGCGCGCGTACGCGTCCGTCGATTTTTTTTGAAATGCAGTAAATGACCTGAAACGTGTGCAAAACAATTTTGAGGTTGATTGGAGCATGTTTAAATTTCAACGCGCGCGTACGCGCTCGTTTAGTATGAACGTGACTAAATTTTATGAAATATATCAATAGACCTTGACTTGAACTATATGATATCTTAATTTCATTCAAAAATTCCATTCCATTAATGAGATATTGATGTAAACGTGATTTCAGATAATGACGTCATAATGACGTCACGGTTAACTGATCACATTGATACACTAGATCTGTCGTCCTTAGGACATGATACATATATGGTATAAGTTTGAAAGTGATAGGTAGGGGACTTTTTAAGTTAACCGATACACAAGATTTGAGGAGAAAGAAATAAAGAAGAAGAAGAAGAAGAAGAAGAAAGAATCCGTACAGATACAATAGGTGATCCGAGAGGATACTCGGATCACCTAACTAGAGATTGTAATTTGTCATCACTGACAAATTAAGGTGATCCGATTTTTTTTATCAATGATTCGAGTCCTGATCGCAATAGGCATGACCATACAAGTTTCATCTGTGTTTAGAGACATTGGCCGTGTGATGTTTGCATTCTCATTTAGCAAAGGGAGTCATATCTGCCATGTTTGGTACCAAATTCTGTATACACTATAACGAAGAAACAGCAACAAGTACATATGACCTTTGACCCACCTTTGCACTCCCAAGATTGCATCTGATGAAATAGTGGTTATTTTGTGAAATGATTCTCGCGACATCGTGTATACGTGTGAAAAATATGGGAAAGATAGGACAGGTATTCACCAAGATACAAGATGAAACATTTATGACCTTTGACCCTAATTTACATACCCAGGATGTTGTCCGATCTAGTAGTTGTTATTTTATGAAATAATGTACGTGACATGAACTAAACATGTGGAAAATATGGGGGTGATTGGGCGTGTTTTTCTTGAGTTATTGCAAAGAAAGATGCAGAAAGAAAGAAATATCTCAATACATAGAAGATAAGCTTTAAATTCAACCAAGTTTTTTTATCGTGATCCCGACATCGTATGAAATAACGAAATAAATTTAATGATAGCGCAAAGTCTCAGCTAGAACATATCAAAATCTGGGAGAAATTCACCAAAGGGTAAGTGAGCTAGTGCTCGATAAAGACGATCATGTCAATATTCACATTAAAAAAAATTCCCTCCCATAGAGATAACACGTCATAACGAAGATACAAAAAGAAGTACATATGACCTTTGACCTCAATTTGCACAGACAAGATGGCATCTGAGTAAAAAGTAATTATTTTGTGAAATGATCCTTGTAACATGGTCTTTGCGTGTGCAAAATATGGGAAAGATAGGACATGTATTCACTAAGATACTCGATGAAACACTTATGACCTTTGACCCTAATTTACATACCCAAGATGGTGTCCGATCAAGTAGTTGTTATTTTATGAAATAATTGACGTGACATGAACTAAACATGTGCAAAATATGGAAGTGATAGAGGCCGTTTTTCTTGAGTTATTGCAAAGAAAGTTGCAGAAAGAAAGAAATATCTCAATACATCGAAGATAAGACTGAATTTCAACCAAAAGTTTTGACGTGATCCCGACATCGTATGAAAAAACGAAGGGCACATTCACGGTAGCGTAAAGTCTCAGCTACAACATATTAAAATCTGGGAGAAATTCACCGAAGGGTAAGTTAGCTAGTGCTCGATAAAGATAGTCATGTCAATTTTCATTTCCAGAAAAACTGCACTCCCATAGAGATAACACGTAAACTGGTCAAATTTGACAAGATCACATTCAATCCATTTTTACGAGGTGATACCGTTATCTAATCAAAATATTGTAATTTTATGTTTGAAAGAACATAAAATAAGCTATAACATACTGAAATCTGGGTGAAAATTGACAAAGGACTAGTGAGATAAGCTTGAGTGAACTTGAAATTTGATGACGTCATTTTGAAAATTTACTTTTTTTACTTTATTAAGAAATTTGATATCTTTTAATCATTTTGTCAGCATTACCACCCCATGAAATGACATGTACAACTCATCAGCTTTCAAAATATGTAAAGAAAATGGGGGGTCACCGTCCATCCTGACGAGTAAAATCGGATCTAAAATTAGCAATTTTTTGGCATAGTTGCACTGCATATCGCCATTGACGCGCGCGCGGAATTTCAACTTTGACGGGCCCGTATGACGTCATATTGAATCGGATTGACTTGAAACTTGGTAGAAATATTCCTTGACATTTCAGACATTCGATCCGTGCGATAAAACGTGAAATTTCTATTGCATATGAGCTTTGCGTGCGTATATGCGCGCGCGCGTACGCGTCCGTCGATTTTTTTTGAAATGCAGTAAATGACCTGAAACGTGTGCAAAACAATTTTGAGGTTGATTGGAGCATGTTTAAATTTCAACGCGCGCGTACGCGCTCGTTTAGTATGAACGTGACTAAATTTTATGAAATATATCAATAGACCTTGACTTGAACTATATGATATCTTAATTTCATTCAAAAATTCCATTCCATTAATGAGATATTGATGTAAACGTGATTTCAGATAATGACGTCATAATGACGTCACGGTTAACTGATCACATTGATACACTAGATCTGTCGTCCTTAGGACATGATACATATATGGTATAAGTTTGAAAGTGATAGGTAGGGGACTTTTTAAGTTAACCGATACACAAGATTTGAGGAGAAAGAAATAAAGAAGAAGAAGAAGAAGAAAGAATCCGTACAGATACAATAGGTGATCCGAGAGGATACTCGGATCACCTAACAAAGAATCCGTACAGATACAGAAGGTGATCCGAGAGGATACTCGGATCACCTAATGAAGCTAAGCTTTGATTATTTAAGCCGAGTTTTTCGACGTGCTTTTGACGTCGTATGAAAAAACGGAGGACGTACTACGATAGCGCAAAGTCTCAGCTACAACATATTAAAATCTGGGAGAAATTCATCGAAGGGTGAGTGAGCTGGTGCTCGATAAAGACAATCATGTCAATTTTCACATCTAGAAAAATTCCCTCCCATAGAGATAACACGTCATAATGACGATAAAGAAAGAAGTACATATGACCTTTGACCCCACTTTGCACAGACAAGATGTCATCTGAGCAAAAAGTGGTTATTTTGTGATATGATCCTTGTAACATGGTCTTTACGTGTGCAAAATATGGGAAAGATAGAACATGTATTCACCAAGATACAGGATGAAACATTTATGACCTTTGACCCTAATTTACATACTCAAGATGGCATCTGGTCAAGTAGTTGTTATTTTATGAAATAATGAACGTGACATGAACTAAGCATGTGCAAAATATGGTGTTGATAGGGTATGTTTTTCTTGAGTTATTGCAAAGAAAGTTGCAGAAAGAAAGAAATATTTCAATACAACGAATATAAGCTTTAATTTCAACCAAGTTTATTGACGTGATCCCGACATCGTATGAAAAAACAAAAGGCACACTAACGATAGCCCAAAGTCTCAGCTACAACATATTAAAATCTGGGAGAAATTCACCGAAGCATAAGTGAGCTACTGCTCGAAAAGGACAGTCATGTCAATTTTAATTCCAGAAAAACTGCACTCCCATAGAGATAACACGTAAACTGGTCAAATTCGACAAGGTTACATTCAATCCATTTTTACGAGGTTATGCTGTCATTCAATCAAAATTGTGTTATTACATAACTGATAGAGCATTAAATTAGCTACAGCATATTGAAATCTGGGTGAAAATTGGCCAAGGATAAGTGAGATACGCTCGAGTAAACTTGAAATTTGATGACGTCATTTTGAAATTTTACTCTTTTTGATTTATTAAGAAATTTGATACCTTTTCATCTTTTTTTCAGCATTGCCAACCCATGAAATGACATGTTCAACTCATCAGTTTTCAAAATATGTCAAGAAAATGGGGGGTCACCGTCTATCCTGGCGAGTTAACTCGGATTTAAAATTGGCGGTTTTTTGGCATTGTTGCACTGTATATCGCCATTAACGCGCGCGCGGATTTTCAACTTCGACGGGCCCGTATGACGTCATATTGAGTCGGATTGACTTGAAACTTGGCAGAAATATTCCTTGACATTTCAGACATCCGATCTGTGTAAAAAAAAGTGGAAATTTCTATTGCACATAAGCTATACGTGCGTATATGCGCGCGCGCGTACGCGTCCGTCCAATTTTTTCAATTTTTCAGAAAATGCTCCAAATGGTCTGAAACGTGTGCAAAAAAAGTTTGAGCTCGATTTGAGCATACAAATATTTCGACGCGCGCGTACGCGCGCGTTTTAAGAGAAAATATGAATTTTGAGAATATGAGTAGAATGCGCATAACTTGAAATATATGTGACGTAAATTTCATTGAAAAATTCTATTCCGTTAATGAGATATGATTGAGAATGTGTTTTCATATAATGACGTCATAGTGACGTCACGGTCGACTGATCAGTATTATACATTAGATCTGTCGTCTTTGGGACATGATACATATATGGTATAATTTTGAAATTGATAGGACGAGGACTTTCTGAGCTAACCTCTACACAAATTTTGTCCAGAAATAAAGAAGAAGAAGAAGAAGAAGAACCAACAAAGAATCCGTACAGATACAGAAGGTGATCCGAGAGGATACTCGGATCACCTAATGAAGCTAAGCTTTGATTATTTAAGCCGAGTTTTTCGACGTGCTTTTGACGTCGTATGAAAAAACGGAGGACGTACTACGATAGCGCAAAGTCTCAGCTACAACATATTAAAATCTGGGAGAAATTCATCGAAGGGTGAGTGAGCTGGTGCTCGATAAAGACAATCATGTCAATTTTCACATCTAGAAAAATTCCCTCCCATAGAGATAACACGTCATAATGACGATAAAGAAAGAAGTACATATGACCTTTGACCCCACTTTGCACAGACAAGATGTCATCTGAGCAAAAAGTGGTTATTTTGTGATATGATCCTTGTAACATGGTCTTTACGTGTGCAAAATATGGGAAAGATAGAACATGTATTCACCAAGATACAGGATGAAACATTTATGACCTTTGACCCTAATTTACATACTCAAGATGGCATCTGGTCAAGTAGTTGTTATTTTATGAAATAATGAACGTGACATGAACTAAGCATGTGCAAAATATGGTGTTGATAGGGTATGTTTTTCTTGAGTTATTGCAAAGAAAGTTGCAGAAAGAAAGAAATATTTCAATACAACGAATATAAGCTTTAATTTCAACCAAGTTTATTGACGTGTTCCCGACATCGTATGAAAAAACAAAAGGCACACTTACGATAGCCCAAAGTCTCAGCTACAACATATTAAAATCTGGGAGAAATTCACCGAAGCATAAGTGAGCTACTGCTCGAAAAGGACAGTCATGTCAATTTTCATTCCAGAAAAACTGCACTCCCATAGAGATAACACGTAAACTGGTCAAATTCGACAAGGTTACATTCAATCCATTTTTACGAGGTTATGCTGTCATTCAATCAAAATTGTGTTATTACATAACTGATAGAGCATTAAATTAGCTACAGCATATTGAAATCTGGGTGAAAATTGGCCAAGGATAAGTGAGATACGCTCGAGTAAACTTGAAATTTGATGACGTCATTTTGAAATTTTACTCTTTTTGATTTATTAAGAAATTTGATACCTTTTCATCTTTTTTTCAGCATTGCCAACCCATGAAATGACATGTTCAACTCATCAGTTTTCAAAATATGTCAAGAAAATGGGGGGTCACCGTCTATCCTGGCGAGTTAACTCGGATTTAAAATTGGCGGTTTTTTGGCATTGTTGCACTGTATATCGCCATTAACGCGCGCGCGGATTTTCAACTTCGACGGGCCCGTATGACGTCATATTGAGTCGGATTGACTTGAAACTTGGCAGAAATATTCCTTGACATTTCAGACATCCGATCTGTGTAAAAAAAAGTGGAAATTTCTATTGCACATAAGCTATACGTGCGTATATGCGCGCGTGCGTACGCGTCCGTCCAATTTTTTCAATTTTTCAGAAAATGCTCCAAATGGTCTGAAACGTGTGCAAAAAAAGTTTGAGCTCGATTTGAGCATACAAATATTTCGACGCGCGCGTACGCGCGCGTTTTAAGAGAAAATATGAATTTTGAGAATATGAGTAGAATGCGCATAACTTGAAATATATGTGACGTAAATTTCATTGAAAAATTCTATTCCGTTAATGAGATATGATTGAGAATGTGTTTTCATATAATGACGTCATAGTGACGTCACGGTCGACTGATCAGTATTATACATTAGATCTGTCGTCTTTGGGACATGATACATATATGGTATAATTTTGAAATTGATAGGACGAGGACTTTCTGAGCTAACCTCTACACAAATTTTGTCCAGAAATAAAGAAGAAGAAGAAGAAGAAGAACCAACAAAGAATCCGTACAGATACAGAAGGTGATCCGAGAGGATACTCGGATCACCTAACTAGACTCGGAATTTGTCAAGACTGACAAATTAGGTGATCCGATCTGTTCCTAAATCAACGATTTGAGTCTCCTGATCCCAATAGGCATGACCATACCGGTTTCATCTGTGTTTAGTGGACATTGGCCGTGTGATGTTTGGATTCTCATTTAGAAAAGGGAGTCAGACCTGCCATCTATGGTACACAATTCCGTATACACTAACGAAGCTACAGAATGAAGTATATTTGACCTTTGACCCCACTTTGCACAGACAAGATGGCATCTGAGC
The DNA here is from genome assembly GCA_033980235.1 of Diadema setosum. NCBI lineage: Eukaryota > Metazoa > Echinodermata > Echinoidea > Diadematoida > Diadematidae > Diadema > Diadema setosum. Next base: position 23,321,155 of record CM067074.1, read on the forward strand.
AAAAAGTGGTTATTTTGTGAAATGATCCTTGTAACATGGTCTTTACGTGTGCAAAATATGGGAAAGATAGGACATGTATTCACCAAGATACAGGATGATACATTTATGACCTTTGACCCTAATTTACATACCCAAGATGACGTCTGATCAAGTAGTTGTAATTGTATGAAATAATGTACGTGACATGAACTAAACATGTGCAAAATATTGGGCTGATAAGGCTTGTTTTTCTTGAGTTATTGTAAAGAAAGTTGCAAAAAGAAAGGAATATCTCAATACAACGAAGATAAGCTTTAATTTCAACCAAGTTTTTGGACGTGATCTCGACACCGTATGAAAAAATTGAGGGCACATTCACGATAGCCCAAAGTCTCAGCTACAACATACTAAAATCTGGGAGAAATTCACCGAAGCATAAGTGAGCTAGTGCTCGATAAAGACAATCATGTCAATTTTCACATCTACAAAAATTCCCTCCCATAGAGATAACACGTCGTAACGAAGATAAAGAAAGAAGTACATATGACCTTTGACCCCACTTTTCACAGACAAGATGGCATCTGAGCAAAAAGTAGTTATTTTGTGAAATGATCCTTGTAACATGGTCTTTACGTGTGCAAAATATGGAAAATATAGGACATGTATTCACCAAGATACAAGATGATACATTTTTGACCTTTGACCCTAATTTACATACCCAAGATGACGTCTGATCAAGTTGTTGTTATTTTATGAAATAATGTACGTGACATGAACTAAACATGTGCAAAATATTGGGCTGATAAGGCTTGTTTTTCTTGAGTTATTGTAAAGAAAGTTGCAAAAAGAAAGGAATATCTCAATACAACGAAGATGAGCTTTAATTTCAACCAAGTTTTTGGACGTGATCTCGACACCGTATGAAAAAATTGAGGGCACACTTACGATAGTCCAAAGTCTCAGCTACAATATATCAAAATCTGGGAGAAATTCACCGAAGCATAAGTGAGCTAGTGCTCGAAAAGGACAGTCATGTCAATTTTCATTTCCAGAAAAACTGCACTCCCATAGAGATAACACGTAAACTTGTCAAATTTGACAAGATTAAATTCAATCCATTTTTACGAGGTGATGCCGTCATCCAATCAAAATGTTGTTATTACATTTATGAAAGAGCATTTAATAAGCTACAACATATTGAAATCTGGGTGAAAATTGGCAAAGGATAAGTGAGATACGCTCGTGTGAACTTGAAATTTGATGACGTCATTTTGAAAATTTGCTTTTTTTAATTCATTAAGAAATTTGATATCTTTTAATCATTTTTCCAGCATCGCCAACCCATGAATTGACATGTACAACTCATCAGCTTTCAGAATATGTAAAGAAAATGGGGGGTCACCGTCCATCCTGTCGAGTAAAATCGGATTCAAAATTGGCGGTTTTTTGGCATTGTTGGACTGTATATCGCCATTGACGCGCGCGCGGAATTTCAACTTTGACGGGTCTGTATGACGTCATATTGAGTCGGATTGACTTGAAACTTGGTAGAAATATTCTTTGACATTTCAGTCATCCGATAAGTGTGAAAAAATGGGAAATTTCTATTGCATATGAGCTGTGCGTACGTATATGTGCGCGCGCGTACGCGTCCGTCCAATTTTTTCAATTTTTCAAAAAATGCTCCAAATTGTCTGAAACGTATGCAAAAAAATTTTGAGCTCGATTTGAGCATACAAATATTTCAACGCGCGCGTACGCGCGCTTTTTAATAATAAATAAGAATTTTGAGAATATGAGTAGAATGCACTTGACTTGAAATATATGTGACGTAAATTTCATTGAAAAATTCCTTTCCATTAATGAGATATGCATGAAAATGTGTTTTCATATAATGACGTCATAGTGACGTCACGGTTGACTGATCACTATGATTTTATAAAATTTGTCGACTTTGGGACACGATACATATATGGTATAATTTTGAAATTGATACTATGAGAACTTTCTGAGTTAATAGATGCACAAATTTTGTCCAGAAATAAAGAAGAAGAAGAAGAAGAAGAAGAAGAACAAAGAACTAGAGATTGTAATTTGTCATCACTGACAAATTAAGGTGATCCGATTTTTTTTTTTATCATGGATTCGAGTCCTGATCGAAATAGGCATGACCATGCAGGTTTCATCTGTGTTCAGAGACATTGGCCGTGTGATGTTTGGATTCTCATTTAGAAAAGGTAGTCATATCTGCCATCTTTGCTACCAAATCTGTATACACTATAATGAAAATACAGCAACAAGTACATATGACCTTTGACCCACATTTACACTCCCAAGATGGCATCTGAGGAAAAAGTGGTTATTTTGTGAAATAATTCTTGTGACATCTTTTATACGTGTGCAAAATATGGGAAAGATAGGACATGTATTCACCAAGATACAGGATGAAACATTTATGACCTTTGACCCTAATTTACATACCCAAGATTGTGTCTGATCAAGTAGTTGTTCTTTTATGAAATAATGTACTTGACACGAACTAAACATGTGCAAAATATGGGGTTGATAGCCACTGCTGTTGTTGATCTATTGCACAGAAAGTAGACTTAAGAAAGAAAAAATAAAGAAAAAACTAGACTCGGAATTTGTCAAGACTGACAAATTAGGTGATCCGATCTGTTCCTAAATCAACGATTTGAGTCTCCTGATCCCAATAGGCATGACCATACCGGTTTCATCTTTGTTTAGTGGACATTGGCCGTGTGATGTTTGGATTCTCATTTAGAAAAGGGAGTCAGACCTGCCATCTATGGTACACAATTCCGTATACACTAACGAAGCTACAGAATGAAGTATATTTGACCTTTGACCCCACTTTGCACAGACAAGATGGCATCTGAGCAAAATGTGGTTATTTTGTGAAATGATCCTTGTAACATGGTCTTTACGTGTGCAAAATATGGGAAAGATAGGACATCTATTCACCAAGATACAGGATGATACATTTATGACCTTTGACCCTAATTTACATACCCAAGATGACGTCTGATCAAGTAGTTGTAATTGTATGAAATAATGTACGTGACATGAACTAAACATGTGCAAAATATGGGGGTGGTAAGGCCTGTTTTTCTTGAGTTATTGTAAAGAAAGTTGCAGAAAGAAAGAAATATCTCAATACATCGAAGATCAGCTTTAATTTCAACCAAGTTTTTTAACGTGATTCCGACATCGTATGAAAAAAAAAAGGACACACTTTCGATAGCCCAAAGTCTCAGCTACAACATATTAAAATCTGGGAGAAATTCACCGAAGCATAAGTGAGCTAGTGCTCGATAAAGACAATCATGTCAATTTTCACATCTAGAAAAATTCCCTCCCATAGAGATAACACGTCGTAACGAAGATAAAGAAAGAAGTACATATGACCTTTGACCCCACTTTTCACAGACAAGATGGCATCTGAGCAAAAAGTAGTTATTTTGTGAAATGATCCTTGTAACATGGTCTTTACGTGTGCAAAATATGGAAAATATAGGACATGTATTCACCAAGATACAAGATGATACATTTTTGACCTTTGACCCTAATTTACATACCCAAGATGACGTCTGATCAAGTTGTTGTTATTTTATGAAATAATGTACGTGACATGAACTAAACATGTGCAAAATATTGGGCTGATAAGGCTTGTTTTTCTTGAGTTATTGTAAAGAAAGTTGCAAAAAGAAAGGAATATCTCAAAACAACGAAGATAAGCTTTAATTTCAACCAAGTTTTTGGACGTGATGTCGACACCGTATGAAAAAATTGAGGGCACATTTACGATAGCCCAAAGTCTCAGCTACAATATATCAAAATCTGGGAGAAATTCACCGAAGCATAAGTGAGCTAGTGCTCGAAAAGGACAGTCATGTCAATTTTCATTTCCAGAAAAACTGCACTCCCATAGAGATAACACGTAAACTTGTCAAATTTGACAAGATTAAATTCAATCCATTTTTACGAGGTGATGCCGTCATCCAATTAAAATGTTGTTATTACATTTATGAAAGAGCATTTAATAAGCTACAACATATTGAAATCTGGGTGAAAATTGGCAAAGGATAAGTGAGATACGCTCGAGTGAACTTGAAATTTGATGACGTCATTTTGAAAATTTGCTTTTTTTACTTCATTAAGAAATTTGATATCTTTTAATCGTTTATCCAGCATCGCCAACCCATGAATTGACATGTACAACTCATCAGCTTTCAGAATATGTAAAGAAAATGGGGGGTCACCGTCCATCCTGTCGAGTAAAATCGGATTCAAAATTGGCGGTTTTTTGGCATTGTTGGACTGTATATCGCCATTGACGCGCGCGCGGAATTTCATTTTTGACGGGTCTGTATGACGTCATATTGAGTCGGATTGACTTGAAACTTGGTAGAAATATTCTTTGACATTTCAGTCATCCGATAAGTGTGAAAAAATGGGAAATTTCTATTGCATATGAGCTGTGCGTACGTATATGTGCGCGCGCGTACGCGTCCGTCCAATTTTTTCAATTTTTCAAAAAATGCTCCAAATTGTCTGAAACGTATGCAAAAAAATTTTGAGCTCGATTTGAGCATACAAATATTTCAACGCGCGCGTACGCGCGCTTTTTAATAATAAATAAGAATTTTGAGAATATGAGTAGAATGCACTTGACTTGAAATATATGTGACGTAAATTTCATTGAAAAATTCCTTTCCATTAATGAGATATGCATGAAAATGTGTTTTCATATAATGACGTCATAGTGACGTCACGGTTGACTGATCACTATGATTTTATAAAATTTGTCGACTTTGGGACACGATACATATATGGTATAATTTTGAAATTGATACTATGAGAACTTTCTGAGTTAATAGATGCACAAATTTTGTCCAGAAATAAAGAAGAAGAAGAAGAAGAAGAAGAAGAAGAACAAAGAATCAGTACAGATACAGAAGGTGATCCGAGAGGATACTCGGATCACCTAATGAAGTTATTTTATAGAAATTTTAAGAAGCATAAAAAAAAATCAGAAAAAGATAAAGTAAGGAAGGGAGGATAAGACTAACTAAAGAAAAAGAAGAAAAAAGTGTTTAAAAAAAAAAAAGTGAAAAAAAATATTGGCAGGGGTGAGCCTCGAACCGGGGACCTTAGGATTACGAGTCGGATGCGCTATGCACTGACCTATTTCATCCTCCATAGGCCCTGTGTATTAAGCAAAATGACGCTGCATCGAAGCCAAGTGCAAATTATAGCCAAGTTTTTCGACGTGATGCCGACGTCGTATGAAAAAATGGAGGGCACACTTACGATAGCCCAAAGTCTTAGCTACAACATATTAAAATTTGGGAGAAATTCACCGAAGCATAAGTGAGCTAGTGCTCGATAAAGATAGTCATGTCAATTTTCATTTCCAGAAAAACTGCACTCCCATAGACATAACACGTAAACTTGTCAAATTTGACAAGATTACTTTCAATCCATTTTCACGAGGTGATGCCGTCATCCAATCAAAATCTTGTTATTATATTAATGAAAGACCATTTAATAAGCTACTACATACTGAAATCTGATTGAAAATTGGCGAAGGATTAGTGAGATACGTTCGAGTGAACTTGAAATTTGATGACGTCATTTTGAAAATTTACTTTTTTTACTTTATTAAGAAATTTGATATCTTTAAATCATTTTGCCAGCATCGCCAACCCATAAAATGACATGTACAACTCATCAGCTTTCAAAATATGTAAAGAAAATGGGGGGTCATCGTCCATCCTGACGAGTAAAATCGGATTTAAAATTGGCGGTTTTTTGGCATAGTTGCACTGTATATCGCCATTGACGCGCGCGCGGAATTTCAACTTTGACGGGCCCGTATGACGTCATATTGAATCGGATTGACTTGAAACTTGGCAGAAATATTCCTTGACATTTCAGGCATCCGATAAGTCTGAAAAAACGGGAAATTTCTATGACATATGAGCTGTGCGTGCGCAAATGCGCGCGCGCGTACGCGTCCGTCCAATTTTTTCAATTTTTCAAAAAATGCTCTAAATGGTCTGAAACGTGTGCAAAAAAATTTTGAGCTCGATTGGAGTATGCAAATATTTCAACGCGCGCGTACGCGCACGTTTTTAGAGAAAATATAAATTTTGAGAATATGAGTAGAATGCGCATAACTTGAAATATATGTGACGCAAATTTCATTGAAAAATTCCATTCCATTAATTGGATATGATTGAGAATGTGTTTTCATATAATGACGTCATAGTGACGTCACGGTCGACTGATCACAATGATACATTAGATTTGTTGTCTTTAGGACATGATGCATACATGGTACAATTTTGAAATTGATAGGCAGAGTACTTTCTGAACTAACCTCTGCACAACTTTTGGGGAGAAATAAAGAAATAAACTAAAGATTGTAATTTGTCATCACTGACAAATTAAGGTGATCCGATTTTTTTTTTTTATCATGGATTCGAGTCCTGATCGAAATAGGCATGACCATGCAGGTTTCATCTGTGTTCAGAGACATTGGCCGTGTGATGTTTGGATTCTCATTTAGAAAAGGGAGTCATATCTGCCATCTTTGCTACCAAATCTGTATACACTATAATGAAAATACAGCAACAAGTACATATGACCTTTGACCCACATTTACACTCCCAAGATGGCATCTGAGGAAAAAGTGATTATTTTGTGAAATAATTCTTGTGACATCGTCTATACGTGTGCAAAATATGGGAAAGATAGGACATGTATTCACGAAGATACAGGATGAAACATTTATGACCTTTGACCCTAATTTACATACCCAAGATTGTGTCTGATCAAGTAGTTGTTATTTTATGAAATAATGTACTTGACACGAACTAAACATGTGCAAAATATGGGGTTGATAGCCACTGCTGTTGTTGATCTATTGCACAGAAAGTAGATTTAAGAAAGAAAAAATAAAGAAAAAATGAAGTTATTTTATAGAAATTTTAAGAAGCATAAAAAAATCAGAAAAAGATAAAGTAAGGAAGGGAGGATAAGACTAACTAAAGAAAAAGAAGAAAAAAGTGTTTTAAAAAAAAGTGAAAAAAATATTGGAAGGGTGAGGCTCGAACCGGGGACCTTAGGATTACGAGTCGGGTGCGCTATGCACTGACCTATTTCATCCTCCATAGGCCCTGTGTATTAAGCAAAATGACGCTGCATCGAAGCCAAGCGCAAATTTTAGCCAAGTTTTTCGACGTGATACCGACGTCGTATGAAAAAATGAAGGGCACACTTACGATAGCCCAAAGTCTTAGCTACAACATACTAAAATTTGGGAGAAATTCACCGAAGCATAAGTGAGCTAGTGCTCGATAAAGATAGTCATGTCAATTTTCATTTCCAGAAAAACTGCACTCCCATAGACATAACACGTAAACTGGTCAAATTTGACAAGATTACTTTCAATCCATTTTCACGAGGTGATGCCGTCATCCAATCAAAATGTTGTTATTATATTAATGAAAGACCATTTAATAAGCTACTACATACTGAAATCTGATTGAAAATTGGCGAAGGATTAGTGAGATACGTTCGAGTGAACTTGAAATTTGATGACGTCATTTTGAAAATTTACTTTTTTTACTTTATTAAGAAATTTGATATCTTTTAATCATTTTGCCAGCATCGCCAACCCATAAAATGACATGTACAACTCATCAGCATTCAAAATATGTAAAGAAAATGGGGGGTCATCGTCCATCCTAACGAGTAAAATCGGATTTAAAATTGGCGGTTTTTTGGCATAGTTGCACTGTATATCGCCATTGACGCGCGCGCGGAATTTCAACTTTGACGGGCCCGTATGACGTCATATTGAATCGGATTGACTTGAAACTTGGCAGAAATATTCCTTGACATTTCAGGCATCCGATAAGTGTGAAAAAACGGGAAATTTCTATGACATATGAGCTGTGCGTGCGCATATGCGCGCGCGCGTACGCGTCCGTCCAATTTTTTCAATTTTTCAAAAAATGCTTTAAATGGTCTGAAACGTGCGCAAAAAAATTTTGAGCTCGATTGGAGTATACAAATATTTCAACGCGCGCGTACGCGCACGTTTTTAGAGAAAATATGAATTTTGAGAATATGAGTAGAATGCGCATAACTTGAAATATATGTGACGCAAATTTCATTGAAAAATTCCATTCCATTAATTAGATATGATTGAGAATGTGTTTTCATATAATGACGTCATAGTGACGTCACGGTCGACTGATCACAATGATACATTAGATTTGTTGTCTTTAGGACATGATGCATACATGATATAATTTTGAAATTGATAGGCAGAGTACTTTCTGAACTAACCTCTGCACAACTTTTGGGGAGAAATAAAGAAATAAATAAAGAAGAATAAAGAATCAGTACAGATACAGAAGGTGATCCGAGAGGATACTCGGATCACCTAACTAGACTCGGAATTTGTCAAAACTGACAAATTAGGTGATCCGATTCCTTTTAAATCAATAATTCGAGCTTTCACCTGAGATTAGGGACATTGGTCGTGTGATGTTTGGATTCTCATTTTAAAAAGGGAGTCAGACCTGCCATCTTGGGTACCGAATACACTATCAAAGATGCAGAATGAAGTATATTTGACCTTTGACCACACTCTGCACCCCCAAGATGGCATCTGAGCAAAAAGTGGTTATTTTGTGAAATGATTCTTGTAACATGGTCTTTGCGTGTGCAAAATATGGGAAAGATAAGACATGTATTCACCAAGATACAGGATGAAACATTTATGACCTTTGACCCTAATTTACATGCCCTAGATGGTGTCTGATCAAGTAGTTGTTATCTTATGAAATAATGTACGTAACATTAACTAAACATGTGCAAAATATGGGGTTGATAGGGGCTATTTTTCTTGCGTTATTGCAAAGAAAATTGGACAAAGAAAGATGAAAATACATCGAAGATAACCTTTAATTTCAACCACGTTTTTGGACGTGATCCCGACACCATATGAAAAACAAAGGGGACACATACGATAGCGCAAAGTCTCAGCTACAACATATTAAAATTTTGGAGAAATTCACAGAAGGGTAAGTGAGCTAGTGCTCGATAAAGACAATCATGTCAATTTTCACATCTAGAAAAATTCCCTCCCATAGAGATAACACGTCATAACGAAGATAAAGAAAGAAGTACATATGACCTTTGACCCCGATCTGCACAGACAAGATGGCATCTGAGCCAAAAGTGGTTATTTTGTGAAATGATTCTTGTAACACGGTCTTTACGTGTGCAAAATATGGGGAAGATAAGACGTGTATTCACCAAGATACAGGATGAAACATTTATGACCTTTGACCCTAATTTACATACCCAAATTGGCGTCTAATGAAGTAGCTGTTATTTTATGAAATAATGTACGTGACATGAACTAAACATGTGCAAAATATGGTGGTGATAGAGTATGTTTTTCTTGAGTTATTGCAAAGAAAGTTGGAAAAAGAAAGAAATATGAAAATACATCGAAGATAGGCCTCGATTTCAACCAAGTTTTTCGACGTGATGCCGACATCGTATGAAAAAATAAAGGGCACAATACGATAGCTTAAAGTCTCAGCTACAACATATTAAAATCTGGGAGAAATTCACCGAAGCATAAGTGAGCTAGTGCTCGATAAAGATAGTCATGTCAATTTTCATTTCCAGAAAAACTGCACTCCCATAGAGATAACACGTAAACTGGTCAAATTTGGCAAGCTTACATTGAATCCATTTTTACGAGGTGATGCCGTCATCCAATCAAATTGTTGTTATTACAATAATGCAAGAGCATTTAATAAGCTACAACATACTGAAATCTGGGTGAAAATGGGCAAAGGATAAGTGAGATACGCTCGAGTAAACTTGAAATTTGATGACGTCATTTTGAAAATTTACTCTTTTTATTTTATTTAGAAATTTGATATCTTTTAATCATTTTTCCAGTATTGCCAACCCATGAAATGACATGTACAACTCATCAGCTTTCAGAATATGCAAAGAAAATTGGAAGTCACCGTCCATCCTGACGAGTAAAATCGGATTTAAAATTGGCGGTTTTTTGGCATAGTTGCACTGTATATCGCCATTGACGCGCGCGCGGAATTTCAACTTTGACGGACCCGTATGACGTCATATTGAGTCGGATTGACTTGAAACTTGGTAGAAATATTCCTTGACATTTCAGGCATCCGATAAGTGTGAAAAAACCGGAAATTTCTATTGTATATGAGCTGTGTGTGCGTATATATGCGCGCGCGTACGCGTCCGTCCGATTTTTTCAATTTTTCAAAAAATGCTCCAAATGGTCTGAAACGTGTGCAAAAAAAATTTGAGCTCGATTTGAGGATACAAATTTTTCAACGCGCGCGTACGCGCACGTTTTGAGAGAAAATATGAATTTTGAGAATATGAGTAGAATGCTCATAACTTGAAATATATGTCACGTAAATTTCATTTAAAAATTCCATTTCATTAATGACATATGATTGAGAATGTGTTTTCATATAATGACGTCATAGTGACGTCACGGTCGACTGATCACTTTGATTTTAGTTCGATTGCCGTCTTTGGGAGACGATACACATATGGTATAAGTTTGAAATTGATAGGAAGAGGACTTTCTGAGCTAATCGATGCACAACTTTTGGGGAGAAATAAGAAGAAGAAGAAGAACTAGACTTGGAATTTGTCAACACTGACAAATTAGGTGATCCGATCTTTTCGAAAATCAATGATTTGAGTTCTGATCCCAATATAGGCATGACCATACAGGTTTCATCTGTGTTTAGGAACATTGGCCGTGTGATGTTTGGATTCTCATTTAGAAAAGGGAGTCAGGTCTGCCATCTTTGGTACCAAATTCCGTATACACTATAACGAAGATACAAAATGAAGTACATATGACCTTTGACCCCACTTTGCACAGCCAAGATGGCATCTGAGCAAAAAGTGGTTATTTTGTGAAATGATCCTTGTAACATGGTCTTTACGTGTGCAAAATATGGAAAAGATAAGACAAGTATTCACCAAGATACAAGATGATACATTTATGACCTTTGACCCTAATTTACATACCCAAGATGACGTCTGATCAAGTAGTTGTTATTTTATGAAATATTGTACGCGACATGAACTAAACATGTGCAAAATATGGGGATGATAGGGGGTGTTTTTCTTGAGTTATTGCAGAGAAAGTTGCAGAAAGAAAGAAATATCTCAATACATCGAAGATAAGTTTGATTTCAACCAAGTTTTTTGACGTAATCTCGGCGTCGTATGAAAAAATAGAGGGCACCTCGACGACAGCTCAAAGTCTCAGCTACAACATACTAAAATCTGGGAGAAATTCACAGAAGAGTAAGTGAGCTAGTGCTCGATAAAGACCGTCATGTCAATTTTCATTTCCAGAAAAATTCCCTCCCATAGAGATAACACGTAAACTGGTTAAATTTGACAAGGTTACATTATATCCATTTTCACGAGGTGAAGACATCATCCGATTAAAACTTTGATGAAGAAAACTTAAAGAGTATTACATTGGCTACAACATACTAAAATCTGGAAGAAATTCACCGAAGGGTAATTGAGCTAGTCGTCGATAAAGACAATCATGTCAATTTTCACATCTAGAAAAATTCCCTCCCATAGAGATAACACGTCATAATGAAGATAAAGAAAGAAGTACATATGACCTTTGACCCTACTTTGCACAGACAAGATGGCGTCTGAGCAAAAAGTGGTTATTTTGTGAAATGATTCTTGTAACATGGTCTTTACGTATGCAAAATATGGGAAAGATAAGACATGTATTCACCAAGATACAGGATGAAACATTTTTGACCTTTGACCCTAATTTACATACCCAAGAAGGTGCCCGATCAAGTAGTTGTTATTTTATGAAATAATGTACGTGACATAAACTAAACATGTGCAAAATATTGGGCTGATAGAGCTTGTTTTTCTTAAGTTATTGCAAAGAAAGTTGCAGAAAGAAAGGAATATGAAAATACATGGAAGATAAGCTTTAATTTCAACCAGGTTTTTGGGCATGATGCCGACTCCGTATGAAAAAACGAAGGGCACACTTACGATAGCCCAAAGTCTCAGCTACAACATACTAAAATATGGGAGAAATTCACCGAAGCATAAGTGAGCTAGTGCTCGATAAAGATAGTCATGTCAGTTTTCATTTCCAGAAAAACTGCACTCCCATAGAGATAACACGTAAACTGGTCAAATTTAACAATGTTACTTTTAATCCCTTTTTACGAGGTGATGCCGTCATCCAATCAAATTGTTGTTATTATATATCTGAAAGACCATTTAATAAGCTACAACATATTGAAATTTGGACGAAAATCAACTAAAGAATAAGTGAGATATGCTTGAATGAACTTGAAATTTGATGACGTCATTTTGAAAATTTACTTTTTTAACTTTATTAAGAAATTTGATATATTTTAATCATTTTTCCAGCATTGCCAACCCATGAAATGACATGTACAACTCATCAGCTTTCAGAATATGTAAAGAAAATGGGGGGTCACCGTCCATCCTGACGAGTAAAATCGGATTTAAAATTGGCAGTTTTTTGGCATTGTTGGACTGTATATCGCCATTGACGCGCGCGCGGAATTTCAACTTTGACGGGTCCGTATGACGTCATTTTGAGTGGGATTGACTTGAAACTTGGTAGAACTATTCCTTGACATTTCAGACATCCGATCAAAGTGAAAAAACGGGAAATTTTCATTGCATATGAGCTGTGCGTGCGTATATGTGCGCGCGCGTACGCGTCCGTCCAATTTTTTCAATTTTTCAAAAAATGCTCCAAATGGTCTGAAACGTGTGCAAAAAAATTTTGAGCTCGATTTGAGCATACAAATATTTCAACGCGCGCGTACGCGCACGTTTTAAGAGAAAATATGAATTTTGATTATGTGAGTAGAATGCGCTTGACTTGAACTATATGTGACGTAAATTTCATTGAAAAATTCCATTCCATTAATGAGATATGAATGAGAATGTGTTTTCATATAATGACGTCATAGTGACGTCACGGTCGACTGATCACTACGATTTTACTTGACCCGTCGTCTTTGGGACATGATACACATATGGTATAATTTTGACATTGATAGGAGGAGGACTTTCTGAGCTAATCGATACACAAAATTTGTCCAGAAATAAAGAAAGAAGAAGAAGAACCAACAAAGAATCCGTACAGATACAGAAGGTGATCCGAGAGGATACTCGGATCACCTAAGAAGAACAAAGAATCCGTACAGATACAGAAGGTGATCCGAGAGGATACTCGGATCACCTAATGAAGCTAAGCTTTGATTACTTAAGCCGAGTTTTTCGACGTGCTTTTGACGTCGTATGAAAAAACGGAGGACGTATTACGATAGCGCAAAGTCTCAGCTACAACATATTAAAATCTGGGAGAAATTCATCGAAGGGTGAGTGAGCTGGTGCTCGATAAAGACAATCATGTCAATTTTCACATCTAGAAAAATTCCCTCCCATAGAGATAACACGTCATAATGACGATAAAGAAAGAAGTACATATGACCTTTGACCCCACTTTGCACAGACAAGATGTCATCTGAGCAAAAAGTGGTTATTTTGTGATATGATCCTTGTAACATGGTCTTTACGTGTGCAAAATATGGGAAAGATAGAACATGTATTCACCAAGATACAGGATGAAACATTTATGACCTTTGACCCTAATTTACATACTCAAGATGGCATCTGATCAAGTAGTTGTTATTTTATGAAATAATGAACGTGACATGAACTAAGCATGTGCAAAATATGGTGTTGATAGGGTATGTTTTTCTTGAGTTATTGCAAAGAAAGTTGCAGAAAGAAAGAAATATTTCAATACAACGAATATAAGCTTTAATTTCAACCAAGTTTATTGACGTGATCCCGACATCGTATGAAAAAACGAAAGGCACACTTACGATAGCCCAAAGTCTCAGCTACAACATATTAAAATCTGGGAGAAATTCACCGAAGCATAAGTGAGCTACTGCTCGAAAAGGACAGTCATGTCAATTTTCATTCCAGAAAAACTGCACTCCCATAGAGATAACACGTAAACTGGTCAAATTCGACAAGGTTACTTTCAATCCATTTTTACGAGGTTATGCTGTCATTCAATCAAAATTGTGTTATTACATAACTGATAGAGCATTAAATTAGCTACAGCATACTGAAATCTGGGTGAAAATTGGCCAAGGATAAGTGAGATACGCTCGAGTAAACTTGAAATTTGATGACGTCATTTAGAAATTTTACTCTTTTTGATTTATTAAGAAATTTGATACCTTTTCATCTTTTTTTCAGCATTGCCAACCCATGAAATGACATGTACAACTCATCAGCTTTCAGAATATGTAAAGAAAATGGGGGTCACCGTCCATCCTGACGAGTAAAATCGGATTAAAAATTGGCGGTTTTTTGGCATTGTTGGACTGTATATCGCCATTGACGCGCGCGCGGAATTTCAACTTTGACGGGTCCGTATGACGTCATATTGAGTCGGATTGACTTGAAACTTGGTAGAAATATTCCTTGACATTTCAGGCATCCAATAAGTGTGAAAAAATGGGAAATTTCCATTGCATATGAGCTGTGCGTGCGTATATGTGCGCGCGCGTACGCGTCCGTCCAATTTTTTAAATTTTTCAAAAAATGCTCCAAATGGTCTGAAACGTGTCCAAAAAAAATTTGAGCTCGATTTGAGCATACAAATATTTCAACGCGCGCGTACGCGCACGTTTTAAGAGAAAATATGAATTTTGAGAATATGAGTAGAATGCGCATAACTTGAAATACATGTGACGTAAATTTCATTGAAAAATTCTATTCCATTAATGAGATATGATTGAGAATGTGTTTTCATATAATGACGTCATAGTGACGTCACGGTCGACTGATCACTATGATACATTAGATTTGTCGTCTTTGGGACATGATACATATATGGTATGAGTTTGAAATTGATACTCTGAAAACTTTCTGAGTAAGTAGATACACAACTTTTGTCCAGAAATAAAGAAAGAAGAAGAAGAAGAAGAAGAAGAAGAACAAAGAATCCGTACAGATACAGAAGGTGATCCGAGAGGATACTCGGATCACCTAACTAGAACCGGAATTTGTCAACACTGACAAATTAGGTGATCCGATCTCTTCGAAAATCAATGATTTGAGTCCTGATCCAAATATTAATGACCATACAGGTTTCATCTGTGTTGACGGGACATTGGCCGTGTGATGTTTGGATTCTCATTTAGAAAAGGGAGTGAGATCTGCCATCTTTGGTACCGAATTCCGTATACACTAAAGGAAATACAGAATGAAGTATATTTGACCTTTGACCTCACTTTGCACACCCAAGATGGCGTCTAAGCAAAAAGTGATTATTTTATGAAATGATTCTTGTAACATAGTCTTTGCGTGTGCAAAATATGGGAAAGATAGGACATGTATTCACCAAGATACAGGATGAAACATTTATGACCTTTGACCCTAATTTACATACCCAAGATGGTGTCCGATCAAGTAGTTGTTATTTCATGAAATAATGTACGTGACATGTACTAAACATGTGCAAAATATGGGATTGATAGCCATTGTTGTTGTTCATCTATTGCACAGAAAGTAGTAGAAAGAAAGAAAAATAAAGAAAAAATTATGTTATTTTATAGAAATTTGAAGGAGAAGCATAAAAAAATCAGAAAAAGATAAAGTAAGGAAAGGGAGATTAAGATTAACTAAAGAAAAAAAAAGAAAAAAGTGTTTAAAAAAATTTAAAAAAAAATATTGGCAGGGGTGAGCGTCGAACCAGGGACCTTAGGATTACGAGTCGGATGCGCTACGCAATGACCTATTTCATTCTCCACAGGCCCTGTGTATTAAGCAAAATGACGCTGCATCGAAGCCTCGTGCCATTTTCAACCAAGTTTTTCGACGTGATGCCGACATCGTATGAAAAAATGGAGGGCACTTTCGTGATAGCCCAAAGTCTCAGCTACAACATACTAAAATCTGGGAGAAATTCACCGAAGCTTAAGTGAGCTAGTGCTCGAAAAAGAGAGTCATGTCAATTTTCACTGCCAGAAAAACTGCTCTCCCATAGAGATAACACGTAAACTGGTCAAATTTGACAATATTACTTTCAATCCATTTTTATGAGGTGATGCCGTCATCCAATCAAAATGTTGTTATTATATTAATGAAAGATCATTTAATAAGCTACAACATACTGAAATCTGGGTGTAAATTGGCAAAGGATAAGGGAGATACGCTCGAGTGAACTTGAAATTTGAAGACGTCATTTTGAAAATTTACTTTTTTTACTTTATTAAGAAATTTGATATCTTTTAATCATTTTGCCAGCATCGCCAACCCATGAAATAACATGTCCAACTCATCAGCTTTCAGAATATGTAAAGAAAATGGGGGGTTACCGTCCATCCTGACGAGTAAAATCGGATTTAAAATTGGCGTGTTTTTGGCATCGTTGCACTGTATATCGCCATTGACGCGCGCGCGGAATTTCAACTTTGACGGGCCCGTATGACGTCATATTGAGTCGGATTGACTTGAAACTTGGTAGAAATATTCCTTGACATTTTAGGCATCCGATAAGTGTAAAAAAACGGGAAATTTCCATTGCATATGAGCTGTGTGTGCGAATATGTGCGCGCGCGTACGCGTCCGTCCAATTTTTTCAATTTTTTAAAAAATGCTCCAAATGGTCTGAAACGTGTGCAAAAAAAATTGGAGCTCGATTTGAGCATACAAATATTTCAACGCGCGCGTACGCGCACGTTTTAAGAGAAAATATGAATTTTGAGAATATGAGTAAAATGCGCATAACTTGAAATGTATGTGACGTAAATTTCATTGAAAAATTCCATTCCATTAATGAGATATGAATGAAAATGTGTTTTCATATAATGACGTCATAGTGACGTCACGGTCAACTGATCACAATGATTTTACTTGATTTGTCGTCTTTAGGACACGATACATATATGGTATAATTTTGACATTGATAGAAAGAGTACTTTCTGAGCTAATCGAAACACAACTTTTGTCCAGAAAGGAAGAAAGAAGAAGAACAAAGAATCCGTACAGATACAGAAGGTGATCCGAGAGGATACTCGGATCACCTAACTAGAGATTGTAATTTGTCATCACTGACAAATTAAGGTGATCCGATTTTTTTTTTAATCAATGATTCAAGTCCTGATCGCAATAGGCATGACCATGCAGGTTTCATCTGTGGTCAGAGACATTGGCCGTGTGATGTTTGGATTCTCATTTAGAAAAGGGAGTCATATCTGCCATCTTTGGTACCAAATCTGTATACACTATAACGAAGATACAGCAACAAGTACATATGACCTTTGACCCCACTTTGCACAACCTAGATGGCATCTCTGCAAAAAGTGGTTATTTTGTGAAATGATTCTTGTAACATGATCTTTGCGTGTGCAAAATATGGGAAAGATAAGACATGTATTCACCAAGATACAGGATGAAACATTTGTGACCTCTGACCCTAATTTACATACCCAAGATGTTGTCCGATCAAGTAGTTGTTATTTTATGAAATAATGTACGTGACATGAACTAAACATGTGCAAAATATGGGGGTGATAGGGGCTGTTTTTCTTGAGTTATTGCAAAGAAAGTTGCAGAAACATAGAAATATCTCAATACATCGAAGATAAGCTTTAATTTCAACCAAGTATTTTAACATGATCCCGACATCATATGAAAAAAACAAAGGCACGTAACGATAGCGCAAAGTCTCAGTTACAACATAATAAAATCTGAGAAAAATTCACCAAAGGGTAAGTGAGCTAGTGCTCGATAAAGACAATCATGTCTCTAGAAAAATTCCCTCCCATAGAGATAACACGTCATAACGAAGAAACAGAAAGAAGTACATACGACCTTTTGACCCCACTTTGCACAGACAAGATGGCATCTGAGCAAAGAGTGGTTATTTTGTGAAATGATTCTTGTAACATGATCTTTGCGTGTGCAAAATATGTGAAAGATAGGACATGTATTCACCAAGATACAGGATAAAACATTTATGACCTTTGACCCTAATTTACATACCCAAGATGGCGTCTGATCCAGTAGTTGTTATTTTATCAAATAATGTACGTGACATGAACTAAACATGTGCAAAATATGGGGGTGATAGGATATGTTTTTCTTGAGTTATTGCACGGAAAGTTGCAGAAAGAAAGAAATATTTCAATACATCGAAGATAAGCTTTAATTTCAACCAAGTTTTTTGACGTGATGCAGACATCGTATGAAAAAACAAAGGGCACAATTTCGATAGCACAAAGTCTCAGCTACATCATATTAAAATCTTAGAGAAATTCACCGAAGCATAAGTGAGCTAGTGCTCGATATAGATAGTCATGTCAATTTTCATTTCCAGAAAAACTGCACTCCCATAGAGATAACACGTAAACTGGTCAAATTTGACAAGATTAATTTCAATCCATTTTTACGAGGTGATGCCGTCATCCAATTAAAATATTGTTATAACATTAGTGAAAGAGCATTTAATAAGCTACAACATACTGAAATCTGGGTGAAAATTGACAAAGGATTAGTGAGATATGCTCAAATAAACTTGAAATTTGATGACGTCATTTTGAAAATTTACTTTTTTTCCTTTATTAAGAAATGTCATATCTTTTAATCATTTTGCCAGCATTGCCACCCCATGAAATGACATGTACAACTCATCAGCTATCAAAATATGTAAAGAAAATGGGGGGTCACCGTCCATCCTGACGAGTAAAATCGGATTTGAAATTGGCGGTTTTTTGGCATAGTTGCACTGTATATCGCCATTGACGCGCGCGCGGAATTTAAACTTTGACGGGCCCGTATGACGTCATATTGAGTCGGATTGACTTGAAACTTGGTAGAAATATTCCTTGACATTTAAGACATCCGATCAAAGTGTAAAAACGGGAAATTTCTATTGCATATGAGCTGTGCGTGCGTAAATGCGCGCGCGCGTACGCGTCCGTCCAAATTTTTCAATTTTTCAAAAAATGCTCCAAATGGTCTGAAACGCGTGCAAAAAAATTTTGAGCTTGTTTGGAGAATACAAATATTTCAACGCGCGCGTACGCGCACGTTTTAAGGGTATATATGAATTTTGAGAATATGTGTAGAATTCGCTTGACTTGAAATATATGTGAGGTAAATTTCATTGAAAATTTCCATTCCATTAATGAGATATGAATGAAAATGTGTTTTCATATAATGACGTCATAGTGACGTCACGGTCGACTGATCACTATGATTTTACTTGCGCTGTCGTCTTTGCGACATGATACATATATGGTATAAGTTTGACAATGATAGGCAATGCACTTTCTGAGCTAACCTCTGCACAACTTTTGCGGAGAAATAACAAAGAATCAGTACAGATACAGAAGGTGATCCGAAGGATACTCGGATCACCTAACTAGACTCGGAATTTGTCAACACTGACAAATTAGGTGATCCGATCTCTTCGAAAATCAATGATTTGAGTCCTGATCCAAATATTCATGACCATACAGGTTTCATCTGTGTTGACGGGACATTGGCCGTGTGATGTTTGGATTCTCATTTAGAAAAGGGAGTGAGACCTGCCATCTTTGGTACCGAATTCCGTATACACTAACGGAAATACAGAATGAAGTATATTTGACCTTTGACCTCACTTTGCACACCCAAGATGGCGTCTAAGCAAAAAGTGTTTATTTTATGAAATGATTCTTGTAATATGGTCTTTGAGTGTGCAAAATATGGGAAAGATAGGATATGTATTCACCAAGATACAGGATGAAACATTTATGACCTTTGACCCTAATTTACATACCCAAGATGGTGTCCGATCAAGTAGTTGTCATTTTATGAAATAATGTACGTGACATGTACTAGACATGTGCAAAATATGGGATTGATAGCCATTGTTGTTGTTCATTTATTGCACAGAAAGTAGTAGAAATAAAGAAAAAAAATAAAGAAAAAATTATGTTATTTTATAGAAATTTGAAGGAGAAGCATAAAAAAATCAGAAAAAGATAAAGTAAGGAAAGGGAGATTAAGATTAACTAAAGAAAAAGAAGAAAAAAGGTGTTTAAAAATTTAAAAAAATATTGGCAGGAGCGAGCCTCGAACCAGGGACCTTAGGATTACGAGTCGGATGCGCTACGCAATGACCTATTTCATTCTCCATAGGCCCTGTGTATTAAGCAAAATGACGCTGCATCGAAGCCTCGTGCCATTTTCAACGAAGTTTTTCGACGTGATGCCGACATCGTATGAAAAAATGGAGGGTACATTAACGATAGCCCAAAGTCTCAGCTACAACATACTAAAATCTGGGAGAAATTCACCGAAGCATAAGTGAGCTAGTGCTCGAAAAAGAGAGTCATGTCAATTTTCACTGCCAGAAAAACTGCTCTCCCATAGAGATTACACGTAAACTGGTCAAATTTGACAATATTACTTTCAATCCATTTTTACGAGGTGATGCCGTCATCCAATCAAAATGTTGTAATTATTTTAATGAAAGATCATTTAATAAGCTACAACATACTGAAATCTGGGTGTAAATTGGCAAAGGATAAGTGAGATACACTCGAGTGAACTTGAAATTTGATGACG
Source organism: Diadema setosum (assembly GCA_033980235.1). Classification (NCBI taxonomy): domain Eukaryota; kingdom Metazoa; phylum Echinodermata; class Echinoidea; order Diadematoida; family Diadematidae; genus Diadema; species Diadema setosum. The sequence goes on from CM067074.1 coordinate 23,341,930, forward strand.
TCATTTTGAAAATTTACTTTTTTTACTTTATTAAGAAATTTGATATCTTTTAATAATTTTGCCAGCATTGACAACCCATGAAATAACATGTCCAACTCATCAGCTTTCAGAATATGTAAAGAAAATGGGGGGTCACCGTCCATCCTGACGAGTAAAATCGGATTTAAAATTGGCGTTTTTTTGGCATCGTTGCACTGTATATCGCCATTGACGCGCGCGCGGAATTTCAACTTTGACGGGCCCGTATGACGTCATATTGAGTCGGATTGACTTGAAACTTGGTATAAGTATTCCTTGACATTTTAGGTATCCGATAAGTGTAAAAAAATGGGAAATTTCCATTGCATATGAGCTGTGTGTGCGAATATGTGTGCGCGCGTACGCGTCCGTCCAATTTTTTCAATTTTTCAAAAAATGCTCCAAATGGTCTGAAACGTGTGCAAAAAAAATTTCAGCTCGATTTGAGCATACAAATATTTCAACACGCGCGTACGCGCACGTTTTAAGAGAAAATATGAATTTTGAGAATATGAGTAAAATGCGCATAAGTTGAAATGTATGTGACGTAAATTTCATTGCAAAATTTTATTCCATTAATGAGATATGAATGAAAATGTGTTTTCATATAATGACGTCATAGTGACGTCACGGTCGACTGATCACTATGATTTTACTTGATCTGTCGTTTTTGGGACATGATACATCTATGGTATAAGTTTGACATTGATAGGCAATGCACTTTCTGAGCTAACCGCTGCACAAATTTTGGTTAGAAACTAGAGATTGTAATTTGTCATCACTGACAAATTAAGGTGATCCGATTTTTTTTTTTATCAATGATTCGAGTCCTGATCGCAATAGGCATGACCATACAAGTTTCATCTGTGTTTAGAGACATTGGCCGTGTGATGTTTACATTCTCATAAGGGAGTCATATCTGCCATGTTAGGTACCAAATTCTGTACACACTATAACGAAGAAACAGCAACAAGTACATATGACCTTTGACCCACCTTTGCACTCCCAAGATTGCATCTGATGAAATAGTGGTTATTTTGTGAAATGATTCTCGCGACATCGTCTATACGTGTGAAAAATATGGGAAAGATAGGACAGGTATTCACTAAGATACAAGATGAAAAATTTATGACCTTTGACCCTAATTTACATACCCAAGATGTTGTCCGATCTAGTAGTTGTTATTTTAAGAAATAATGTAGGAGCCATGAACTAAACATGTGCAAAATATGGGTGTGATAGGGCGTGTTTTTCTTGAGTTATTGCAAAGAAAGTTTCAGAAAGAAAGAAATATCTCAATACATAGAAGATAAGCTTTAATTTCAACCAAGTTTTTTTTATCATAATTCCGACATCGTATGAAAAAACGAAGGGCACATAACGATAGCGCAAAGTCTCAGCTACAACATATTAAAATCTGGGAGAAATTCACCGAAGGGTAAGTGAGCTAGTGCTCGATAAAGACAATCATGTCAATTTTCACATTAAAAAAAATTCCCTCCCATAGAGATAACACGTCATAACGAAGATACAAAAAGAAGTACATATGACCTTTGACCTCAATTTGCACAGACAAGATGGCATCTGAGTAAAAAGTAGTTATTTTGTGAAATGATCCTTGTGACATGGTCTTTGCGTGTGCAAAATATGGGAAAGATAAAACATGTATTCACTAAGATACAGGGTGAAACACTTATGACTTTTGACCCTAATTCAAATACCCAAGATGGCGTCTGATCAAGTAGTTGTTATTTTATGAAATAATTCACGTGACATGAACTAAACATGTGCAAAATATGGAAGTGATAGAGGCCGTTTTTCTTGAGTTATTGCAAAGAAAGTTGCAGAAAGAAAGAAATATCTCAATACATCGAAGATAAGCTTTAATTTCAACCCAATTTTTTGACGTGATTCTGACATCGTATGAAAAAACAAAGGGCACACTTACGGTAGCGTAAAGTCTCAGCTACAACATATTAAAATCTGGGAGAAATTTACCGAAGCTTAAGTGAGCTAGTGCTCGATAAAGATAGTCATGTCAATTTTCATTTCCAGAAAAACTGCACTCCCATAGAGATAACACGTAAACTGGTCAAAATTGACAAGATCACTTTCAATCCATTTTTACGAGGTGATACCGTTATCCAATCAAAATTTTGTAACCTTATGTTTGAAAGAACATTAAATAAGCTACATCATACTGAAATCTGGGTGAAAATTGACAAAGGACTAGTGAGATACGCTCGAATGAACTTGAAATTTGATGACGTCATTTTGAAAATTTACTTTTTTTTACTTTATTAAGAAATTTGATATCTTTTAATCATTTTGTCAGCATTGCCACCCCATGAAATGACATGTACAACTCATCAGCTTTCAAAATATGTACAGAAAATGGGGGGTCACCGTCCATCCTGACGAGTAAAATCGGATTTAAAATTGGCAGTTTTTTGGCATAGTTGTACTATATATCGCCATTGACGCGCGCGCGGAATTTCAACTTTGATGGGCCCGTATGACGTCATGTTGAGTCGGATTGACTTGAAACTTGGTAGAAATATTCCTTGACATTTCAGGCAGCCGATAAGTGTGAAAAAACGGGAAATTTCCATTGCATATGAGCTGTGCGTGCGTATATGCGCGCGCGCGTACGCGTCCGTCCGATTTTTTCAATTTTTCAAAAAATGCTCCAAATGGTTTGAAACGTGTGCAAAAAAATTTTGAGCTCGATTTGAGCATACAAATATTTCAACGCGCGCGTACGCGCACGTTTTAAGAGAATATATGAATTTTGAGAACATGAGTAGAATGCGCATAACTTGAAATATTTGTGACGTAAATTTCATTGAAAAATTCTATTCCATTAATGAGATATGAGTGAGAATGTGTTTTCATATAATGACGTCATAGTGACGTCACGGTCGACTGATCACAGTGATACATTAAATTTGTCGTCTTTGGGACATGATGCATACATGGTATAATTTTGAAATTGATAGGCAGCGGACTTTCTGAGCTAACCTCTGCACAACTTTTGCGGAGAAATAAAGAAACTAGAGATTGTAATTTGTCATTACTGACAAATTAAGGTGATCCGATTTTTTTTTTTATCAATGATTCGAGTCCTGATCACAATAGGCATGACTATACAGGTTTCATCTGTGTTTAGAGACATTGGCCGTGTGATTTTTGGATTCTCAGTTAGAAAAGGGAGTCAGGCCTGCCATCTTTGGTACCGAATTCCGTATACACTAACGGAAATACAGAATGAAGTATATTTGACCTTTGACCTCACTTTGCACACCCAAGATGGCGTCTGAGCAAAAAGTGATTATTTTATAAAATGATTCTTGTAACATGGTCTTTGCGTGTGCAAAATATGGGAAAGATAGGACATGTATTCACCAAGATACAGGATAAAACATTTATGACCTTTGACCCTACTTTACATACCCAAGATGGTGTCCGATCAAGTAGTTGTTATTTTATGAAATAATGTACGTGACATGAACTAAAGATGTGCAAAATATTAGGGTGATAGGGTATGTTTTTCTTCAGTTATTGCAAAGAAAGTTGTAGAAAGAAAGAAATATCTCAATACATCGAAGATAAGCTTTAATTTCAACCACGTTTTTTACGTGATCCCGACACCGTATGAAAATTAAAAGGAATGCATATGATAGCACAAAGTCTCAGCTACAACATATTAAAATTTGGGAGAAATTCACTGAAGCATAAGTGAGCTAATGCTCGATAAAGACAATCACGTCAATTTTCACATCTAGAAAAATTCTCTCCCATAGAGATAACACGTCATAGCGAAGATACAGAAAGATGTACATATGACCTTTGCCCCCACTTTGCACAGACAAGATAGCATCTGAGCAAAAAGTGATTATTTTGTGAAATAATCCTTGTAATATGGTCTTTGCGTGTGCAAAATATGGGAAAGATAGAACAGGTATTCACCAAGATACAGGATGAAACATTTATGACCTTTGACCCTAATTTACATACCGAAGATGGTGTCTGCTCAAGTAGTTGTTATTTTATGAAATAATGTACGTGACATGAACTAAATATGTGCCAAAGATGGGGTTAATAGGGCCTGTTTTTCTTGAGTTATTGCAAAGAAAGTTGCAGAAAGAAAGAAATATCTCAATACATCGAAAATAAGCTTGAATTTCAACCAAAATTTTTGACGTGATCCCGACATCATATGAAAAAATGAAGGGCACGTTACCGGTAGCGTAAAGTCTCAGCTAGAACATATTAAAATCTGGGAGAAATTCACCGAAGGGTAAGTGAGCTAGTGCTCGAGAAAGATAGTCGTGTCAATTTTCATTTCCAGAAAAACTGCACTCCCATAGAGATAACACGTAAACTGGTCAAATTTGACAAGATTACTTTCAATCCATTTTTACGAGGTGATGCTGATATCCAATCAAAGTTTTGTAATTTTATGTTTGAAAGAACATTAAATAAACTACAACATACTGAAATCTTGGTGAAAATCAATGAAGGATTGATAAGATACGTTTGACTAAATTTGAAATTTGATGACGTCATTTTGAAAATTTCCTTTTTTTACTTTATTAAGAAATTTGATATCTTTTAATCATTTTGCCAGCATTGCCACCCCATGAAATGACATGTACAACTCATCAGCTTTCAAAATATGTACAGAAAATGGGGGGTCACCGTCCATCCTGACGAGTAAAATCGGATTTAAAATTGGCGGTTTTTTGGCATAGTTGCACTGTACATCGCCATTGACGCGCGCGCGGAATTTCAACTTTGACGGGCCCGTATGACGTCATATTGAGTCGGATTGACTTGAAACTTCGTAGAAATATTCCTTGACATTTCAGGCAGCCGATAAGTGTAAAAAAAAGTGGAAATTTCTATTGCATATGAGCTGTGCGTGCGTATATGTGCGCGCGCGTACGCGTCCGTTCAATTTTTTCAATTTTTCAAAAAATGCTCAAAATGATCTGAAACGTGTGCAAAAAAAAATTGAGCTCGATTGGAGCATGTCAACATTTTAACGTGCGCGTACGCGCACGGTTTGAGTGTAAACTGAAATGTGAGAGAATGTGTAGAATACGCTTGATTTGAACTATATGTGACGTAAATTTCATTGAAAAATTCCTTTCCATTAATGAGATATTAATGAAAATGTGTTTTCACATAATGACGTCATAGTGACGTCACGGTCCATTGATCACAATGATTTTACAAAATCTGTCGTCTTTGTGACATGATACATATATGGTATAATTTTGAAATTGATAGGCAGAAGACTTTCTGAGTTAATCTCTGCACAACTTTTGTCCAGAAATAAAGAATCAGTACAGATACAATAGGTGATCCGAAGGATACTCGGATCACCTAACTAGAGATTGTAATTTGTCATCACTGACAAATTAAGGTGATCCGATTTTTTTTTAATTAATGATTCGAGTCCTGATACTGCAAAGTCTCAGCTACAACATATTAAAATCTGAGAGAAATTCACCAAAGCATAAGTAAGATAGTGCTCGATAAAGAGAGTCATGTCAATTTTCACATCTAAAAAATTCCCTCCCATAGAGATAACACCTCATAGCGAAGATAGAAAAAGAAGTACATATGACCTTTGACCCCACTTTGCACAGACAAGATGGCATCTGAGCAAAAAGTGGTTATTTTATGAAATGATCCCTGTAACATGGTCTTTACGTGTGCAAAATATGGGAAAGATAGGACATGTATTCACCAAGATACAGGATGAAACATCTATGACCTTTGACCCTAATTTACATACCCAAGATGGCGTCTGATCAAGTAGTTGTTATTTTATGAAATAATGTTCGTGACATGAACTAAACGTGTGCAAAATATGGTGGTGATAGGTTATGTTTTTCTTGAGTTATTGCACATAAAGTTGCAAAAAGAAAGAAATATTTCAATACATCGAAGATAAACTTTAATTTCAAGTAAGTTTTTTGACGTGATCCCGACATCGTATGAAAAAACGAAGGGCACACTCACGATAGCCCTACGTCTCAGCTACAACATATTAAAATCTTAGAGAAATTCACCGAAGCATAAGTGAGCCAGTGCTCGAAAAAGATAGTCATGTCAATTTTCATTTCCATAAAAATTGCACTCTCATAGAGATTACACGTAAACTGGTCAAATTTGACAAGGTTACTTTCAATCCATTTTTTCGAGGTGATGTGGTCATCTAATCAAAATTGCGTAATTTTATTCAGAAAGAGCATTTCATAAACTACAACATAATGAAATTTGGGTGAAAATTGGCAAAGGATAAGTGAGATACGCTCGAGTAAACTTGAAATTTGATGACGTCATTTTGAAAATTTACTTTTTTTATTTTATTAAGAAATTTGATATCTTTCAATCATTTTTCCAGCATAGCCAACCCATGAAATGACATGTACAACTCATCAGCTTTCAGAATATGTCAAGAAAATGGGGGGTCACCGTCCATCCTGACGAGTAAAATCGGATTTAATTTTCGCGGTTTTTGGGCATAGTTGCACTGTATATCGCCATTGACGCGCGCGCGGAATTTCAACCTTGACGGGGCCGTATGACGTCATATTGAGTTGGATGGACTTGAAACTTGGTAGAAATATTCCTTGACATTTCGGACATCCGATCCGTTTGAATAAACTGAAAATTTCTATTTCATATTAGCTGTGCGTGCGAATATGTGCGCGCGCGTACGCGTCCGTCCAATTTTTTCATTTTTTCAAAAAATGCTCCAAATGGTCTGAAACGTGTGCAAAAAAAAATTTGAGCTCGATTTGAGCATACAAATATTTCAACGCGCGCGTACGCGCGCGTTTTGAGATAAATATGAATTTTGAGAATATGAAGAGAATCTGCTTGACCTGAAATATATGTGACTTAAATTTCATTGAAAAATTCCTTTCCATTAATGAGATATGCATGAAAATGTGTTTTCATATAATGACGTCATAGTGACGTCACGGTCGACTGATCAGTATGATTTTACTTGCGCTGTCGTCTTTGCGACATGATACATATATGGTGTAAGTTTGACATTGAGAGGCAATGCACTTTCTGAGCTAACCTCTGCACAACTTTTGTCCAGAAATAAACAATCAGTACAGATACAGAAGGTGATCCGAAGGATATTCGGATCACCTAATAAAGAAGAAAGAATCAGTACAGATACAGAAGGTGATCCGAAGGATACTCGGATCACCTAATAAAGGAAAATAAAAAGAAGAACAAAGAATCAGTACAGATACAGAAGGTGATCCGAGAGGATACTCGGATCACCTAATCAGTACAGATACAGAAGGTGATCCGAGAGGATACTCGGATCACCTAACTAGACCCGGAATTTGTCAAGAATGACAAATTAGGTGATCCGATTTTTTTTTAATCAATGATTCGAGTCCTGATCACAATAGACATGACCATATAGGTTTCATCCTTGTTTAGAGACATTAGCCGTGTGATATTTGGATTCTCATTTAGAAAAGGGAGTGAGACCTGCCATCTTTGGTACCGAATTCCGTATACACTAACGGAAATACAGAATGAAGTATATTTGACCTTTGACCTCACTTTGCACACCCAAAATGGCGTCTAAGCAAAAAGTGATTATTTTATGAAATGATTCTTGTAACATGGTCTTTGCGTGTGCAAAATATGGGAAAGATAGGACATGTATTCACCAAGATACTGGATGAAACATTTATGACCTTTGACCCTAATTTACATACCCAAGATGGTGTCCGATCAAGTAGTTGTTAATTTATGAAATAATGTACGTGACATGTACTAAACATGTGCAAAATATGGGATTGATAGCCATTGTTGTTGTTCATCTATTGCACAGAAAGTAGAAAGAAAGAAAAATAAAGAAAAAATTATGTTATTTTATAGAAATTTGAAGGAGAAGCATAAAAAAATCAGAAAAAGATAAAGTAAGGAAAGGGAGATTAATATTAACTAAAGAAAAAGGAGAAAAAAAAGTGTTTAAGAAAATTAAAAAAATATTGGCAGGGGTGAGCCTCGAACCAGGGACCTTAGGATTACGAGTCGGATGCGCTACGCAATGACCTATTTCATTCTCCATAGGCCCTGTGTATTAAGCAAAATGACGCTGCATCGAAGCCTCGTGCCATTTTCAACCAAGTTTTTCGACGTGATGCCGACATCGCATGAGAAAATGGAGGGCACACTTACGATAGCCCAAAGTCTCAGCTACAACATACTAAAATCTAGGAAAAATTCACCGAAGCATAAGTGAGCTAGTGCTCGAAAAAGAGAGTCATGTCAATTTTCACTGCCAGAAAAACTGCTCTCCCATAGAGATAACACGTAAACTGGTCAAATTTGACAATATTACTTTCAATCCATTTTTACGAGGTGATGCCGTCATCCAATCAAAATATTGTAATTATATTAATGAAAGATCATATAATAAGCTACAACATACTGAAATCTGGGTGTAAATTGGCAAAGGATAAGTGAGATACGCTTGAGTGAACTTGAAATTTGATGACGTCATTTTGAAAATTTACTTTTTTTACTTTATTAAGATATTTGATATCTTTTAATCATTTTGCCAGCATCGCCAACCCATGAAATAACATATTCAACTCATCAGCTTTCAGAATATGTAAAGAAAATGGGGGGTCACCGTCCATCCTGACGAGTAAAATCGGATTTAAAATTGGCGTTTTTTTGGCATCGTTGCACTGTATATCGCCATTGACGCGCGCGCGGAATTTAAATTTTGACGGGCCCGTATGACGTCATATTACGTCGGATTGACTTGAAACTTGGTAGAAATATTCCTTGACATTTCAGGCATCCGATAAATGTAAAAAAACGGGAAATTTCCATTGCATATGAGCTGTGTGTGCGAATATGTGCGCGCGCGTACGCGTCCGTCCAATTTTTTCAATTTTTCAAAAAATGCTCTAAATGGTCTGAAACGTGTGCAAAAAAAATTTGAGCTCGATTTGAGCATACAAATATTTCAACGCGCGCGTACGCGCACGTTTTAAGAGAAAATATGAATTTTGAGAATATGAGTAGAATGCGCATAACTTGAAATATATGTGACGTAAATTTCATTGCAAAATTTTATTCAATTAATGAGATATGAATGACAATGTGTTTTCATATAATGACGTCATAGTGACGTCACGGTCGACTGATCACTATGATTTTACTTGATCTGCCGTCTTTGGGACATGATACATATATGGTATAAGTTTGACATTGAAAGGCAATGCACTTTCTGAGCTAACCGCTGCACAAATTTTGGTTAGAAATAAAGGAAAACTAGAGAATGTAATTTGTCATTATTGACAAATTAAGGTGATCCGATTTTTTTTTCAATGATTCGAGTCCTGATCGCAATACGCATGACCATACAGGTTTCATCTGTGTTTAGAGACATTGGCCGTGTGATGTTTGGATTCTCATTTAGAAAAGGGAGTCATATCTGCCATTCTTGGTACTAAATTCTTTATACACTAGATAACGGAGATACAGCAACAAATACATATGACCTTTGACCCACCTTTACACTCCCAAGATGGCACCTGAGGAAAAAGTGGTTAATTTGTGAAATGATTCTTGCGACATTGTCTATAAGTGTGCAAAATATGGGAAAGATAGGACATGTATTCACCAAGGTAGCAGATGAAACAGTTATGACATTTGACCCTTATTTTCATACCCAAGATGGCGTCTGATCAAGAAGTCGTTATTTTATGAAATAATGTAGGTGACATGAACTAAACATGTGCAAAATATGGTGGTGACAGAGCATGTTTTCTTGAGTTTTTGCAAAGAAAGTTGCGCAAAGATAGAAATATTTCAATACATCGTTGATGAGCTTTAATTTCAACCAAGTATTTTGACGTGATACCGACATCGTGTGAAAAAACAAAGGGCACTCATATGATAGCACAAAGTTTCAGCTACAACATATTAAAATCTAGGAGAAATTCACTGAAGCATAAGTGAGATAGTGCTTGATAAAGATAGTCATGTCAATTTTCACATCTAGAAAAACTCCCTCCCATAGAGATAACACGTAATAGCGAAGATTGAGAAAGAAGTACATATGACCTTTGACCCCACTTTGCACACCCAAGATGACATCTGAGCAATTAGGGGTTATTTTGTGAAATGATCCTTGTAACATGGTCTTTACGTGTGCAAAATATGAGAATGATAGGACATATATTTACCAAGATACAGGATGAAACATTTATGACCTTTGACCCTAATTTACATACCTAAGATGGCGTCTGATCAAGTAGTTGTTATTTTGTGAAATAATGTTCGTGACATGAACTAAACATATTCATAATATGGTGGTGATAGGGTATGTTTTTCTTGAGTTATTGCACAGAAAGTTGCAGAAAGAAAGAAATATTTCAATACATCGAAGATAAGCTTTAATTTCAACCAAGTTTTTTCACGTGATCCCGACAACGTATGAAAAAACAAAGGGCACACTTACGATAGCCCTATGTCTCAGCTACAACATATTAAAATCTTCGAGAAATTCACCGAAGCATAAGTGAGCTAGTGCTCGATAAAGATAGTCATGTCAATTTTCATTTCCATAAAAATTGCACTCCCATAGAGATTACACGTAAACTCGTCAAATTTGACAAGGTTACCTTCAATCCATTTTTTTGAGGTGATGTTTTCATCTAATCAAAATTGTGTTAATACATTTATGAAAGAGCATATTATAAGCTACAATATATTGAAATTTGGGTGAAAATTGGCCGAAGATAAGTGAGATACACTCGAGTAAACTTGAAATTTGATGACGTCATTTTGAAAATTTACTTTTTTTACTTTATTAAGAAATTTGATATCTTTTAATCATTTTGTCAGCATTGCCTCCCCATGAAATGACATGTACAACTCATCAGCTTTCAGAATATGTAAAGAAAATGGGGGGTCACCGTCCATCCTGACGAGTAAAATCCGATTTAAAATTGGCGGTTTTTTGGCATAGTTGCACTGTATATCGCCATTGACGCGCGCGCGGAATTTCAACTTTGACGGGCCCGTATGACGTCATATTGAGTCGGATTGACTTGAAACTTGGTAGAAATATTCCTTGTCATTTCAGACATCCGATCAAAGTGAAGAAACGGGAAATTTCTGATGCATATGAGCTATGGGTGCGTATATGCGCGCGCGCGTACGCGTCCGTTCAATTTTTGCAAGTTTTCAAAAAAAGCTCCAAATGGTCTGAAACGTGTGCAAAAAAAATTTGAGCTCGATTTGAGCATACAAATATTTCAACGCGCGCGTACGCGCGCGTTTTGAGATTAAAATGAATTTTGAGAATATGAGTAGAATTCACTTGATTTATAATATATGTGACGTATATTTCATTGAAATATTCCATTCCATTAATGAGATATGCATGAAAATGTGTTTTCATATAATGACGTCATAGTGACGTCACGGTCGACTGATCACTATGATTTTATAAGATCTGTCGTCTTTGCGACATGATACATATATGGTATAATTTTGAAATTGATAGGCTGCGGACTTTCTGAGCTAACCTCTGCACAACTTTTGTCCAGAAATAAACAATCAGTACAGATACAGAAGGTGATCCGAAGGATATTCGGATCACCTAATAAAAAGAACAAAGAATCAGTACAGATACAGAAGGTGATCCGAGAGGATACTCGGATCACCTAACTAGAGATTGTAATTTGTCATCACTGACAAATTAAGGTGATCCGATTTTTTTTTTAATCAATGATTCGAGTCCTGATCGCAATAGGCATGACCATACAAGTTTCATGTGTGTTTAGAGACATTGGCCGGGTGAGGTTTGAATTCTCTTAGCAAAGGGAGTCATATCTGCCATGTTTGGTACCAAATTCTGTATACACTATAACGAAGAAACAGCAACAAGTACATATGACCTTTGACCCACCTTTGCACTCCCAAGATGGCATCTGATGAAATAGTGGTTATTTTTGTAAAATTCGCGACATCGTCTATACGTGTGAAAAATATGGGAAAGATAGGACAGGTATTCACCAAGATACAAGATGAAACATTTATGACCTTTGACCCTAATTTACATACCCAAGATGTTGTCCGATCTAGTAGTTGTTATTTTATGAAATAATGTACGTGACATGAACTAAACATGTGCAAAATATGGGGGTGATAAGGCGTGTTTTTCTTGAGTTATTGCAAAGAAAGTTGCAGAAAGAAAGAAAGAAATATCTCAATACATAGAAGATAAGCTTTAATTTCAACCAAGTTTTTTTTATCGTGTTCCCGACATCGTATGAAAAAACAAAGGCAACTTTACGATAGCGCAACGTCTCAGCTACAACATATTAAAATCTGGGAGAAATTCACTTAAGGGTAAGTGAGCTAGTGCTCGATAAAGACAATCATGTCAATTTTCACATTTAAAAAAATTCCCTCCCTTAGAGATAACACGTCATAACGAAGATACAAAAAGAAGTACATATGACCTTTGACCCCACTTTGCACAGACAAGATGGCATCTGAGTAAAAAGTAATTATTTTGTGAAATGATCCTTAAAACATGGTCTTCGCGTGTGCAAAATATGGGAAAGATAGGATATGTATTCACCAAGATACAGGATGAAACATCTATGACCTTTGACCCTAATTCACATACCCAAAATGGCGTCTGATCAAGTAGTTGTTATTTTATGAAATAATGTACGTGACATGAACTAAACATGTGCAAAATGTGGGATCAATAGCCATTGTTGTTGTTCATCTATCGCACAGAAAGTAGTAAAAAGAAAGGAAAACTAGACTCGGAATTTGTCAAGACTGACAAATTAGGTGATCCGATCTGTTCGTAAATCAACGATTTGAGTCTCCTGATCCCAATAGGCATGACCATACCGGTTTCATCTGTGTTTAGTGGACATTGGCCGTGTGATGTTTTGATTCTCATTTAGAAAAGGGAGTCAGACCTGCCATCTATGGTACACAATTCCGTATACACTAACGAAGATACAGAATGAAGTATATTTGACCTTTGACCCAACTTTGCACAGACAAGATGGCATCTGAGCAAAAAGTGGTGATTTTGTGAAATGATCCTTGTAACATGGTCTTTACGTGTGCAAAATATGGGAAAGATAGGACATGTATTCACCAAGATACAGGATGATACATTTATGACCTTTGACCCTAATTTACATACCGAAGATGACTTCTGATCAAGTAGTTGTAATTGTATGAAATAATGTACGTGACATGAACTAAACATGTGCAAAATATGGGGGTGATAAGGCCTGTTTTTCTTGAGTTATTGTAAAGAAAGTTGCAGAAAGAAAGAAATATCTCAATACATCGAAGATCAGCTTTAATTTCAACCAAGTCTTTGGATGTGATCCCGACATCGTATGAAAAATGGAGGGCAGATTTTCGATAGCCCAAAGTCTCAGCTACAACATATTAAAATCTGGGAGAAATTCACCGAATCATAAGTGAGCTAGTGCTCGATAAAGACAATCATGTCAATTTTCACATCTACAAAAATTCCCTCCCATAGAGATAACACGTCATAACGAAGATAAAGAAAGAAGTACATATGACCTTTGACCCCACTTTGCACACCCAAGATGGCATCTGAGCAAAAAGTGGTTATTTTGTGAAATGATCCTTGTAACATGGTCGTTACGTGTGCAAAATATGAAAAAGATTGAACATGTATTCACCAAGATACAAGATGATACATTTATGACCTTTGACCCTAATTTACATACCCAAGATGACGTCTGATTAAGTAGTTGTTATTTTATGAAATAATGTACGTGACATGAACTAAACATGTGCAAAATATTGGGCTGATAGAGCTTGTTTTTCTTGAGTTATTGTAAAGAAAGTTGCAAAAAGAAAGGAATATCTCAATACATCGAAGATAAGCTTTAATTTCAACCAAGTTTTTGGACATGATCCCGACACCGTATGAAAAAACGAAGGGCACACTTACGATTGCGCAAAGTCTCAGCTACAACATATCAAAATCTGGGAGAAATTCACCGAAGCATAAGTGAGCTAGTGCTCGAGAAAGACAGTCATGTCAATTTTCATTTCCAGAAAAACTGCACTCCCATAGAGATAACACGTAAACTGGTCAAATTTGACAAGATTACTTTCAATCCATTTTTACGAGGTGATACCGTCATCCAATCAAAATGTTGTTATTACATGTATGAAAGAGTATTTAATAAGCTACAACATACTGAAATCTGGGTGAAAATTGGCAAAGGATAAGTGAGATACGCTCGAGTGAACTTGAAATTTGATGACGTCATTTTGAAAATTTACTTTTTTAATTGTATTAAGAAATTTGATATCTTTTAATCATTTTTCCAGCATCGCCAACCCATGAATTAACATGAACAACTCATCAGCTTTCAGAATATGTCAAGAAAATAGGGGGTCACCGTCCATCCTGACGAGTAAAATCGGATTCAAAATTGGCGGTTTTTTGGCATTGTTGGACTGTATATCGCCATTGACGCGCGCGCGGAATTTCAACTTTGACGGGTCCGTATGACGTCATAATGAGTCGGATTGACTTGAAACTTGGTAGAAATATTCCTTGACATTTCAGGCATCCAATAAGTGTGAAAAAATGGGAAATTTCCATTGCATATGAGCTGTGCGTGCGTATATGTGCGAGCGCGTACGCGTCCGTCCAATTTTTTCAATTTTTCAAAAAATGCTCCAAATGGTCTGAAACGTGTGCAAAAAAAATTTGAGCTCGATTTGAGCATACAAATATTTCAACGCGCGCGTACGCGCACGTTTTAAGAGAAAATATGAATTTTGAGAATATGAGTAGAATGCGCATAACTTGAAATATATGTGACGTAAATTTCATTGAAAAATTCCATTCCATTAATGAGATATGATTGAGAATGTGTTTTCATATAATGACGTCATAGTGACGTCACGGTCGACTGATCACTTTGATTTTAGTTCGATTGCCGTCTTTCGGAGACGATACATATATGGTATAAGTTTGAAATTGATAGGAAGAGGACTTTCGGAGCTAATCGATACACAACTTTTGGGGAGAAATAAGAAAAAGAAGAAGAACTAGAACCGGAATTTGTCAACACTGACAAATTAGGTGATCCGATCTCTTTGGAAATCAATGATATTTGTCCTGATCCATACAGGCATGACCAAACAGGTTTCATCTGTGTTAATAGGGACATTGACCGTGTGATGTTTGGATTCTCATTTAGAAAAGGGAGTGAGACCTGCCATCTTTGGTACCGAATTCCGTATACACTATCAGAAATACAGAATGAAGTATATGTGACCTTTGACCTCACTTTGCACACCCAAGATGGCGTCTAAGCAAAAAGTGGTTATCTTATGAAATGATTCTTGTAACATGGTCTTTGCGTGTGCAAAATATGGGAAAGATAGGACATGTATTCACCAAGATACAGGATGAAACATTTATGACCTTTGACCCTAATTTACATACCCAAGATGGTGTCCGATCAAGTAGTTGTTATTTTATGAAATAATGTACGTGACATGTACTAAACATGTGCAAAATATGAGATTGGTAGCCACTGTTGTTGTTCATCTATTGCACAGAAAGTAGTAGAAAGAAAGAAAAATAAAGAAAAAATTGTTATTTTATAGAAATTTGAAGGGGAAGCGTAAAAAAAAAATCAGAAAAAGACAAAGTAAGGAAAGGGAGATTAAGATTAACTAAAGAAAAAGAAGAAAAAAGTGTTTTAAAAAATTTAAAAAAATATTGGCAGGGGTGAGCCTCGAACCAGGGACCTTAGGATTACGAGTCGGATGCGCTACGCAATGACCTATTTCATTCTCCATAGGCCCTGTGTATTAAGCAAAATGACGCTGCATCGAAGCCTCGTGCCATTTTCAACCAAGTTTTTCGACGTGATGCAGACGTTGTATGAAAAAATGGAGGGCACACTTACGATAGCCCAAAGTCTCAGCTACAACATACTAAAATCTGGGAGAAATTCACCGAAGCATAAGTGAGCTAGTGCTCGAAAAAGAGAGTCATGTCAATTTTCACTGCCAGAAAAACTGCCCTCCCATAGAGATAACACGTAAACTGGGCAAATTTGACAATATTACTTTCAATCCATTTTTACGAGGTGATGCCGTCATCCAATCAAAAGGTTGTAATTATATTAATGAAAGATCATTTTATAAGCTACAACATACTAAGATCTGGGTGTAAATTGGCAAAGGATAGGTGAGATACGCTCGAGTGAACTTGAAATATGATGACGTCATTTTGAAAATTTACTTTTTTTACTTTATTAAGAAATTTGATATCTTTTAATCATTTTGCCAGCATCGCCAACCCATGAAATAACATGTTCAACTCATCAGCTTTCAGAATATGTACAGAAAATGGGGGGTTACCGTCCATCCTGACGAGTAAAATCGGATTTAAAATTGGCGTTTTTTTGGCATCGTTGCACTGTATATCGCCATTGACGCGCGCGCGGAATTTCAACTTTGACGGGCCCGTATGACGTCATATTGAGTTGGATTGACTTGAAACTTGGTAGAAATATTCCTTGACATTTTAGGCATCCGATAAGTGTAAAAAAACGGGAAATTTCAATTGCATATGAGCTGTGTGGGCGAATATGTGCGCGCGCGTACGCGTCCGTCCAATTTTTTCAATTTTTCAAAAAATGCTCCAAACTGTCTGAAACGTGTGCAAAAAAATTTTGAGCTCGATTTGAGCATACAAATATTTCAACGCGCGCGTACGCGCACGTTTTAAGAGAAAATATGAATTTTTAGAATATGAGTAAAATGCGCATAACTTGAAATGTATGTGACGTAAATTTCATTGCAAAATTCTATTCCATTAATGAGATATGATTGAAAATGTGTTTTCATATAATGACGTCATAGTGACGTCACGTTTGACTGATCACTAGGATTTTACTTGATCTGTCGTCTTTGGGACATCATACATATATGGTATAAGTTTGACATTGAAAGGTAATGCACTTTCTGAGCTAACCGCTGCACAAATTTTGCCCAGAAATAAAGAAGAATAAAAATATGAAGAACAAAGAATCAGTACAGATACAGAAGGTGATCCGAGAGGATACTCGGATCACCTAAGAAGAAAGAATCCGTACAGAAACAGAAGGTGATCCGAGAGGATACTCGGATCACCTAATAAAGAAAAAAATATGTTATTTTATAGAAATTTGAAGAAGCATAAAAAAATCAGAAAAAGATAAAGTTATGAAGGGAGATTAAGACTAACTATAGAAAAAGAAGAAAAAAAGTGTTTAAAAAAATACAAAAAAATATTGGCAGGGGTGAGCCTCGAACCAGGGACCTTAGGGTTACGAGTCGGATGCGCTATGCAATGACCTATTTCATGCTCCATAGGCCCTTTGTATTAAGCAAAATGACACTGCATCGAAGCCACGTGCCATTTTTCAACCACGTTTTTCGCCGTGATGACGCCGTCGTAGGAAAGAATGAAGGGCACACTTACGATAGCCCAAAGTCTCAGCTACAACATACTAAAATCTAGGGAAAATTCACCGAAGCATAAGTGAGCTAGTACTCGAAAAAGATAGTCATGTCAATTTTCACTGCCAGAAAAACTGCTCTCCCATAGAGATAACACGTAAACTGGACAAATTTGACAAGGTTACTTTTAATCCATTTTTACGAGGTGATGCCGTCATCCAATCAAAATTATGTTTGCATATTTATGAAAGAATATTTCATAAGCTACAACATATTGAAATTTGGGTGAAAATTGGCAAAGGAAAAGTGAGATACGCTCGAGTAAACTTGAAATTTGATGACGTCATTTTGAAAATTTACTTTTTTTACTTTATTAAGAAATTTGATATCTTTTAATCATTTTGTCAGCATCGCCAACCCATGAAATGACATGTACAACTCATCAGCTTTCAGAATATGTCAAAAAAATGGGGGGTCACGGTCCATCCTGACGAGTAAAATCCGATTTAAAATTGGCGTTTTTTTGGCATAGTTGCACTGTGTATCCCCATTGACGCACGCGCGGAATTTTGATTTTGACGGGCCCGTATGACGTCATATTGAGTCGGATCGACTTGAAACTTGCTAGAAATATTCCTTGACATTTTGGACATCCGATCCGTGTGAAAAAACTGAAAATTTCTATTGCATATGAGCTGTGCATGGGAATATGTGCGCGCGCGTACGCGTCCGTCCAATTTTTTCAATTTTTCAAAAAATGCTCCAAATGGTCTGAAACGTGTGCAAAAAAATTTTGAGCTCGATTTGAGCATACAAATATTTCAACGCGCGCGTACGCGCGCGTTTTGAAATAAAAATGAATTTTGAGAATATGAGTAGAATCCACTTGACTTGAAATATATGTCACGTAAATTTCATTGAAATATTCTATTCCATTAATGAGATATAAATGAAAATGTGTTTTCATATAATGACGTCATAGTGACGTCACGGTCGACTGATCACAATGATACATTAGATTTGTCGTCTTTGGGACATGATGCATACATGGTATAAGTTTGAACTTCATAGGCATAGCACTTTCTGAGCTAACCTCTGCACAAATTTTGGGGAGAAATAAAGAAAACTAGAGATTGTAATTTGTCATCACTGACAAATTAAGGTGATCCGATTTCTTTTTTAATCAATGATTCGAGTCCTGATAGTGCAAAGTCTCAGCTACAACATACTAAAATCTGAGAGAAATTCACCGAAGCATAAGCAAGATAGTGCTCGATAAAGAGAGTCATGTCAATTTTCACATCTAAAAAATTCCCTCCCATAGAGATAACACGTCATAGCGAAAATAGAAAAAGAAGTACATATGACCTTTGACCCCACTTTGCACAGACAAGATGGCATCTGAGCAAAAAATGGTTATTAGGTGATCCGAGTATCCTCTCGGATCACCTTCTGTATCTGTACTGAATCTTTCTTCTTTCTTTGTTTCTTTATTTCTCCTCAAAAGTTGTGCAGAGGTTAGCACAGAAAGTGCATTGCCTCTCAATGTCAAACTTATACCATATATGTATCATGTCGCAAAGACGACAGCGCAAGTAAAATCATAGTGATCAGTCGACCGTGACGTCACTATGACGTCATTATATGAAAACACATTTTCATGCATATCTCATTAATGGAATAGAATATTTCAATGAAATTTACGTCACATATATTTCAAGTCATGCGAATTCTACTCATATTCTCAAAATTCATTTTTATCTCAAAACGCGCGCGTACGCGCGCGTTAAAATATTTGTATGCTCAAATCGAGCTCAAAACTTTTTTGCACACGTTTCAGACCATTTGGAGCATTTTTTGAAAAATTGAAAAAATTGGGCGGACGCGTACGCGCGCGCACATATTCGCACGCACAGCTCATATGAAATAGAAATTTTAAATTTTTTCACACGGATAGGATGTCCGAAATGTCAAGGAATATTTATACCAAGTTTCACGTCGATCCGATTCAATATAACGTCATACGGGCCCGTCAGATTCAAAATTCCGCGCGTGCGTCAATGGGGATACACAGTGCAACTATGCCAAAAAACCGCCAATTTTAAATCGGATTTTACTCGTCAGGATGGACGGTGACCCCCCATTTTCTTTACATATTCTGAAAGCTGATGAGTTGTACATGTCATTTCATGGGCTGACGATGCTGACAAAATGATTGAAAGATATCAAATTTCTTAATAAAGTAAAAAAAGTAAATTTTCAAAATGACGTCATCAAATTTCAAGTTTACTCGAGCGTATCTCACTTATCCTTTGCCAATTTTCACCTAAATTTCAATATGTTGTAGCTTATGAAATGCTCTTTCATAATTGTAATTACACAAATTTGATTAGATGACGACATCACCTCGAAAAAATGGATTGAAGGTAACCTTGTCAAATTTGACCAGTTTACGTGTAATCTCTATGGGAGTGCAATTTTTATGGAAATGAAAATTGACATGACTATCTTTATCGACCACTAGCTCATTTATGCTTCGGTGAATTTCTCTAAGATTTTAATATGTTGTAGCTGAGACGTAGGGCTATCGTAAGTGTGCCATTTGTTTTTTCATACGTTGTCGGGATCACGTAAAAAAACTTGGTTGAAATTAAAGCTTATCTTCGATGTATTGTAATATTTCTTTCTTTTTACAACTTTATGTGCAATAACTCAAGAAAAACATACCCTATCACCACCATATTTTGCACATGTTTAGTTCATGTCACGAACATTATTTCATAAAATAACAACTACTTGATCAGGCGCCATCTTGGGTATGTAAATTAGGGTCAAAGGTCATAAATGTTTTATCCTGTATCTTGGTGAATACATGTCCTATCTTTCCCATATTTTGCACACGCAAAGATCATGTTACAAGAATCATTTCACAAAATAACCACTCTTTGCTCAGATGCCATCTTGTCTGTGTAAAGTGGTGTCAAAAGGTCATATGTACTTCTTTCTGTTTCTTCGTTATGACATGTTATCTCTATGGGAGGGAATTTTTCTAGATGTGAAAATTGACATGATTGTCTTTATCGAGCACTAGCTCACTTACCCTTCGGTATTCAGATTTTAATATGTTGTAACTGAGACTTTGCGCTATCGTTCCGTGCCCTTTGTTTTTTCATATGATGTCGGGATCATGTTACAATACTTGGTTGAAATTAAAGCTTATCTTTGATGTATTGAGCTATTTCAATGTTTCTGCAACTTTCTTTGCAATAACTCAAGAAAAACAGCCCCTATCACACCCATATTTTGCACATGTTTAGTTCATGTCACGTACATTATTTCATAAAATAACAACTACTTGATCGGACAACATCTTGGGTATGTAAATTAGGGTCAAAGGTCACAAATGTTTCATCCTGTATCTTGGTGAATACATGTCTTATCTTTCCCATATTTTGCACACGCAAAGATCATGTTACAAGAATCATTTCACAAAATAACCACTTTTTGCTCAGATGCCATCTAGGTTGTGCAAAGTGGGGTCAAAGGTCATATGTACTTATTGCTGTGTCTTCGTTATAGTGTATACAGATTTGGTACCAAAGATGGCAGATATGACTCCCTTTTCTAAATGAGAATCCAAACATCACACGGCCAATGTCTCTGAACACAGATGAAACCTGCATGGCCATGCCTATTGCGATCAGGACTTGAATCATTGATTAAAAAAAAAAAATCGGATCACCTTAATTTGTCAGTGATGACAAATTACAATCTCTAGTTTTATGAAATGATCCCTGTAACATGGTCTTTACGTGTGCAAAATATGGGAAAGATAGGACATGTATTCACCAAGATACAGGATGAAACATCTATGACCTTTGACCCTAATTTACATACCCAAGATGGCGTCTGATCAAGTCGTTGTTATTTTATGAAATTATGTTCGTGACATGAAATAAACATGTGCAAAATATGGTGGTGATAGGGTATGTTTTTCTTGAGTTATTGCACATAACGTTGCAAAAAGAAAGAAATATTTCAATACATCGAAGATAAACTTTAATTTCAAGTAAGTTTTTTGACGTGATCCCGACATCGTATGAAAAAACGAAGGGCACACTTACGATAGCCCAAAGTCTCAGCTACAACATATTAAAATCTGGGAAAAATTCTTCGAAGCATAAGTGAGCTAGTGCTCGAAAAATATAGTCATATCAATTTTCACTTCCAGAAAAACTGCTCTCCCATAGAGATAACACGTAAACTGGTCAAATTTTACAAGGATACTTTCAATCCATTTTTACGAGGTGATGACGTCATCCAATCAAAACTTTGTAATTATAAATATGAAAAAATATTAAATAAGCTACAACATACTGAAAGTTAGGTGAAAATCGGCAAAGGATGAGTGAGATACGCTCGAGTGAACTTGAATTTTGATGACGTCATTTTGAACATTTACTTTTTTTTACTTTTTTAAGAAATTTAATATCTTTTAATCATTTTTTCAGTATCGCCAACCCATGAAATGATATGTACAACTCATCAGCTTTCAAAATATGTAAAGAAAATGGGGGGTCACCGTCCATCCTGACGAGTAAAATCGGATTTAAATTTGGCGGTTTTTTGGCATTGTTGCACTGTATATCGCCATTGACGCGCGCGCGGAATTTCAACTTTGACGGTCCCGTATGACGTCATATTGAGTCGGATCGACTTGAAACTTTGTAGAAATATGCCTTGACATTTCAGACATTCGATCCGTGCGATAAAACGGGAAATTTCTATTCCATATGAGCTGTGCGTGCATATATGCGCGCGCGCGTACGCGTCCGTCGATTTTCTTTGAAATACTGTAAATGACCTGAAACGTGTGCAAAACAATTTTGAGGTTGATTAGAGCATGTTTTAATTTCAACGCGCGCGTACGCGCTCGTTTACTATGAACGTGACTAAATTTTATGAAATATATCATTAGACCTTGACTTGAACTATATGATATCTTAATTTCATTAAAAAATTCCGTTCCATTAATGAGATATTGATGTAAACGTGATTTCAGATAATGACGTCATACTGACGTCACGGTTAACTGATCACATTGATACACTAGATCTGTCGTCCTTAAGACATGATACATATATGGTATAAGTTTGAAAGTGATAGGTAGGGAACTTTTTGAGTTAACCGCTGCACAAGATTTGAGGAGAAAGAAATAAAGAAGAAGAAGAAGAAGAAGAAAGAATCCGTACAGATACAATAGGTGATCCGAGAGGATACTCGGATCACCTAAAAAAGAAGAAAGAATCCGTACAGATACAGAAGGTGATCCGAAGGATACTCGGATCACCTAACAAAGAATCAGTACAGATACAGAAGGTGATCCGAGAGGATACTCGGATCACCTAACAAAGAATCCGTACAGATACAGAAGGTGATCCGAGAGGATACTCGGATCACCTAATGAAGCTAAGCTTTGATTACTTAAGCCGAGTTTTTCGACGTGCTTTTGACGTCGTATGAAAAAACGGAGAACTTATTACGATAGCGCAAAGTCTCAGCTACAACATATTAAAATCTGGGAGAAATTCATCGAAGGGTGAGTGAGCTCGTGCTGGATAAAGACAATCATGTCAATTTTCACATCTAGAAAAATTCCCTCCCGTAGAGATAACACGTCATAATGACGATAAAGAAAGAAGTACATATGACCTTTGACCCCACTTTGCACAGACAAGATGTCATCTGAGCAAAAAGTGGTTATTTTGTGATATGATCCTTGTAACATGGTCTTTACGTGTGCAAAATATGGGAAAGATAGGACATGAATTCACCAAGATACAGGATGAAACATTTATAACCTTTGACCCTTATTTACATACCCAAGATGGCATCTGATCAAGTACTTGTTATTTTATGAAATAATGAACGTGACATGAACTAAGCATGTGCAAAATATGGTGTTGATAGGGTATGTTTTTCTTGAGTTATTGCAAAGAAAGTTGCAGAAAGAAAGAAATATTTCAATACAACGAATATAAGCTTTAATTTCAACCAAGTTTATTGACGTAATCCCGACATCGTATAAAAAAACAAAAGGCACACTTGCGATAGCCCAAAGTCTCAGCTACAACATATTAAAATCTGGGAGAAATTCACCGAAGCATAAGTGAGCTAGTGCTTGAAAAAGACAGTCATGTCAATTTTCATTTCAAGAAAAACTGCACTCCCATAGAGATTACACGTAAACTGGTCAAATTCGACAAGGTTACATTCAATCCATTTTTACGACGTCATGCTGTCATTCAATCAAAATTGTGTTATCATATAACTGATAGAGCATTAAATTAGCTACAGCATACTGAAATCTGGGTGAAAATTGGCCAAGGATAAGAGAGATACGCTCGAGTAAACTTGAAATTTGATGACGTCATTTTGAAAATTTACTTTTTTTATTTTATTAAGAAATTTGATATCTTTTCATCATTTTTCCAGCATCGCCAACCCATGAAATGACATGTACAACTCATCAGCTTTCAGAATATGTTACAAAAATGGGGGGTCACCGTCCATCCTGACGAGTAAAATCGGATTCAAAATTGGCGGTTTTTTGGCTTTGTTGCACTGTATATCGCCATTGACGCGCGCGCGGATTTTCAACTTTGACGGGCCCGTATGACGTCATATTGAGTCGGATTGACTTGAAACTTGGTAGAAATATTCCTTGACATTTCAGGCATCCGATCTGTGTAAAAAAAGTGTAAATTTCTATTGCATATGAGCTGTACGTGCGTATATGCGCGCGCGCGTACGCGTCCGTCCAATTTTTTCAATTTTTCAAAAAATGCTCCAAATGGTCTGAAACGTGTGCAAAAAAAGTTTGAGCTCGATTTGAGCATACAAATATTTCAACGCGCGCGTACGCGCACGTTTCAAGAGAAAGTATGCATTTTGAGAATATGAGTAAAATGCCCATAACTTGAAATATATGTGACGTAAATTTCATTGAAAAACTCCATTCCATTAATGAGATATGATTGAGAATGTGTTTTCATATAATGACGTCATAGTGACGTCACGATTGACCAATCACAATGATATTTTAGATTTGTCGTCTTTGGGCCATGATACATATATGGTATGAGTTTGAAATTGATACTCTGAGAACTTTCTGAGTAAGTAGATGCACAAATTTTGTCCAGAAAGAAAGAAGAAGAAGAAGAACTAGAACCGGAATTTGTCAACACTGACAAATTAGGTGATCCGATCTCTTTGGAAATCAATGATATTTGTCCTGATCCATATAGGCATGACCAAACAGGTTTCATCTGTGTTAATAGGGACATTGACCGTGTGATGTTTGGATTCTCATTTAGAAAAGGGAGTGAGACCTGCCATCTTTGGTACCGAATTCCGTATACACTATCGGAAATACAGAATGAAGTATATGTGACCTTTGACCTCACTTTGCACACCCAAGATGGCGTCTAAGCAAAAAGTGGTTATCTTATGAAATGATTCTTGTAACATGGTCTTTGCGTGTGCAAAATATGGGAAAGATAGGACATGTATTCACCAAGATACAGGATGAAACATTTATGACCTTTGACCCTAATTTACATACCCAAGATGGTGTCCGATCAAGTAGTTGTTATTTTATGAAATAATGTACGTGACATGTACTAAACATGTGCAAAATATGAGATTGGTAGCCACTGTTGTTGTTCATCTATTGCACAGAAAGTAGTAGAAAGAAAGAAAAATAAAGAAAAAATTGTTATTTTATAGAAATTTGAAGGGGAAGCGTTAAAAAAAAATCAGAAAAAGACAAAGTAAGGAAAGGGAGATTAAGATTAACTAAAGAAAAAGAAGAAAAAAGTGTTTTAAAAAATTTAAAAAAAAATATTGGCAGGGGTGAGCCTCGAACCAGGGACCTTAGGATTACGAGTCGGATGCGCTACGCAATGACCTATTTCATTCTCCGTAGGCCCTGTGTATTAAGCAAAATGACGCTGCATCGAAGCCTCGTGCCATTTTCAACCAAGTTTTTCGACGTGATGCCGACGTTGTATGAAAAAATGGAGGGCACACTTACGATAGCCCAAAGTCTCAGCTACAACATACTAAAATCTGGGAGAAATTCACCGAAGCGTAAGTGAGCTAGTGCTCGAAAAAGAGAGTCATGTCAATTTTCACTGCCAGAAAAACTGCCCTCCCATAGAGATAACACGTAAACTGGGCAAATTTGACAATATTACTTTCAATCCATTTTTACGAGGTGATGCCGTCATCCAATCAAAATGTTGTAATTATATTAATGAAAGATCATGTTATAAGCTACAACATACTAAAATTTGGGTGTAAATTGGCAAAGGATAAGTGAGATACGCTCGAGTGAACTTGAAATATGATGACGTCATTTTGAAAATTTACTTTTTTTACTTTATTAAGAAATTTGATATCTTTTAATCATTTTGCCAGCATCGCTAACCCATGAAATAACATGTTCAACTCATCAGCTTTCAGAATATGTACAGAAAATGGGGGGTTACCGTCCATCCTGACGAGTAAAATCGGATTTAAAATTGGCGTTTTTTTGGCATCGTTGCACTGTATATCGCCATTGACGCGCGCGCGGAATTTCAACTTTGACGGGCCCGTATGACGTCATATTGAGTTGGATTGACTTGAAACTTGGTAGAAATATTCCTTGACATTTTAGGCATCCGATAAGTGTAAAAAAACGGGAAATTTCAATTTCATATGAGCTGTGTGGGCGAATACGTGCGCGCGCGTACGCGTCCGTCCAATTTTTTCAATTTTTCAAAAAATGCTCCAAATGGTCTGAAACGTGTGCAAAAAAATTTTTAGCTCGATTTGAGCATACAAATATTTCAACGCGCGCGTACGCGCACGTTTTAAGAGAAAATATGAATTTTGAGAATATGAATAAAATGCCCATAACTTGAAATGTATGTGACGTAAATTTCATTGAAGAATTCTATTCCATTAATGAGATATGATTGAAAATGTGTTTTCATATAATGACGTCATAATGACGTCACGGTTGACTGATCACTAGGATTTTACTTGATCTGTCGTCTTTGGGACATCATACATATATGGTATAAGTTTGACATTGAAAGGTAATGCACTTTCTGAGCTAACCGCTGCACAAATTTTGCCCAGAAATAAAGAAGAATAAAAATATGAAGAACAAAGAATCAGTACAGATACAGAAGGTGATCCGAGAGGATACTCGGATCACCTAACAAAGAATCCGTACAGATACAGAAGGTGATCCGAGAGGATACTCGGATCACCTAATGAAGCTAAGCTTTGATTACTTAAGCCGAGTTTTTCGACGTGCTTTTGACGTCGTATGAAAAAACGGAGAACTTATTACGATAGCCCAAAGTCTCAGCTACAACATATTAAAATCTGGGAGAAATTCATCGAAGGGTGAGTGAGCTCGTGCTGGATAAAGACAATCATGTCAATTTTCACATCTAGAAAAATTCCCTCCCGTAGAGATAACACGTCATAATGACGATAAAGAAAGAAGTACATATGACCTTTGACCCCACTTTGCACAGACAGGATGTCATCTGAGCAAAAAGTGGTTATTTTGTGATATGATCCTTGTAATATGGTCTTTACGTGTGCAAAATATGGGAAAGATAGGACATGAATTCACAAAGATACAGGATGAAACATTTATGACCTTTGACCCTTATTTACATACCCAAGATGGCATCTGATCAAGTACTTGTTATTTTATGAAATAATGAACGTGACATGAACTAAGCATGTGCAAAATATAGTTTTGATAGGGTATGTTTTTCTTGAGTTATTGCAAAGAAAGTTGCAGAAAGAAAGAAATATTTCAATACAACGAATATAGGCTTTAATTTCAACCATGTTTTTGGACGTGATCCCGACATCGTATGAAAAAACAAAAGGCACACTTACGATAGCCCAAAGTCTCAGCTACAACATATTAAAATCTGGGAGAAATTCATCGAAGGGTGAGTGAGCTCGTGCTGGATAAAGACAATCATGTCAATTTTCACATCTAGAAAAATTCCCTCCCGTAGAGATAACACGTCATAATGACGATAAAGAAAGAAGTACATATGACCTTTGACCCCACTTTGCACAGACAGGATGTCATCTGAGCAAAAAGTGGTTATTTTGTGATATGATCCTTGTAATATGGTCTTTACGTGTGCAAAATATGGGAAAGATAGGACATGAATTCACAAAGATACAGGATGAAACATTTATGACCTTTGACCCTTATTTACATACCCAAGATGGCATCTGATCAAGTACTTGTTATTTTATGAAATAATGAACGTGACATGAACTAAGCATGTGCAAAATATAGTTTTGATAGGGTATGTTTTTCTTGAGTTATTGCAAAGAAAGTTGCAGAAAGAAAGAAATATTTCAATACAACGAATATAGGCTTTAATTTCAACCATGTTTTTGGACGTGATCCCGACATCGTATGAAAAAACAAAAGGCACACTTACGATAGCCCAAAGTCTCAGCTACAACATATTAAAATCTGGGAGAAATTCATCGAAGGGTGAGTGAGCTCGTGCTGGATAAAGACAATCATGTCAATTTTCACATCTAGAAAAATTCCCTCCCGTAGAGATAACACGTCATAATGACGATAAAGAAAGAAGTACATATGACCTTTGACCCCACTTTGCACAGACAGGATGTCATCTGAGCAAAAAGTGGTTATTTTGTGATATGATCCTTGTAATATGGTCTTTACGTGTGCAAAATATGGGAAAGATAGGACATGAATTCACAAAGATACAGGATGAAACATTTATGACCTTTGACCCTTATTTACATACCCAAGATGGCATCTGATCAAGTACTTGTTATTTTATGAAATAATGAACGTGACATGAACTAAGCATGTGCAAAATATAGTTTTGATAGGGTATGTTTTTCTTGAGTTATTGCAAAGAAAGTTGCAGAAAGAAAGAAATATTTCAATACAACGAATATAGGCTTTAATTTCAACCATGTTTTTGGACGTGATCCCGACATCGTATGAAAAAACAAAAGGCACACTTACGATAGCCCAAAGTCTCAGCTACAACATATTAAAATCTGGGAGAAATTCATCGAAGGGTGAGTGAGCTCGTGCTGGATAAAGACAATCATGTCAATTTTCACATCTAGAAAAATTCCCTCCCGTAGAGATAACACGTCATAATGACGATAAAGAAAGAAGTACATATGACCTTTGACCCCACTTTGCACAGACAGGATGTCATCTGAGCAAAAAGTGGTTATTTTGTGATATGATCCTTGTAATATGGTCTTTACGTGTGCAAAATATGGGAAAGATAGGACATGAATTCACAAAGATACAGGATGAAACATTTATGACCTTTGACCCTTATTTACATACCCAAGATGGCATCTGATCAAGTACTTGTTATTTTATGAAATAATGAACGTGACATGAACTAAGCATGTGCAAAATATAGTTTTGATAGGGTATGTTTTTCTTGAGCTATTGCAAAGAAAGTTGCAGAAAGAAAGAAATATTTCAATACAACGAATATAGGCTTTAATTTCAACCATGTTTTTGGACGTGATCCCGACATCGTATGAAAAAACAAAAGGCACACTTACGATAGCCCAAAGTCTCAGCTACAACATATTAAAATCTGGGAGAAATTCATCGAAGGGTGAGTGAGCTCGTGCTGGATAAAGACAATCATGTCAATTTTCACATCTAGAAAAATTCCCTCCCGTAGAGATAACACGTCATAATGACGATAAAGAAAGAAGTACATATGACCTTTGACCCCACTTTGCACAGACAGGATGTCATCTGAGCAAAAAGTGGTTATTTTGTGATATGATCCTTGTAATATGGTCTTTACGTGTGCAAAATATGGGAAAGATAGGACATGAATTCACAAAGATACAGGATGAAACATTTATGACCTTTGACCCTTATTTACATACCCAAGATGGCATCTGATCAAGTACTTGTTATTTTATGAAATAATGAACGTGACATGAACTAAGCATGTGCAAAATATAGTTTTGATAGGGTATGTTTTTCTTGAGTTATTGCAAAGAAAGTTGCAGAAAGAAAGAAATATTTCAATACAACGAATATAGGCTTTAATTTCAACCATGTTTTTGGACGTGATCCCGACATCGTATGAAAAAACAAAAGGCACACTTACGATAGCCCAAAGTCTCAGCTACAACATATTAAAATCTGGGAGAAATTCATCGAAGGGTGAGTGAGCTCGTGCTGGATAAAGACAATCATGTCAATTTTCACATCTAGAAAAATTCCCTCCCGTAGAGATAACACGTCATAATGACGATAAAGAAAGAAGTACATATGACCTTTGACCCCACTTTGCACAGACAGGATGTCATCTGAGCAAAAAGTGGTTATTTTGTGATATGATCCTTGTAATATGGTCTTTACGTGTGCAAAATATGGGAAAGATAGGACATGAATTCACAAAGATACAGGATGAAACATTTATGACCTTTGACCCTTATTTACATACCCAAGATGGCATCTGATCAAGTACTTGTTATTTTATGAAATAATGAACGTGACATGAACTAAGCATGTGCAAAATATAGTTTTGATAGGGTATGTTTTTCTTGAGTTATTGCAAAGAAAGTTGCAGAAAGAAAGAAATATTTCAATACAACGAATATAGGCTTTAATTTCAACCATGTTTTTGGACGTGATCCCGACATCGTATGAAAAAACAAAAGGCACACTTACGATAGCCCAAAGTCTCAGCTACAACATATTAAAATCTGGGAGAAATTTACCGAAGCATAAGTGAGCTAGTGCTTGAAAAAGACAGTCATGTCAATTTTCATTTCAAGAAAAACTGCACTCCCATAGAGATTACACGTAAACTGGTCAAATTCGACAAGGTTACATTCAATCCATTTTTACGAGGTCCTGCTGTCATTCAATCAAAATTGTGTTATGATATAACTGATAGAGCATTAAATTAGCTACAGCATACTGAAAGCTGGGTGAAAATTGGCCAAGGATAAGAGAGATACGCTCGAGTAAACTTGAAATTTGATGACGTCATTTTGAAAATTTACTTTTTTCATTTTATTAAGAAATTTGATATCTTTTCATCATTTTTCCAGCATCGCCAACCCATGAAATGACATGTACAACTCATCAGCTTTCAGAATATGTTACAAAAATGGGGGGTCACCGTCCATCCTGACGAGTAAAATCGGATTCAAAATTGGCGGTTTTTTGGCTTTGTTGCACTGTATATCGCCATTGACGCGCGCGCGGATTTTCAACTTTGACGGGCCCGTATGACGTCATATTGAGTCGGATTGACTTGAAACTTGGTAGAAATATTCCTTGACATTTCAGGCATCCGATCTGTGTAAAAAAAGTGTAAATTTCTATTGCATATGAGCTGTACGTGCGTATATGCGCGCGCGCGTACGCGTCCGTCCAATTTTTTCAATTTTTCAAAAAATGCTCCAAATGGTCTGAAACGTGTGCAAAAAAAGTTTGAGCTCGATTTGAGCATACAAATATTTCAACGCGCGCGTACGCGCACGTTTCAAGAGAAAGTATGCATTTTGAGAATATGAGTAAAATGCCCATAACTTGAAATATATGTGACGTAAATTTCATTGAAAAACTCCATTCCATTAATGAGATATGATTGAGAATGTGTTTTCATATAATGACGTCATAGTGACGTCACGATTGACCAATCACAATGATATTTTAGATTTGTCGTCTTTGGGCCATGATACATATATGGTATGAGTTTGAAATTGATACTCTGAGAACTTTCTGAGTAAGTAGATGCACAAATTTTGTCCAGAAAGAAAGAAGAAGAAGAACAAAGAATCCGTACAGATACAGAAGGTGATCCGAGAGGATACTCGGATCACCTAATTACAAGCATGACACCTGCACCTCAACCGTTTCCATGCTTACCTGTTAGCATGCAGGCAAACATCGTCACAAGGAGGGCCATATCATACATCTTTCTGGTCTCAACCTGGATAGGAGAGGAAACAACTTGGCGCTTTGTAAGGTCATAGCGACCGCAAGAATACTACTGAGGGAGCATGGAATATTGATATTCTGATAGCAGTGTAGGCATCAGGCCCTACTCATCCAAAAGGTGCTATTCATACCGGTCTTACTTATCGGGAATAAAGAAAAGACATTTACACAATAATGATGCACAGAAGTTTTACCAACACTGCACGTTACAAAACAAAAGTATAGAATTTGCAAATCCCACATCACTTACCATAGCACGCAGTAGACCATGCATAAACTCGTAGTTTTAGGCCTACAACCTATGTGCTTTCCGCACTATTGTATTAATTGTCAAACTTGACTAGTAGGCCTACGCTAATTGAAGAACTACGAACTCGTCACAAAAGCAACGTCTTTCAGAGAGTTCAGTCGGACATTGTTTACAGTCGCATATCACTTCATTTTGTATATACCGGATAATATGTAGGTTTTTCCTACCTCTCTGCAGTTCTACGTCTCTTTCTTTCTGTATTCCATCTATTCTATTCTATGACTATAGGTCCCCAACCACCTAGATGTTTATTTCCCCATTCTGTAGGTAGAATTAGGAAACGTCTGTTCCCTTGGAAAGCTCAAGACTTCACTGACTTTAACGTGGTGCGCCTGTCCATCTTCATACAGTTCCCCATGTCGACAGAACAGACGCATCCTTGCGCATTGCAGTATACGCCGGGTGCAGTATAGGGGGTGGTTTCTGCTTCTCATGTCTCTTTGTTACCCACGCCGATGTAATCGGCAGGGGGTTATGTAAAGGGTTCCGTATGTTTGTTTGTTTTTTTTTTTGTTCGTTTGTTTGTTTGTTTGTATGTTTGTTTGTTTGTTTGTTTGTTTGTTTGTGTACAAGATAACAAGAGAACGGGTAAACGGATTTGCACGAAATGTTCAGGGAATGTTTGGATAATAACAGGAAAGAATCGATTAGATTTTGGTGATAATCGGTTGACCCTTGCAAATTCTGTGTGACCTTGAAGTTTTGACCCCATGGTATAGTGACCACTCCGAACATTTTCCGTTTCTTTGCGATTTTCCGCTACCATACAAATATGGCGCGCCATTTGATCAATAATGCCGAATAACTGTTCATCGCCGAAAAACACTGTTTATCGGCGATAAAAGCCTGATAAATACTGAAAAAACACTGTTTATCGGCGATAAACAGTGTTTATCGAGAAAAACTATGTTTATCGACCAAGTGATGAACAGTGTTTATCGAGGAAAAACTATGTTTATCGATCGACCGATAAACAGAGTTTTTTTGTGATAAACACTGTTTATCGACCGCCGATAAATGGTGTTTATCGAGAAAAATTCTGTTTATCAGTTGATAAAGGTGTGATAAACAGAGCTTCATCTTGATTTTTTAAACAGAGTTTATCGCTCGATAAACAGAGTTTATCGCTCGATAAACAGTGTTTATCGCCGATAAACAGTGTTGTTGGTCGATCGGCGCGCCATATACAAAAGCGTATCTCCCAAACGATCCGACTTCGCTGCATGCAACTCTGTTCGTAAGACGATCCAACTTCGCTGCTCAACACCATTCGTAAGAATTTCGAAATTTACGTTTATTTGAGGAACTATGTCCTTCTTGATTTATGAAAGTTCGGGGTTCGCTCTCCGTCGTCACAAACTGTCCCGTATTTGGTGATTTTTCATTGATTCTTTTTTTGTTTGTTTGTTGGAGGAGCATTCCTCAATCATGA
Source organism: Diadema setosum (assembly GCA_033980235.1). Lineage (NCBI taxonomy): Eukaryota > Metazoa > Echinodermata > Echinoidea > Diadematoida > Diadematidae > Diadema > Diadema setosum. The sequence goes on from CM067074.1 coordinate 23,375,341, forward strand.
AATAATTTTGCTCGGTCCCAGTCACACTGCACGATATGCGCACTCATTGTCAATGCGTGTTCAAGGCCGGTGAAAATGCATCGCGCTCTACCCTGTTGGCGCAAAATTGCATCGCGGACGTTGCGGCGCTCGTTGGTGACCGAATACTGGTGCAGTAGATATTTGCATTCAACCCTTGCATTCAACCCTTGCAACGGGTAAACGGATTTGCACGAAATGTTATGGGGATGTTTGGATAATGGCAGGAAAGAATCGATTAGATTTTGGTGATAATCGGTTGACCCTTGCAAATTCTGTGTGACCTTGAAGTTTTGACCCCATGGTAATAGTGACCATTCCGAAAATTTCCCGTTTCTCACTTTGCGATTTTCCGCTACCATACGAAAACATAAACTCCCCAACGATCCGACTTCGCTGCTCAAATGTTCGTAAGAATTCCGAAATTTACGTTTAGGCCTATTTGAGGGACTATGTCCTTCTAGATTTATGAAAGTTCGTTCTCCGTCATCACAAACTGGCCCGTATTTTGATGATTTTTCAAATTAACATTGATTGTTTTTTTCGTTGGAGGAGCATTTTGCTCGGTCGCAGTCACACTGCACGATATGCGTGCTCAATGTCAATGCGTGTGCAAGGCCGCTGAAAATGCATCGCGCTCTACACTGTTGGTGCAAAATTGCACCGGGGACGTTGCCGCGCTCGTTGGTGGCCGAATACTGGTGCAGTAGACATTTGCATTCAACCCTTGCATTGAATAATTCCCGTAGACACTAATCATAGGGGTAATTGCCTAGGGGGTACGTAAATGTTGTTTTTCTTTTGCGCTTTTGTGGATACAATCAAAGATCGTACACTCATACGACCTTTGATATCATCACACTCTCGGCTTGCTATAATCAAAATATCCCGCAAGAAAACGGCGTATTTCTCGATTTTTAGCGCTTTTTCCGCGACCCGTCGCGTAGACAATACTCTTAAAACTGGACTTAATTCGCGCGCGCTTGGAAAAGTTCCGATTCTGCACTTTTGACGGTGGAATTTGGGATTTTCGATGGATTTTTGGAGGAGACTTAAGGACTTTCCTGTACGTGAATGAGTGTTAATACCGTATGTGTAATGATGTGATTTGCGTGTGATGTGACTGTAGAACCAAAGATCGTACACTTCAGTGTACGATCTTTGGTAGAACTCACTGGCTGGTGATAAAGCACACTGGCAATTAAGTGACCGAATTCTGGTAGATGACCGAATGCACATTATGTTTACCCCGACTTTGTACTTAGGCGTGGGTCTGCCGCCTTTGACGGCCCCTCTCTAGTTACACATTTATTTTGGTACATTCATTTTTTTTTACGATTTGAATTTGTTGTGGGTGCACATAATTTAAAGAGCAATTTTAAAAAAGTAGAGTGTATGTATAGCAGTTGATGTTGACGATGATGTGATGTAAAACACTGAAAATAGAATAAATATAGCTTGTTAAGATAGCTATACAAATGTGATTGTAATTGTGATAGTTTGTGGAACAGTGGTATTGGCTGCAATCACACAGAATGCGAACTATATAAATCGATTGTCTGATCTCACAACGCTAATAATAGCTAATAATAGCTGGGTTTGTACCCTTATAGATATACACACCTGAAAGAAGTACTAAGTACCATTGCTACTATTTATTTATTCATTTATTAATCTGTTTATCTATCTATCTATCTATCCATCTATCTATCTATCCATCCATCTATTATCGTAATAATTACTGCTTTTTCTTACGTAGGTTTTTATCATTTCTATGCTACTACAGTAATATATGAAAAGCATAAAAGTGCTTTCCTTTTATAACCAAAAAAAGAAAGGGGAGGGGTTTCGCTGGCCTTTGAGTTTGTAAAGGCACTTCCCCTTTACGGAATTCCTGGATCCGCCCCTGTGACGCGTTATGACATTTGTGGTCGACGTGTTATGACATTAGTGGTCATTATGACATTTGTCGTCGACGTGTTATGACAACCACTAATGTCATAACACGTCGACGACAAATGTCATAACAACCACTAATGTCATAACACGTCGACGACAAATGTCATAACAACCACTAATGTCATAACACGTCGACGACAAATGTCATAATGACCACTAATGTCATAACACGTCGACGACAAATGTCAAAATCGGATTAACCACTGATGTCATAACACGTCGACGACAAATGTCAAAATCGGATTAACCACTAATGTCATAACACGTCGACGACAAATGTCAAAATCTCCAAATTTTACTGCAAATGTCATAACGCGTCACAGGGGCAAATCCAGGAATTCCGTCAAGGGGAGGCGCCTTTACAAAATCAAAGGCTGGCGAGACCCTTCCCCCCCCCCCCCCCATTTTTTTATTCACATTTCTGTTGCGTTAACAAAATATGGGGGCACGAGAGGGGGATGCGCCCCCTCTCGATCCCCGATTGCGTCAACCGCAAATGTCATAACACGTCGACCACAAATGTCAAAACGCGTCACAGGGGCGGATCCAGGAATTCCGTAAAGGGGAAGTGCCTTTACAAACTCAAAGGCCAGCGAAACCCCTCCCCTTTCGTTTTCTTTTTCTTTTTTATTTCTTTTGTTTAACAAAAACAAAGACGGGGAGGCCGGGCCGCCGCGCCCCCTCTAGATCCGCCACTGCGTCAACCACGAGTTAATGTCAAAACCCATCATTTGCATTACAGAGGCGGATCCAGGAATTCCGTAAAAGGGAGGCGCCTTTACAAAATCAAAGGCTGGCGAGACACTCCTCCCCCCCCCCCCCCCATTTTCTTATTTTTATTTCTGTTGCGTTAACAAAATATAGACAGGGGGCACCAAAGGGGATGCGCCCCTCTCGATCCGCGATTGCGTCAACCGCAAATGTCAAAATTGGGTTAATCACAAATGTCATAACACGTCGACCACAAATGTCATAACGCGTCACAGGGGCGGATCCAGGAATTCCGTAAAGGGGAAGTGCCTTTACAAACTCAAAGGCCAGCGAAACCCCTCCCCTTTCTTTTTCTTTTTCTTTTTTCTTTCTTTTGTTTTAACAAAAACAGAGACGGGGAGGGGCCGCCGCGCCCCCTCTAGATCCGCCACTGCGTCAACCACAAGTTAATGTCAAAACCCTTCATTTGCGTTACAGAAGCGGATCCAGGAATTACGTAAAAGGGAGGAGCCTTTACAAAGTCAAAGGCTTCCACATTCCCTTCCCATTTTTTCTTTTCATTTATGTTGTTAAAAAAAATAGAAGGGGGGCACCATAGAGAATGCGTGCCCTCTCCATCCATGATTGCGTTAACTACACATGTCAAAACTCATTGCTTGCATTACAGGGCCGGATCCAGGAATTCCGTAAAGGGGAGGCGCTTTTACAAAATTAAAGCTGCCGCAACCCGCCCCCATTTTTCCCTTTTTAGTTTTATTGTTTAAACTAAAGAGAGAGAGAGAGAGAGAGGGGGGGGGGGGGTACCAGAGGGGGATGCGCCCCCTTTTTGATCCGCGATTGCGTCAACCACAAATGTCAAAACTCATTGCTTGTAATACAAGGGCGGATCCAGGAATTACGTAAAGGGAGGGGGGGGGGGGGGCACCGTTACATAATTAAAGCCTGGCGCATCCCCCATCCTTTTCTTATTATTTATGTTGTTTTGAAGAAAATAAAGAGAGGGAGCACCAGAGGGGGATGCGCCCGTCTCGATCCGCGATTGCGTTAACCACAAATGTCAAAACTAATTGCTTGCATTACAGGGGCGGATCCAGGAATTCCGTAAAGGGGAGTCGCCTTTACAAAATTAAAACATGCCGCTCCCCCTATTTTTTTTTTTTCATTTCATTTCTGTTGTTTTAACAACAACAAAAAATAGATAGGGGCACCAGACGGAGATGCTCCCCCTCTCGATACGCAATTGCGTCAACGACAAATGTCAAAATTAATTGCTTGCATTACAGGGGCCGCGGCGGCGGGTCCAGGAATTCAATAAAAATAAAAAGAAATAAATAAGTTGAGGGGGGTTGCGCCAGCATTTCATTTTGAATAGACGTCTTTGCGGAATTCCTGGACCCGCCCCTGTAATGCAAGCAATGAGTTTTGACATTTGTGGTTGACGCAATCGCGAATCGAGAGGGGACTCATACCTCTCTGGTGCCCCCTTTCTATTTTTTTTTTTTTGGTTGTTGTTGTTGTTGTTGTTAAAACAACAGAAATAAAAAGAAAAAAATAGGGGTCCGGTAGCTATTTTGTTTTTGTTGGAGGCGCCTTTACAAAATTAAAGCTGCCGCACCCACCCCCATTTTCCCCCTTTTAAGTTTTATTGTTTTAACTAAAGAGAGAGAGAGAGGGGGGGGGGGGCACCAGAGGGGGATGCGCCCCTTTTTGATCCGCGATTGAGCAAACCACAAGTGTCAAAACTCACTGCTTGTAATACAGGGGCGGATCCAGGAATTACGTAAAGGGGGAGGAGGAGCACCTTTACTAAAGCCTGGCGCATTCCCCCCCCCCCCCCATGTTGTTTTGAAGATTTTTTTTTCTTTTTATTTATGTTGGGTTGTTGTTGTTTTTTTAAAGAAAGGGGGCACATGAGGATGCGCCCCCTCACGATCCATGATTGAATCAACCACAAATGTCATAATTCCTGGATCCAGGAATTCCGTAAAGGGGAGGCGCCTTTACAAAATTAAAGCTGCCGCACCCCCTCCCCATTTCCCCATTTTTAGTTTTATTGTTTTAACTGAAAGAGAGAGAGAGAAGGGGGCACCAGAGAGGATGCGCCCCCTTCTCGTTCCGCGATTGCGTCAACCACAGATGTCAAAACTCATTGCTTGTAAAACATGGGCGGATCCAGGAATTACGTAAAGGAGGGGGGTGGGGGCATCTTTACATAATAAAAGCCTGGCGCACCCCCCATCTTTTTGTTATTATTTATGTTGTTTTGAAGAAAAAAAAAAGAGGGGACACCAGAGGGGGATGCGGCCGTCTCGATCCCCCATTGCCTCAACCACAATGTCAAAACTCATTGCTTGCATTACAGAGGCGGATCCAGGAATTCCGTAAAGGGGAGTCGCCTTTACAAAATTAAAACATGCCGCTCCCCCCTATTTTTTTTTTTCATTTCATTTCTGTTGTTTTAACCAAAAAAAAAAAAAAAAAATAGATAGGGGCACCAGACGGAGATGCTCCCCCTCTCGATACGCAGTTGTGTCAACGACAAATGTCAAAATTAATTGCTTGCATTACAGGGGCCGCGGCGGCGGGTCCAGGAATTCCGTAAAAATAAAAAGAATTTAATAAGTTGAGGGGGGTTGCGCCAGCATTTCATTTTGAAAAGACGTCTTTGCGGAATTCCTGGACCCGCCCCTGTAATGCAAGCAATGAGTTTTGACATTTGTGGTTGACGCAATCGCGGATCGAGAGGGGATTCATACCTCTCTGGTGCCCCCTTTCTATCTTTTTTTTTTTTTTTTTTTTTGGTTTTTGTTGTTGTTGTTAAAACAACAGAAAAAAATAGGGGTCCGGTAGCTATTTTGTTGTTGTTGTTGTTGTTGTTGTTGTAGAAACAACACAAATGAAATAAAAAAAAAAATAGGGCGTGCGGCAGGTTTTAATTTTGTAAAGGCGGCTCCCCTTTACGGAATTCCTGGATCCGCCCCTGTAATGCAAGCAATGAGTTCTGACATTTTGTGGTTGACGCAATCGCGGAAAAAAAAAAACATGAATAAAAAGAAAAACATTCTTCAAAACAACATAAATAATAACAAAAAAATGGGGATGTGCCACTCTTTAGTTAAGGTGCCCCCTCCCCCTTTACGCAATTCCTGGATCCGCCCCTGTATTACAAGCAATGCGTTTTGACATTTGTGGTTTACAGAGTCGTGGGTCGAGAAGGGGGCGCCCATCCCCCTCTGGTACCCCCCCTTCTCTCTCTCTCTCTCTCTCTCTCTTTAGTTAAAACAATAAAACTAAAAAGAGGAAATATGGGGGTGGGGTGCGGCAGCTTTAATTTTGTAAAGGCGCCTCCCCTTTACGGAAATCCTGAATCCGCCCCTGTAATGCAAGCAATGAGTTTTGACATTTGTGGTTGACGTAATCGCGGATCGAGACGGGCGCATCCCCCTCTCGTGCGCCCTCTCTTTTTTTTTTCCCCTTCAAAACAACATAAATAATAACAAAAAGATGGGGGGATGCGCCAGGCTTTAATTATGTAAAGGTGCCCCCCCCCCCCCCCTTTACGCAATTCCTGGATCCGCCCCTGTATTACAAGCAATGAGTTTTGACATTTGTGGTTGACGCAATGGCGGATCGAGAAGGGGGCGCATCCTCTCTGGTGGCCCCCCCCCCTCTCTCTCTCTCTCTCTTTCAGTTAAAACAATAAAACTAAAAAGGGGAAAATGGGAAGGGGGTACGGCAGCTTTAATTTTGTAAAGGCGCCTCCCCTTTACGGAATTCCTGGATCCGCCCCAATAATGCAAGAATTGAGTTTTGACATTTGTGGTTAACGCAATCATAGATGGAGAGGGCACGCATCCCCTTATGGTGCCCCCCCCCCACTTCTATCTTTTTTAAGAACATAAATAAAAAGAAAAAATGGGGAGGTGGTGTGGAAGCCTTTGACTTTGTAAAGGCGCCTCCCCTTGACGGAATTCCTGGATATGCCCCTGTGACGCGTTATGACATTTGCAGTAAAATTTGGAAATTTTGACATTGACTTGTGGTTGACGCAGTGGCGGATCTAGAGGGGGCGCTGCTGCCCCTCCTCGTCTCTGTTTTGGTTAAAACAAAAGAAAGAAAAAAGAAAAAGAAAGGGGAGGGGTTTTGCTGGCCTTTGAGTTTGTAAAGGCACCTCCCCTCTACGGAATTCCTGGATCCGCCCCTGTGACGCGTTATGACATTTGTGGTCGACGTGTTATGACATTTGTGATTAACCCAATTTTGACATTTGCGGTTGACGCAATCGCGGATCGAGATGGGGCGCATCCCCCTCTGGTGCCCTCTCTCTATATTTTGTTAACGCAACAGAAATGAAAATAAGAAAATGGGGGGGGGGGGGGGTCTCGCCAGCCTTTGATTTTGTAAAGGCGCCTCCCCTTGACGGAATTCCTGGATATGCCCCTGTGACGCGTTATGACATTTGCAGTAAAATTTGGAAATTTTGACATTTGTCGTCGATGTGTTATGACATTAGTGGTTAATCCGATTTTGACATTTGTCGTCGACGTGTTATGACATTTGCAGTAAAAATGGAAATTTTGACATTTGTCGTCGATGTGTTATGACATTAGTGGTTAATCCGATTTTGACATTTGTCGTCGACGTGTTATGACATTTGCAGTAAAAATGGAAATTTTGACATTTGTCGTCGACGTGTTATGACCTTAGTGGTTAATCCGATTTTGACATTTGTCGTCGACGTGTTATGACATTAGTGGTCATTATGACATTTGTCGTCGACGTGTTATGACATTAGTGGCTGTTATGACATTTGTCGTCGACGTGTTATGACATTAGTGGTTGTTATGACATTTGTCGTCGACGTGTTATGACATTAGTGGTTGTTTTGACATTAGTGGTCGATTTTGACATTAGTGGGCTCTACAACCCCCCATTTCAGCGTTTTACGTATATCGTGTACTAAAGAGCGGGCATTACGAACCGGCAAATGTTTACGTTTGCCGGTTCGTAAAGTCCATGCTCAATACGTGTGGACTTCAGCGAGTGCGCATTACGAACCGGCAAATGTAACATAAAATGGCGCGTATCATAACACATTCCACACGCTTAGGTGGTACGCGCACAGTGTAATGTATACATTCGCCGCTCTAGGTAGTGGGATTGTGATTCATTCATGTTCATTCATGTTAATTGTATCATACATTGGCTTCCTGTTGAAAAACGTATTAACTTCAAGATTCTTCTTCTTGTTTACCGTACATTGCGCAAATTTGCCCCTGTCTACCTTCAAAATACTCTTCATCTTCACCAACCACCACGTAATCTACGTTCATCAAACTCGCTAAAATTACAGGTACCTCGAATCAAGCATAATTGGGGGGATCGGGCTTTTTCATATATGGGCCCAAAACTATGGAATGGCCTACCAAAATCTCTTAGAGAAGCATCTTCCATTGATAGTTTCAAAAAGAATCTCAAGACGTATATTTTTAATTTGAATTGACAATATTGTATGCCTGTATGTAATGTATGTGTATGTATTATTGTTTGTTGGTTTATTGTCTTATTATTTTCTGTGATACTGTTGTAACGTGACACAATATGTACTCTGTTCTATAGCGCCTTGAGTATCTTTTTTAGGTAGAAATGTGCGCTCTACAAGAGTCTCACTATTATTATTATTATTATTATCATAATCATGGATATTAAGAAAGTGTAACAAACACCACAGTTATTTTCTCAAAATATAACACCTACCTGTACCTGTACTTTTACACATTAATTGTTGATGCGAGTAATGTTATCAAACTGTGCAATGGGTTTTTGATTGGATGAGTACCGTTCTAAAGTGTGCCTGGTAGTCACTGCAGGGCTGCCAACTCTCACTTATTGAGAGTGAGACTCACTCATTTTGGTCCTTTCTCACTCTAAAACTTTATTTCATTTGCATGCATTTCTATTGACCTCACTCATTTTGCCTCCTAAATCATAGCACTGGCCAATGGGGGTCTCACTCTCAACTAGTTTCAAATGTTGGCAGCCCTATCACTATCTATAAATAAAGTGTTAAATTCATTACCAGTATCAGTATTGAGAGAATATAATTACACCCATACAAACACAAACATACACAAACGCACACTATGCACGCACATACCAAAACCAGTAAACACACTCGAACCCACACATGCAACCTACTTTCTTTACACATTAATTGTTGATGCCAGTAATGTTATCAAACTGTGCAATGGGTATTTATTGACTACTAAAAGTGTGCCTGGTAGTCACTGGCTGTAAAAAAGTGTAAATTCATTATCAATATTGAGAAAATATAATTACACCCATGTAAACACAAACACACACAAACACACACTATACACGCACATACCAGTACACACACTCGAACACACACACACACATACCCTCTTACAAAGCAGTCATAATCACCTCGTTCTCCCAATTCTAGGTATCAGTGTCTCTCTAACTCCTCTTTTTTCTATTCTCTTGTTCTTTTCTTTTGTTTGTTTTCTATTCACCAGTCCCCAAGTTTGTGAAAAATTCTGCATTTTATTAATTCAAAATGAACCATACCACATGTGTGTTCATAATTACATACAGTAACTACAAAAAAAAGCATTCTCCTCAAACTTCCAGATATAACCTGTAAATTAGTGATTTTTTTGTGCATTTCGACAGCTCACAATAATTACATTGTACACTATTATTATAATACATTGTATTGCAATTAATACAAAATGAATGTGACATTCTCCATGATACTTCACAATGTAATCTCACTTGGAAATCGATGAGAAGTTAGGCATTTGTTGCATTTCAGAATTGTGTTCCGACCACTATAAAAGTGGTGCAATAACATACAAAATACAAAATTCTCCCAACACTTCACGAGGTAATCTGACCTGTAAATTGGTGAGAAGTTCTGCATTTCTTCGACTTCACAAATGTATTACAGTAGTACGCATGTTAGTCACAAATAGTGCAATAAGATGATCAAGTGTACCATTCTCCTCACACTTCACAAGGTAATTTTGCCCAGGGTTGAATTAATGAAAGTGATACCCAATGTGTTTATAAACACGAGTCTACAAACTTTAACAGTCTGCCAACTACTGGACTGATGTGAGGAGAGTAGTGTACGTCCTTAGGATGGGGGACAACATGACAAAGTGTTAATAACATGTCTGGCTAGCCATTCTCCTTCTAGGACCAGAATTTTCAAGGCATGATAATATTGTCTGATAGACATTCTGTCATTTTCACTGAGGCAATCATAGCCGAAAGATTTATGGTTACGTCTTGAATCACATCTTTGATAGTTAAAATGTGTTTTACCATCTACAAATATTTCTGACTTTTTGTAGGCTTCCCCACTGTTCAGCTTTTCTTTGACAATTCTGTTTTAGATTCCATGAATTTTTTCATGACAACTGAAGATCTATCAGGAATAGAACTGATATCAGTACCTACAGATTCTTCCACATGAAAATCTTCTGGCTTTGCACTGACATCTATCTTCAACTTCCTCAAAAGCCTGAATGGCAGTAGTTTCCAAATTCGCAATGAAGAGACAATAAATGGAATACATACTGGAACACTACACTTTATTTCTATTGTTTCTTTTATATTTGAATAAGGTCCTCCCGAAGTGATCAAAATTGGTCAATTTATGTGAAACTGTGTTGAAATTATTGAAAGCATGTAGAAAATATGTAACACTGAAGATAAAACAATTACCAGAAAGTATTACAAACTTGATCATGCAACAAGTCTATATTTGTACAAGGCATTATGAGCAAGAAATTCACCAATAATTCCCTTTCCTTTCCTTACAAGAAACATGTAGTTTGCCTAAATGGTCTTTATTTTAGGAAAGTTGGTCAACAGTTAGTGCACTAGATATGATAATGTAAATACAACCAGATGTATACCCACAAGACTAGATAGAGGGCAGTATAAAATACATACGGCATATGAATATCCTGCACTTCCATTACACTTCGCAAACATTTTTCTATTGCTCTGGACTGTGTCCGGTTACCATCAAAATTGGTTCTTCAATGTCTGACAGGGACATTGCTTTCTCGAGATTTAACAGTTTTCCATCATCCAGCAAGGTTCAGTATTCTTTGTAATCTGAAATAAGAAAATTAAAGGAGTGGAGGGCTTAGTCTGCTTTCAAATTGAAATCAGGTACACCTAATGCAAGGAAAGCAAATACAAAATTTGATGAAACTGCAAAGTCTGGTTGAATAATTGTTACTTCATTTACTGTTTTTTTTTTTTTAACTATTGTTTGCAGAAGACAAACTATTTTCTTTAAATTTTACAGGTTGCCTGCCACAAACTTTTTTTTACAAGAATGAAAGATAAAAGAAAAAAAAAAGATAATCATAGTATTTATCACATGTTAAGATTATTTTACATTTGTTATTGGAAACTTAAATTTTGGCTCATAATTGCTTTTTTAGGAATTTACACCACACAGACAGATAATGCAAGAAATACAAACAGCAGTTATACAGTGCCCTGAACTTCTCAACTACAGTTGAATTACCTTCAGTTTCAAAGGTAACATTGCTGCGTTGTTTCTTAGAATGCGGACACCACAGTTGTTTGTAGAGGCTCTGCTTCTGTTGCTGCTGCTGCATGCTTCTAGCAGTGTTGCTGATGTTCCTGGAAGTGCAGATGCTAAAGTTGCAAATAGAGGCTCTGCTGCTACAGTGGTAAGTAGAGGCTCTACCACTGCTGTCGTACTTAGAGGCTCAGCTGCTAGGGCTGTATGTACAGACTCCGCTGCTCCTGCTGCTGCTTCAAGCGGTGCTGCTGATGTTTCTGGGGATTCAGCTGTTACAAATCGACGTTGAGGCTCTGCTACTGCTGTCGCAAGTAACGATACTGCTGGGGAAGTTTTAAGCAATGCATCAATGAATAAATTATGTGACAATCATGAGGGTAGAATCAACAAGATTTATACTAGATATACATGTACTTGCAAACATCTATCATGGACACTAGAATCTACAGTGTATTACATGCACATAAAGCAAATTATCAGCAATTGATTTTGTTTTGGGACTGAGAAGAGACGTTGACATAATACATTGTAAGTAATAATCAATATCAGACTTTTAAAGAAAGGAAGTGGAAAGCTAACAGTCTTCAGCATCCTACAGTCATTACAAACTGCAATATAATTACAACATTCGTTTTATTCATTACACAGAATTGAACATTTATATTGAAATGGCAATGCAATGAAAGTACATTGTACCTACATGATACTATGCATAAAAATCTCTACATATTCTAAAATGAAAAAAGACATAATATATCTTGATAAACTTATTGATGTAGAACAAATCAGTAACTATGTATTCAAATTACCTTAGGCAGAAAGAGGAATGCCCTCGTCATCTGACATCCTACGTCCATCCACGGGCATGTTGAAGACTTGAAGCACCCTCCCTTTCCACCAGCCATTTTCACTTCTCATATGTACGCAGGAACCTTGCTTCGGTTTGGTCCGTTGAGCATGATAGAGGTCACTTGAGCTGACAGGATTCATAGAACCATCCCTCTTCCACTTGACAAGAACATCTATGCCTACGGTGGTTCAAAAACACACAAAAAATTGGACAATTTCAGTGAGAAATTTGACAGTTGTTTCATACACTATGTGATAAAACATTACAAGTACCTGCAAGTTTGAAAATGTGAAGAAGAGTATTTCTTAGAGCTAAAGCACAATTTCAGAAGAAAAAAACAAATAACAAAAGGGAATTCTTTACAGGCAATCAACTACGACACATTGTGAGACAAAATGAAAATAGCTACAGCCAGCATACCTATTTGAAATGCAAATTGTCATCAAAGTCTGCTGATCTCTGAAGGGCATAGTAATTCAGGTGCTATTAGTCGAGCTTTTACCCCTTGGGGTTGGCAAAGGTAAATAATGATAACTGCTTCACATTCTTTGATTAGAAATGTGATGTCTTTCACATAAAAAACCTAACAATCTTATACACAGAAGTGCTTGTTTGGTTTTCTCTTTTACTACATTGAGTAGCAGTCAACATTGATATACATGTATGAAATAATTACAGTAAGGCCATTAGAAACTTGCCCCAAGTATGCTCAAGCAGGTGTCTAGGGAAGAGCTTGTAATATCAACATCAGCCTGTCCTCACCAGGTTAGTATCTACATAAGATACTTGACAGTAGAGTTAGATAAGATCAACATTGCAGTAAAGGTACATTACATTCCAGATATCAAAACAGTGATTTCTGTCAAATGACATGGTATTGTCCAATCATCTGTTCCACTGAAAGTAATAAATGACCTATTCCATTCACAACAATGTAAACAGAGAAATGTTTGTGAATACCTGGTTCCCGGTACACTTTATGGTCCACAAGTACCGGTACCATAATCACTTGTTATGAATCAAACTTACCATTATATAGGCAGAAGGAAAAACATCCTCATCACCACGTCTCTCTGTGGCTGTACGTAGAGGCTCTGCTGCTACAGTCTGAAAGGCTCAGCTGCTACGGTTGTAAGTTAGGATCATGCTGCTACAAATGTAGAGTTTTACGGTAGCATACGTAGACGCTCTGTTGCAATAGTACTGTCGGTAGGCCTACTGTAGTATGTTGAGGCTTCGCGACTACAATTATGTATGGAGAAGTTCAGCTGCTACAGTTGCACTTTACAGGCTCTGCTAATGCTGCTGCTGCGCCGAGAGGTGCTGCTGATGTTCCTTGGATGCTAGCTGCTACAGTTGTAATGATAGCAGTGCTGCCTTTGTTTGTGGGGACTCGGCTCCTGCTTGTAGTGGCCTGCTGCTCCTAGAAATATCCCCAAGATATAAATAAGGAAAATCATGTCTGTGTTATCAGGGCACAAATAGGATAACTTACATAGAATAAAAATCCTTGGATATAGGCTTATACTTGTACATGAGTGTTAAAAGAAACTGTGAGTACCGGTACCGCCCTACCGGTAATCAACTTCGTTTAATTTTTCTGAAAGTTCATTGATATCTGTACCGGTAATCAAAATAAGTACCAGTACTGTACCGGTGAATACAACCTCGATCTAGAGCCTATAAATTTACTGTTTATGATTTTATGGATCTATAGTTAGACAGTAAAGGCCAGAGTAGCTTTTCTTGCATGCTTAAGGAAGCTATGTAACTATAACACTTAACACTGTTAAACGCTAAACAGTCTCATCATGCAATCTCATTCTTACTTAGGGCCTAAATACTATTTTTTTTTAATGCGACAATATGAATCTTTATTGAAAACAATGATAATCATTTATTACTTAGGGCCTATTTACAGTTCAACCTGGGTATTTGCAATTGCTACACGATATTTTTTTTTTCAGTTTATAGATTCTACTATGCTTTAGTTTAAAAAAAAAATGCATCAGGGTTGTATGGGAGGATTGCTTTATCTCTGACCAAGAATAATCAAGGACCCCTGTGGTGGCTAGGTGTAGGATCTAAAGGGAAATGAAATACACAGGCAAGCTACTTTTACATGATATTGTCGAGCAATTCTACTTCTCTGATGTAATATTTTATGATTACACATTAACCTGCCCCGATTATCATTACTTTTGTTTTTAAACAGAAGATTAAATAACAAATGAGCAAAAAAAATGCACCTAGTAGTTACATACCAGCAGAATTCCGAGTGCATGGGACTGATGGTGATGACGAGCCCTCGCTCGCGGCCTCGCAAGCTCCTCGATTCGCCCCACATACCTCACGTGTGTTACCGTCTGAGCAGGGATTTTACGAACCGGCGAATACGAACATTTGCCGGTTCGTAATGTCACAAATTGCGGCATTTGGAAATTTTGAAAATTCGTCATTACCAAAAATAGGTGTTTTCGTGAATTTTGCGATTTGATATTTTGGGGATAGATAGAGTTTGGTATGGACATTCAAAAAATGGAAAAAAAAAGTGAATTTTGAAAAATCGACCCAAATTCGAACATTCGCCGGTTCGTAATGCGACCGACGATATTGTCACAAGTCCTGCAAGCAAATCCGTAGGCCTATACGGCATTTTCCCTGCAGAGAAGCTTGATTGTAATGAAAATTCCTGTTCCGACCTGGTGCTTATAAAATGAGAAAGCCTAAGTCCAATCATATAATATACTCAGTCCCTGATATCAATATAACATTTGACCGTGGACGAATGGAATGTAATAAGTTATTTCGGAATAAAACGTGATATAAGCAATTAAGTTATGGGAGTTGATTTCATTTTCCCCTAATTTTCTTAGAACCAATTTTAAAACCGAGGATGTTAAATGGCAACATAAAGTTTCATGTAAAACGAAATAAGGCATTGTGAACTATGCTCACCATTTTCTCATTTATCTGCAGCTGAAGAAGTACCTCAGAATTTGACTCTCATGAATCCAGCTCGTCGGATGCTCTTTTTTTTTTTTCTTCTGGGAAATACTTCACTGTAGCTTAGGTGAAAGGAAACGAATAAATCATTTATCGCTGCTTTTTTACATGTAATCGGTAAGGTATGAGTTGTTAAACACCAGATGTGCCAGATGGGCATTCCCGACAGCTCAGGTAAGCTACCACGGGCCAAATTTTACACGTTGTCTGAGCTCATCATGAGCTTAATAGTTGTCTGTGATCAGCATGCCCTGCAGTGCATGCAGCAAAGATGAACAAAGTACTTCAGCAACAAAGTACCTTCCCGAGACACTGACTCTATCCAGAGAGAACTAGGAGCTTATGATGTGGTCCGGGGCTCTGTTTAGCGAAACCTGCCAGGAACTGACAAGAGTTGTTTTGAGCTATTCTGAAATCCTGGCATCCGATTGGCTGAGAGCAGAATACGTGTATCACCACTGATATCCTTGATGGACTACCCCTTCCCCTGATCAGATACGTCATTGGCAATGGTAACAGTTGTGAAGGAGTGGAAGTTTGTTCGGATCATTCCAACCGACAACTACAACCCAATATTTTCCTGAGTAACCTTTCCCGGTAATGCAACTATCTCTACGCACGCTGTCTTTACTGTCATGACTCATTTTTTTTAGAATTACCATATTCCTATATGGTACTGAATACATTCTTTGCAGAAGATTATTTGACCTTATTTTCGGAGGGGGAGGGGGTGGTATCCGTGTTACGGAGATAATTTGATGTCCAATATCAAGCGAGCCATTACGTTGTCCTGACGACCGTACACAGTGTAGACATATGTCTGAACGAGCGTGGTTATTAGGTAGAATCAATTACAACGATCACTCTTCACGCCTAGCCGAAGTACTCGGAATTAAAATGTATTCCTCAAATCGTGTTTCCGTAACGCTGGTTGATTTGAAAGCTACTGCTCTTTAGTAGATTGGTTTGTTCGCGCTTAGATGATCACACCGAACTTAACAAGGGAGGTGGTTTGTCGATTTATGTATTCGATATTCCACTGGTAATGTCCATCAATGAGTGTTCATCACACGTATAAAGGTAGAAAATGCATTGCAAATCTTCATTTAAAGAGCTGCTTGAAATATCATATCAAGATCTAATCATATTTTCATATTGGACATCAATACCTTCTATTGCGTGTCAGGTGTCATTTGCCTTCTTCAATATTGTTATATATCTTCAACTTCAAGAAGTGAGAGAATACTATACTACTATTGACAGTTGCCATCAACCTACAAATTTGATTGCCTGACCATCGATCATTAATTGATTGAATAACAGAAAGTACAAAGCATAATTACCCTTTGAAATCTGAGCAATAACACTACTTCCTTTCATTTTTATTATTTCTGGCTTAACCAGAATTATCACTGAAGGTGATTAATATACCCCCGCCCCTAGTGTTGCTTTATAGTATGTGATGTCATGAGGGCAATGACGTTAATCCCAAGTTTGTGCGCTTGTCGAATTGGAAACAGAAAAATCTTAGTTTACTGTACAATTACAGAGTTGACACTAAGTATACAACTTACAGCAAATGGAAACATGCTTTCCCCCAGCATCACTACACTTAAAGACCATCATACACACCAAATTTGACCTTCATAGCTTGAATGGTTTATTTTGATACAAAAATGAGTGGTTACCATGCCAACACATTTTCCTTATACTAACACTTTGGTGTCTTGCATAACTACACCTCCCGATCATCATACATACTAAATTTGACCTTAATTGCTTGAGTGATGTGGAAGTTATTCAATCCACAAGGTTTTGGTAAAGTTATGGTTACCATGGCAACGCTTTGTCTGACAAACACCAAAATTATGTGTGTCACATCTATGCCTCAAGGCCATAATGCCTACCAAATTTTATTTCAATTGCTTCAAAACTGTGGAAGTTGTTCACTCCACAGGATTTCGAAGAAAACATGCGGTGACCATGGCAACGTTTTGTCAAGTACAAAGACAAACTTATCTTGCATAACTACATCTACATAACTACTGTGTGAGGACTGAAAATAGGTGAAATGGGTTTTCATATTTTCTGAAAGAGAAAGCCTTCTACACAATGCTAAAATTTGGGATCATAAAACGGGCAGGAAAGTGTGTTTTTCAGCAATTCATCTCAAACATTTTTTTTTTTTTTTTTGCCAGAAAATAGTGTGATTATTAAAGTGTGTCTTTAGAGTGCCCTTTTCATTTCTTAAAAACCTTGTACACTCTCGTCACTTTCACCTCCTATAACTTTTGAAAGGATGATGCTACTGCTTTGAGAGTTGGCATTTATTAAGGACAGAATGTGTTAACAAAGTATGCTCAATTTCAGTTTAATTTGATAACCCCTTCATTGTCGTTATTCCAGTGGTTTACATCCTGTTTTTTGTTCAATTCATCACACAGCCATACGCATTACGGGTTGGTAGAGATTAAACGCTTTCGTAGAATAGACACTGATATACTTCAGAGCCTCTTTCTCCGTTCACACCTTTCCTGAGTGTGTGCCTCCTTTCCAATATTTAGATAGGTTAGGAGAGTCCATTTGGTTTGACTAATACATCATTTTAAAGCTTAAATTTTGCTCTTTCAGAATAATTTACTTTCAACTAAAATTTCATGTCTGGCGACTTTCTGTTTGTATTGTGATGCAGGGTCAAATATATTCATGGGCCTAGTACCACTTGTACAGTTGTTTCAGCCTTGGAAGAGATAGATCACGTATCCTTAGTGTGAACACATCCTGTCTATCAGCACTCTTTTGTGCTCGTGTATAGCAATTGAATACCTGAATATAAGACGACTCAAGTCCAAATTTGACTATCGTCTTTGGAGGCCCTTTACGAAATATTGCAAATATAATAATCAGTCAAGTGACTGTTTTACATGCAGAAATAACATTCCAATACGTGATACAACTAAAAACATTAGAAAGTTATATTTTCATTTCGATTTTTTTGTTGTTAATTTTCTCTTATGGACATGAGTCGTTCTAATATTCAGGTATTCAATTGATTGCAATCACACACACACACACACACACACACACTCACAAACACGTATATGTCTATATAATATATACAATATAAATTTAGTAAAATTAATTAAACATGTATAATACATACTAAATTTACACACACACACACAAACACATACCCACTTATATATATATATATATATATATATATATATATTTTTTTTTTTTTTTTGGTATATACCAAACATGTATAATACATGCTTAATTTACATTTTATGTAATATAATCATGCTTACAAACTTCTTCTAAGTGCATCATACGCAATACATTTTCGTTAAAACAGAGAAGAAAGAATAAAAAGCGATTCAACAGTACAGGCTAGTCTTTAATCGGTATTTTCGAACAGGAATAACATCACATTATATTCTTGACTAAAAGGGCATTAAGAATTATTAATAGGAGGCATTTTAAAAAAAAAAAAAAACTTGTTTTCATATCATAATAGAATAACACAAATAACAAAACCAAATTATCACGGTGGCAATGACATTCGTTTGAATAACTCGAAGTTACTTCTTGCCCATAGATCTAATCGACGCCAATCCACCGGATATATGGAATTCTCTGCCCGAATGAATTGTCATGTCACCTTTTCGTTCAAAGCCAGCCTAAAAAAGACATATTATATCAAATATTTGGGATTTGTCGATTTCTGAATATTGTAACAAAATGAAATGGTCTACGTCTTTTATGTTTTTGGTCCCTTCCCTTGAAGTCGCTTTACAATAAACTATCTAATTAATAATCACATTTAAGTTTTAATCACTGAAAAACGGCGCTCCGGCTGAACCCATTCACTTGCACCATGCACTCCGGAAACTCCCCTTACTCTCTTGTTTCTATAAAACAAAACGGGGAAAAAATCGTTGTGTTGTTGTCGTTATCGCAATGCGATGCCAGAAAAGCTAAAAATCTTGCTTTTGTTCTTTTGTTTACGATAAGTACACACATGATGTATGTTTTGCCGCTGTTGGTTTTTTTTTCCCTTCCAGGGTTGTCGTATCTTCAGGCTAAACGCTTATTTGACGACAGTCTTCTGTATTCACATTCCACAATACATGCACCATTAAAGGCATAATTTACCATTTGCAGAAGAAACAAAAACCCAGCATTAATGCTTTAAAATAGTTCTGAAATGTGAGTTAGGTATAGAAACAACGACTGTACAAATTTGAATCCGTATAATCGATGTTAAGTATTTTTGAATACACAAAATGTGAACAATAGTTATAATAAAAATGTTTCCGGACTATACCGTCTACAGTTATGGTTTAATGAGAAAAATACTTATATCTCCTTAAATCTTAAGCTTTATTGCACAAAATTTACATGGTAGGATGTTTTGTGACACAACAGACCTACACATATGCATCAAATGTGATATCTTGAACATTTTTAAATCACTGCTCCCAAAAGTAAACCGGACCTTTAAGTCAGTCAGTTCATTTGTTTCATTGTTATGATTAGCTCCCAATCGACGTGCTTTCTTTTTCTTGTTGTCAATCTGTTAAAAGCACATTGTAAGCGTAAATTTCAGTTATACTATAGAAATGACTATTTTGTAATAGAAATTCAATGCAACTACACTGAAAGAAAGTAATTCGTTTACACATGTTTAAATATGATTTGCAGATATTCTTTGAAAAAAAAACATTGATATTCATCTTTATCACACATGCATTTGATTATTTCAAAAGTAAATTTCAAATAGGGTATATACAATATAATATGAATATTTCACAGCATACAGATACACATAAAATGACTATACATTGAAAGAATACATGCACGGAATATGGTCACTTTCTGGAAAAAGAAAAATCTAATACTTTAAAATGAAATAAAACTCGAGATTGGATGATTTTAACACATCAAAATGAATGATACACAAACATAGTAGGAACGGTACCAGTGCAAAATGGGACTCTGATGTTAAGGTTATTCAAGTACGTTGAGTCCTTCTGAGTTTATGATAGTGGAACAAACAAGGGGGTAAGAGGCTTTTTTCTGCACTCTCGTACCGGATTACAGGTATAATCATTGTATTGTGGAATATATTTCTCTTATAGAACACTGCATTACATTGTGGATGAACGGAAATGTTAATTACTCAAACACTGATGCAAAGCTTTTCTGCTCGCTGGGTTATTAAGAGCAAAGTTTCACTTGACAATCGCATTATAACTGTTAGATTGCTTTTATATTACATACATTTGATAGCTGACTACAATATCATTCATTCCCATAGCGATCATCGTTATCAGCGAATTATTGAACGCAATTTTTAAATTAGATTTTACTTTTTGTCTTGATCTATAGGTCTATGTGTATGTTTCGATAAAATGATGATAAAGTGTTCTATGCTTTTTGTGTTTGCAACATTATCATTGTGTAGTTTTGATAATGTTTACGTTCAGTGGACAAAGACTGTGATCTTTATATCTCATGATTAAAATGTTATCACTCTGACGCCAAACTGGGGGAAGAGATAAAGAAGTCAATTTTACAAAGCACAAGTCATGTTATTACCAAGACTTTTTTTGAAATGTTAGAATTTTTCATGGGCAATAGTACATGGACATTTATCAGGAAATCGCATTTGATACTACTTATTACTACCTTTTAAAATTGCGTTAAATCGTGAGGCACCTTTTTATACTATTTCCTCCTGACAGAGCAAATGAACAGAAATGAAAACAAGCTGTATTTAAGAATTACAATGCATCACGTCAACTATCAAGAAAACACAACAATTGTGCATTCTCTAATTACGTCATCTCAATATATTAGCGTTCAAAAGTATCTACTATTCTTAGTATTAAAAACAAGGGTTTATTATATTCAATTTCAGTGATGTGAATTACTAAATGTTGAAGTGTATAAAGTACAAACTTTTGATGCTCTTCAGGTGATGATAATGAAATGAACAATATACAGTGTATGGACAATGTACCTATATCATTTAGCAGAGAATATGTTTCCTCAAACTTCTGTCACATTGCACTCTGGCAAAAAAGTAAGTACCCGAAAGGTGAGGAAGTAATGATATTATACAAAGAAGATAACTTTTCATACAGCTGACATTGAATTCTCATTCTACTTCCTCTTTTTTTTTTTGAAGTTCAATGACTGACAAGTTAAAATAGCTTACAAAAAGAGGCAAGTTTAGAGCATGATCAGCATGACAAACAATTTTACTCTTTTTCAATGCCAAAGAAAAAGTAATATTCCTTTTGTAAACCGCTTGTATGTCAGCATCTTAGAGCAATAACCAACAATATACATCCAATGATAATGAATAATGCATCCATGTGATAAATACATTCGACGTATACCATTTGTATACAGTGGAAACAAAACATTGCTAAATGAACCCTACGAACTAAATTTTACCTCCAAATTTCCTCAATTACACTTTTGGGGAGGAGTCTGGTTATATTTTGCGGAGTCTGGTTATCTTTGCAGACAGCAAGACAGCTTCACTCACAATAACAAGAACATAGTTCAAAATAGTGCATATCTACAATATAAAATCTAAATAACACGTCTACTGTTTGTTTCCTGCAAATAAAGCCCAATGGAGTCAAAATAATAACTGGAATGAATTAATCACTACGAAGAATTCTTCATACATCATCTAGAGGTAAAAGTATTTAAGTACTAGAAAAATTGGTCTAATTTACACTGATATTTTGCATTTAAGTACTTTTGTACGAATAAGTTCACAGTAATTCCTATGATCCTTTGACCAAGACTGAAGACATTAAACAAACGAGTTGTAATTCGAATGATATTTCCTACTTTGTTTGAAAGAAATTTAAAATTTATTGCCATCTTATATAATAGACAATCAATTCGACATTAGCTTGCCCAGACCTACAATGGGAAAAAAAGAGAGAAGATGTTGTCAAAAAGTGTCTTTACATCTCATGGCCGAATTGCTTTTATATACCTCAGGCGAAGAACTTTTATATCCTTTCTTCATCTAAGATCCTTGGATCACTGTGAGGATTTGTAATCACAAAACTTACGCAGTCCAGTTTTTGTGACAAAAGTTTGATCACAGTGCGTACAGATCGTATTGAATTAAAGGATTAATTGGAATCTGTGACTATGTTAAAACCACGCTGCATCTCAAAATGATATACATTTTGCATTGTAAATCATTTTGATTAGACCTTCATTGAGAGCGCAAAGGTAATACAGCACTATAATTACTGTCTTTATCACTTAGCTCTGACCAGCCAATTTTTCATGTCTATGGGCAGAATCATGCCCTGTCGTGTCTAATCCAGGTTGTGAGGACGGGTTAGTGGTTCCTTTTTCACACCATGGAGTGTCGTGTCTAATCCAGGTTGTGAGGACGGGTTGGTGGTTCCTTTTTCACACCATGCCCTAGCTTGGATTTGAAAGAGAATGTCAAAGACCAAAGAACAGGATTAATAATCATGCATCGCGTGATAAGGGCTCCAACATATTAACCTAACCCCACAACCAAACCAGGTATTTACTCATGGCAATATTCACTAGACCCATTCGGAAAGGAGGATGGTGTCATTACATATTTCGTAGTATTTTTTGAAACCCGTCGACTGTGTTTCATTTTACACCGTATGAAGGGAAATTATTACAATAATTCTGCGATTACAATCCACATAAAAACTGAACCTGAATTTCGAGGAACCAAAACAATGTAAGACACAGAAATATAAAGAGGTGTTATTTCATATCTTCACGTTCATTTAGCAAGATGCCTTTTATATGATAGGAAATACAGTAGACTGTGGAATCATTTACTGGCATTCGCCAGCTGCTCACATTCATTGTCAGATAAATTTTACTTATTTATTGATGTGTTAAGAATCAGGGGAATATAGATAATGGGGCAGCGTGATGCATGGGAATACTTAGCCCAGCTCACAAGGTGGGGAGGGGATGTACTAATTATCCCCACAGGTCAAAACGCGTGTCTACCCCACTGTTCAGAATGAAAGAATGCGGGCGATAGATAAACAAGAAAAATAATAATCATAATAGCAACAACAACATGGCGATGAAGGAACATTAAGGGTTAAATTTGTATAGAGATCTGATGCCTTATTAGAAGATTTCGTTCACAATTTAATTGTTATATCCGCGCAGGTGACATGGCACTATGCTCCGCCGACAATTACTTCAAAGAATGCGACAAAATACAACTCCGCAGACAATATTACTTCTAAATTTGTTCTGACGACATTTGCTCAGATGACACACCATTTACTCCGCCAACATTTTCTTCCAAGATACGACATATTCTCCGCGCTGACAAGTAGACAACAACTCCGCGCTGACAAGCTGACAACATAGATCACGTGATGTCAGTGTAGCGGCAGCATTTTGAGTGAGCTCCCGAAATCCATAACAACTTTTGGTGGAAATACGCTACATTTGTGCTATCTGCAGTTCAATATGGACGTGAGAAGAAAGGATCACAATTTTCGTCCACACACAAGCCAAAAAAACCTGACTTCGTCAACTGCAACGAGAAAGGAGACGAACCAAAATTCTTCCAGGAGCTCCAGTACACACGGCGCCATGTTGAAAAAAGGAGCGACGGGAGGCGCCATGGGCTTTTCGGGTGGCGCCTCGCCTACCGACACGTCTACTTCATCAACTATAAGTGACGCGTCTCTGCTGGAAATCAGCGACCAGCCCACTGCTGCCCCTATCGCGCCACCAGAGCTCCTCACGTTTATGAAGGAGATGAAGGAAATGTTCGCCACCTTCACGACTCAGGTAAATTCCAAACTTGATTCAGTGGTGAATGAAATCGCTCTTCTTAAATCTGATCTGAAAGACACAAAAAGGACTGTTTCGGATTTGGAAACTGGCTTAACACACACCTCTGACCGGCTAGACACGGTTGAGAAGGCCACTGTTCCTCAGCTTCGTGACCTCATCGATAGCAAGATAGCAGAGCTGAACGAAAAACTTACCTTGAGTGAGATCCACGACTGGAAACAGAACCTGCTCATTTACGGTGTTCCAACGAAACAGAATGAAAACAT
Source organism: Diadema setosum (assembly GCA_033980235.1). NCBI lineage: Eukaryota > Metazoa > Echinodermata > Echinoidea > Diadematoida > Diadematidae > Diadema > Diadema setosum. The sequence continues at coordinate 23,399,606 of CM067074.1, forward strand.
CCATGAAACCGTCATCAAAGTCTTCAGCAGCTTCCTGAACATTCCCAAGAAGGATGCCTCGTCCATACCGCTCATCAACGTCCATCGCCTACCCACATCGAACCGTGGTACTTCAGCCTCGGAGCCCCAGCCGCCTGCAATAATCGTCAGATTCGCTCCCATGCTGGACAGAGACAACCTGCTGTATGCCTACGACCATCGTCTGCAACAGCGCAAGCAACCTTCACCACCTGGCAGTGACGCGTCCCCGGTCCCACTTGCCTCCAGCCGTGTGTCGATCCGTACCGACTTACCACCGATGATGAAACGTGAGAGAGGGAAACTTGCAACAGTGAGCGTACAACATCCGTAAAAACAACGGTCTGTCCACCAGGATCAAGATAGTAGGCACGAAAGTCATCCTTCAAACAAGAAAACCTGCTAGAAGTGGAGGAACCCCGGCTCGCTGGACAGACTGGTCAGAGTAGCCCATCAATCATGTAAGGTGTTTGTCATATTTTCTCATACATTTCACTATCAAACTTTCACTTCTTTGTTTGTTTTTCTGTCTATGCAAATATTCAACGGTTACGTTCTTTGTTTTCTGATTGAATATAATCAGAATCAAATATGTACTCCAGACCATATAATCATAAAATGATGTAATTATCAACATCCCACATTATGAGAACTATATGAAAGTTGTTGTCTGTAAAGTTGAAGGGAACAATGTATTATATGTAGGACTCGATATATTGTATGAATACAGTAATTGATTTGATTTGACGTTTTTTCACCCATGATCATGGGGTGATGCAGATGTGTTGGTTTTTTGGTTTGTTTGTTGTTTTTTTTTTTATCATCTAAAAGACAGTTTTGATATGAATTGGTCAAATGTTTTTCGAAGGCAGTCTGTATTCCCGACTATTAATGTAGACCGTGAAACGGCCGTGCGACGTCAGTCGCGAACCCTGAAACTGTACCCGCAATCATCATTCTAAATGACAGTATGATGATGCCAAATAATATCATAATGGTTTAAATGCAGCGATTTCCAATTTTGTACAGCGAACAATGATTTCAATTGTAATATTTTCACTGATTTATTTTTCTTTCGCAAATACAGTGTAGATAAATTCAATGTATAAGATACATTCATAATATACATCTGAAGGATGTACATAATTGTGTTAAACTCAAAGGGTATACAAAGAAACAGCTTTTCAAGGATGTGGGATTTTCAGTATTCATCTATTGCATTTCCCCTCATTTAAGTGATGATCACTGTCACCATGGTATTCACTCGTTTATTTTCCCTCAAATAAGAATGTTGTAAAAGTATATGATATTACGTGTATACAGGATAAAACGTCTACATACTGAAAACAATACACCCGTTTTTATTTTGACAATGCCTCTAAAGGTTTGAACGCCCCACACTTCAATTAGATATCTTTTGTTGGTGTCATAGCTCAGAGCATTACTTATACCATGAAAAACAGTGTAGTTTTGTTTTTCTTTCTCTTTTCCTTTTGTATTTGTGGGAACTGAACATTGGTGCGAAGACTGGCATGTGCGACTTGGAGATATACAAATCTAATATGTACTATAATGTGTGTATCTTAGAGATACACAAAGCCAATATGCACTATAATCGACCCAATCCATACTCTTTTTTTTTTCCTTCTTGGACGCCATAAGACCAGCTGAAGTTCCTACATTGTTCCCCAAGTCATTAATTCCGCTAAAAATCGTCGCCTTATATTACGTTGTTTTGTTACGCGACCGACTTGAAAACGCTCGTTCAGTGAACTCTACCCTTATCTACCCGTGATCTACCCTTACGTAAGACCCAATCCTCAATTTGCTATGCATATTCTTTTGAGTTAATTTGAGTATTGAGAGAGGTTCCCCTTTTTGTTACACTAAGTCGGTAATTCTGATCCACACTGTAGTTACTCAGACCTGTCTGTCTCTACATTTTGTCATACCTTTTATTACCTTTCATGTTCGAAAGTCCAGTTAAGAACACCTTGATAGTGTTGAAATGGACAGTGAATACATCATTTAAATTTTGTGCAGCTGTTTCGGTTCACTGAAATTTAGCATGTTCAAACTTCCTTGGTATGTCTAGCTGATCAGTCAGAAGCCATGAGCTTTCGAGCAAAGATCTTCGAAGTACGTAATACTAGTATACAGTATGTCTAATTGTTACCTTTTATGAAAAAACGAGGGCACGAATTTTTTGATGGTAAATCATCTCCAGCAGCATTTAGCAAATTATTTTATTTCCTATCTAAACCTATGGATTTGGTTGTAACTATCCCTGCACCACCTTAAGGAAAAGGCAATAGGTCTAACCTCTTTATTCTCGTTGTTTTTGTTCTTGAACTATATAGAGGCATACAAACTTGATTTGTTTAGCTCTCCTTTTGTGACAGCGACATGTAAGCCATATATGCTCGAGGTCCCACACAGCACTGGCTCACTGGCTGCTGACCTACGTGTACCTGAAGAATAATGCTTTTATTGTATTTTTGATAACTTTTGTATGCATCTTCAAATATCCGGGTTCTTGTTATTGTAGTTCTGGTACAATGCAATACCAGCATCATCAAGTTGGAGCACTAAACGATGACTTAACTGAAGTAATATGTTATCACGTCATAGTGACTAGTGATATACTTTCGCATACTATTTTTTTTTCTTTTCTTCACTATATCCATGCTCTGCCTCTTGGCAGCTACAGCTGTTCGAGGTGTGACTTTTTGGTTTATTTATGCTGAAATCACATGGTGAAGCCAGTGTTGGTTATATCATTAGTGAAGCATACTCCCCTTTCCTACGCCTAGCTCATATGCATTTTATTATCCATTTTATCAAAAGACGTCTAAACTCAGAAAACTTCTGTTTCTTCTGGGTAAAGCTTTCATGTTATGGTGTTATATTAGACCTCTGACACGGTTACGTCTCCCTTTTCTGCATCCAGAGCTCGAAGAACCGTCTTTAATAACATGAAATTGTTTGTTTGAATTCTACTCACCTTATGTAAATTGATACCTCGTCTGCATTTTTAGTCAGACACCTGTTATAAAACATTTATCCGTATACACACCTGTACTTATGAATGCGTCTGAAGAATAAGTTGTCGATGAATTTGAAAGCATTGTATTCTGTCTTATGTAACACATATTTTTGTAACATCTGCACGAGAAACAGGTCAGGTCTGTCATGTTCGAAGGACTGCACTACTGATTTTTTTTTTTCTCCTTTTTCTTCGCCGAAATTTACGTAACGCATGATCCGTGCTGTTTCTTGGAAATTGGCGTAAACAAGTTATGATCCTTCTCTTCCTTTATTTTCTTCTTTTTTTTTTTCTTCAACCGATCCTAAATTAGGTTGCTCAGAGAGATCATACAAAACGTACAGTGTATATATTTCACATGGAATGCAATAATTCTCCGCTGATTTGTATTTTGAATTCACTAAATTCTCTATTTGTTTTGAGAACCAGGCCTCGCCTCGACATCAATAACGGTATAAAGTGAAATATATATATATATATATATATATATATATATATATATATATATATATTATATTCATTGTATATTCATAATATCTGCTTTTGTATTCTAATGAAATATTTTGAATGAATATCCGAGTGTGTGCCTTCTTCATTATGACGACCTGGTAGTCACCAATTATATATTATATTGAACTGAACTTTATTTATGGTATGCGTAATCACATAATTTTGTTTTGCATTTGTGACAGTGACCTGAGATAAGCGTTGGTCACGGGTATTTGAAATTTTGTTGTCCGTCATAAATGGCTTCAGTTGGGCGTTTATTGATGAATTCGATAGTATTACATGCTGTCTCATGTAACGTATTCGCAATAGCTGTTGGATAAACCTGTCAACTCTGATAAGTTTATAGGATCGCGCAACCAATTTGACTTTTTGTATTTCCTTTATACGTACCTCTGAATAGGTACAGTTCTTCAGTGAACTTCGCACACATGTAACATAAACTACTATATTTTCTTTTTTCTTTTTTTCAAGTGCTACAGCTGAATGATAGACTAGGGTTAAGGTTTAATCTTTGACGTCTTTCGTTTGATTATTTTGAATACACTGAATCTCTTGCTGTCTGCATGATCAGACCTCGCACTCCTATTAATGCATACGCGCACTTTTGTTTAAATATGGCCTGACAACGGTTTTTCGCATAACTAAATCCACTATCGTATACAAGAATACTCAATGAATGAAAATGCGAATGCATAGAAACGTTTTAATTTTCGGTGTTTTTTTTTTTTTTTTTTTTTTTTTTTTTTTTTTTTTTAACACGAATGCATGCATGATGGGTATATTTGATAAAAGTGTTGTTTAATTGATTCTTCATTCGGTAAAATTTGTAAATAGATTCTGGTCAGTTTTCTGTACTCATTTGGTTATTTTCTATTCCCTTTCCTTATCTTCTCCTTGAAAAGTATTTCCTTCTGAAAAATCCCTTAGAGAGGGAGCTCACCATCGTCAGATGCTGGATATAATCACCACTTGGCAATAGCATGAAGCTATTCTGTGGCAGACGCGCTTCACTCATTTTGTTATTTTGCATTCTATCAGGGAGAGAGCCTACTGAGACATTAGCCACGTCCTACATGTCGTCTATTCATTGTTTCTTATATCTTTTCATTTTCTCTGACACTATCTGCACCCCACTCCTCGTTAACAGCCAACTAGCCTTGTTATACAGTTCGCATGCATACAAAGAGCGCGTGCCTTTCATAGTCACGCATGATCGCTGCCCACCATCCTCTGCATTTGCTTTTATCCCGCAGTATCTCGTTTGGTTCTTGCCGTGTCAGTTTCTCTGTTGTGCCAACGTTAGTCATGATTGCCTTCTAGCAGCAATGCCGCGGATAACACCTAGTCAGAAATGCCTCAATTCAGAATGAATGACAAGATAGATGTACCTTTTCACTCTCTGTTAGATGATGAATTCTTTGATTTATTTAGACCTATTACGCCAGAATTTGATTCTTTAGATAAAGAAGAAGTTTCTAATAAACGTGCATTTCCTTTTGATGACTTAGTTGCTGACAATATTAATTCAGCATCGGAAGAAATGCAGTATGATTTTAATGATCTGACTCAAGCTCCACTGTGTAATTATGTCACCTTGAAACAATTCAAAGATATTAGTAAGGGTTTTATGAAAGATACATTTTCGTTGGCACATTTCAATATAAGAAGTATAAATAAGCATTTTGAAGAATTGCAGTTATTGTTAGATAATCCAAATAAATCTTTATTTTCAGTGATAGGACTCACTGAAACGTGGTTGTCTTCATGTCCAAAACAGTCTTTTGCGCTTGAAGGGTACAATATTTTTGCGAATAATAGAACTGATCGCTCTGGTGGTGGAGTCGCTTTATATGTTTTACGCTGCTTTGAATGCACTGTCCATGAAGAGCTTAGCAAAATGAATGACATTATTGAGTCACTTTTCATTGAGATTACTGTTCCTGGTCAGAAAAACATTGTGATAGGCATTATTTACAGACCTCCCAATTCCAACAACAAAGATTTCTTATCATATCTCACTGAGCTGCTTACAAACCCTTTATTTATAAATTCAGATTCTTTTATATTCGGTGATTTTAACATTGATTTGTTAAAACATACGACGGATAATATCTCGGGAGAATTTCTAGAGACATTCTTATCCTCTTCCTTCTTACCTCTTATTTCGAAACCGACACGCGTTTCCCATCAGTCGGCCACTTTAATTGACAATATATTTAGTAATGTTTTAACCCTTTCAAATTCGTCGATAATTCTATCAGATATTACCGATCATTTTCCAATAATGACGCACCTTAAACTCAACCATATTAGTAATAATTCATCTCAGCGACATTTGAGGCGTAAAGTAACCCAAGAAAATTTGGCTTCTTTTTGTGCTTCTTTGGATAATGTCAATGGGGATTGTGTGTTTGATACTGATGACATTAATTTGGCTTTGAATAATTTTTTGGATATTTTGAATAATGATTTGGATATTCACATTCCTAAAAGAAAGGACAAACGAGGGAATTATAAAACAACACCAAAGCTTCCTTGGATTTCGAAGTCCATTTTGCGTTCCATAAATAGGAAAAATAAATTGTTTTATGTATCTAAAATGAAAAAAAAAAAAACTGAACAAGCACGAATTAAATATACTTTGTATAAGAATACTCTCATTAAGATAATACGTATTGAAAAGAAAAAATATCATCACAAGCAATTAGAGAGATACAGATGTGATATAAAAAGTACATGGAATGTATTAAAACAAGCAATGAATATATCAAATGAAAAGTTTAGTATTTCAAAAATAAGATTTAATGATGAAATTATTGATAATTCTGCGGATATAGCAAATGTGTTTAAGACATATTTTACAATTGGAGAAAACATTGCTCAAGAAATTCCCGATACTAATAAACATTTTTCTGATTTTTTAAATCAATATAATATGAATGCAATATTTTTTACTCCTACCACGAGGTATGGGGTTACTGATATTGTATCTGGTTTGAAAAACAAAAAAAAAAAGTTCAGGTTATGATGACGTAAGCAATATGATTTTGAAAGGTGTTATATCTTCTGTTGCGGATCCCTTGGCACATATTTTTAATTTGTCAATGTTAACGGGTGTGTTTCTGGAACAAATGAAAGTAGCTAAAGTTATTCCCATATATAAGAATGGAGATAAGTTAGATGTTAGCAATTATAGGCCTATTTCTTTATTATCTTGTTTGTCCAAGATTTTAGAGAAAATTATATATAAAAGAACGATGAATTTTCTAAAAACGTATGACGTTTTTACAAATTCGCATTTTGGGTTCCGAGAAAAGCATAGCACCTGTCACGCTTTGTTGAATTTTGTTGATAAAGTAGCACATGCTTTAGACAATCACTCTCATTTGATTGGTATCTTCCTGGACTTCTCCAAGGCCTTCGACACTATAAACCACGATATCTTACTTTACAAGTTGTCTCATTATGGTATACGTGGGAAGGCCTAACTGATCGCAAACAATATGTTTTTCTGAACAATCATACCTCTGATATGAGAGAACTTAAGTGTGGCGTGCCACAAGGTAGTTTATTGGGCCCACTGTTGTTTATTGTTTTAATACATTAATGACTTTTGTGCTTCGTCCGATGTGTTATCGTTCATACTTTTTGCCGACGATTCAAATGTATTCTACTCACATGAAGACCCAAATACTCTTGTGCAGACAGTTAATTCTGAATTACAAAATTTATGTGAGTGGATACGAGCAAATAAGTTGTCTTTGAATATCCAAAAAACAAAATATATGCTTTTCAGTAACGCTTTAGATAATTTGAATGCGGACATTTGTTTTGGTGACGCTGTCTTAGAAAATGTTTCCCATATAAAGTTTCTCGGCATTACAGTTGACAATAAACTCTCTTGGAAATTTCATATCGATAATGTCTGTAAAAAAATTTCACGTAATATAGGTGTTATTAGTAGAGTAAAATTTTTCATTCGTCAACATTCTTTGTTCACATTGTATTCATCTCTGATATTACCTTATTTGAATTATGGAATTTCGGTATGGGGAAATACGCATCAATTATTGTTGGATAGGGTTCTACTGTTACAAAAGAATGCTCTTCGCATTATTTGTAATACCATTCCATATTCTCATACAGATCCTTTGTTCTTTGATAATAAGATTCTGAAAATTAAAGATTTGTTTTTTATTACAAATGGGGCAATTTATGTATACTTATAATAATAATTGCCTCCCGTTAATTTTTAACTTTATGTTTATGCGTAACCAGACATACCATAGATATCCAACTAGACAGTCAAATGAATTTCATTTACCTCTGTTAAGAACCTTGCTAGCTCAGCAGACTTTTATTTATGTAGGTCCTCAATTCTGGAACTCCCTTCCCATTGATATAAAAAATGCACCTTCATTGAATTCTTTTAAAAAGAGACTGAAAATGTTTCTTTTGAAGTCTTATAATGTAACCGAATGAATTTAATTTTGTAATGTATTTCGTAAGCACGACATTGTCTTCTCTTCTTTCACTATAGGCTGCGTTCTCTTGAGGCATAGAATAATCTTTACTGCGTGCTAGTATTCTATACGTGCTCTCGTCCCCACAGTTACAATCTCTTCCGCTGGAAAGCAGCTCGACATTGTATCACTTCCGAAGACGCTTGGCTAATTATCTCTGTGGGCTTTCGCCCTTGGTGACTGCATCAAAATTATTTAGTCTTTTCTTTTTCTCCCTCTCTCTCTCTCTCTCTCTCCCTCTTTTCCCTGTTTTTTGTTTCCTCTTTTCACGCTTTTGCTTTTTTTTTCCTCTCTATTCCCGACTTCCCCAGTTTCCCGCACTCTTTGTAGTTGTAAGTTTTTCACCCCCTTATTTCCCCCTTTCCCTCAGAGGTACCCACATGATACAAGCCTAGTCTTTTGAGTGGGTACCTCCACTTTTTTTTTCGCAGAGTGTATATACAATGTATGTATCTTTTTTGTACTGATCATGTAGACATGTACATTTTGTTAAGTCTGTCTGGTTATGTATATTTTGTTACGCCCATGTCAAACTCATAATATTGTTTCTTGTACATTCTGTTGGAAAGAAAAAGTGAAAATAAAGTTTGAATTGAAGTTCTCTCCTGATTTTGCTGACTATTGAATTCTCAAGTAGGCCTACATTTAAGATAATGTTCGCTTACGTAAGAAAATGTTCGCTATGAAAGTGATTGTCATGGCGATATTCATTTATATTACAGAAATTCTTTTACACAATAGTTGTTACTTACTTTAGTCGATGTTTTGAGAAAAATAAAATTTGAAGCTGTCATTCATCTTCATGACTCACCGGAGAATTGCTCCGCACGAGTGCCAGAATCTGCTATGAACTCAGCACACAAATCACCAGAAACAGCACTCCAGTAATTACGAGACACACACACGTATAATGCCCCTACAGATCACCAATTTTAGCACGTTCCTAGATTTCTGGTTCCGTTGGACGTCCTGCAGAGACCTTTCATAGCGGAACGAAATCCAGTGTTCATCCCCGGTTCATCCACTGTTCGCCCCGGCGTCCTTTTCTGCGTACCTTTCATATACAACAATGGTCTAGGGTAAACAGTGGACGACTTCCGCATCACATCATCCACCATTCAGCGCCCAATATGAAAGGGATATTAGTATCACCGTTAATAGCAAAACTTCCTCATGGATACTTCAACAAAACGGGAGAAGTGCTGATACATGAACACAATTAAACACAATGCATCACTCAAAAGGACAACTTTATTTCAGAATGTAAAGGGAAAGGAAGAAGGATGAAATGAGGGAAATTGCACAAAAAAAATATATATACCCGGTATAAAATTGGGTATACAAGCAGGGGGTAACATTGGCGTCAAACCGAGCCAACCAAACAATACTGTGGTCTTTCTTGTTCTTATGGACACCATTTTTTTCTTGTTAGTTACCGCCACCCTCGGAAAATCGGCCAATCCTTGATAAAGCTCTTAATTGTGTGTGTGTGTGTGGGGGGGGGGGGGTTAAACATGCTACCCAACCAGAGGTAGCTCGATCTCCCAGCTCAATTTACATGCAATAAAGAAATTATGATAATAATCATAATAATAATGATAACAGTAATAACAAAAACAATAACAATGATAATCACTATCTACTACAGAAAAATCGAAATTATTTTGGGACAAAACGATTTGCTTGGACCCCGCCATTTTTTTTTTTTTTTTTTTTGTAACTCGGGATTGATTTTAACAGTGATGTGATCGTGCCCTTGGCTTGATGATTGCTATCATTACAGCATTTTCGGATTCTACAACTAAAACAAATGAAGTGATAGTTTATCTTCGACTGTGTTCCAATTTCATCTCATTCACAACCTTAAAGAAACAATAATTGTGCAAATATTATCTGAATAACATTTTGATGTAGCAAGATTAATATAGTTTCACACAAATTCATGGGTAAAGGCGAACATCATTATATCACTTAAAATCGCTTGAAATTCAATTCAGAATTTAATATTCGGCAGAATCAACGAACCACATGCCAGGGGAGCAAATGTCGTATCTTCGAAGAAATGTTGGCTGAGTAACATCGGCGGATGAATTGTCAAATTGCAGTTTATAGCAAATTTTGTTGGAGCAGTAATTGTCACGGAAGCAATTTTCGGCGGAGTAAATCTCGTACCTCGGAGAAAATGTCGGCGGAACTGATTGTAGGTGGAGCATGTCGGCGGGATAATTATCGGCGGAGCATTTGTCAGCGGAGCATTAGTCTGGATTCCAGACACTGTGCCAACTGGACCCCGCGGCGACGATGAATCGAAAGAAAAATTGCATAATATTTGATCTATACTTATATGCTTGAAAACTTTTGAAAATCTGGACTTTTACGAAGGTGATAAAAATGTAACAAAATATAACACAGAATAAATCAGAACATGGCACTAAACCAAACCAATAAATAAATCATGGCACAGCAGACCTAATCACAAAAGCGTGCGAGCGTTGTCTTTCTAAAGTGTGTGTTTGCTTTTAAATGTTTGAATAATTACTATACAATCTGACTTTTGTCATAAATCTGTTCATGTGTTTAAGAACATCAGTGAGGATATATACCTGGAGTATATGGAGCGGAGAAGACAGCAGACTCGCATACTACTCGGATCAGTTTGTCGCAAGAAACTCTCTGTAGTATGCGATCATGGTAATTGTTCATTGATGGTAACTTCTTGAATGATAAACATGTCTTTTCTTCATGAGTTTCTGGAAAAAAAATTTCGGAAAAGAAAAGCAAACAGTGAACTCATTATGACAGCAAGTGTAACCAGCAGTATTATAGAAAGTAGGAGAATCAGAAATAATCATCTTATCTGTGAGTAATGAATTCATACTTGTGGCATAAAAAAAGACAGCCACGCGGACGTGTCCCACACCAGCCACAATGGCCGCACTTACTATAGCCCCTGTCAGAAGACAGTAAACTCTTTCTTTTGTAGATAACTTTACCCTTGTCCAAAGCAAAAAGGGAGGAGAGTGGGTCCATACAGGAATTTATCACATGGGCAGTTCCATAAAGTATAGGACGTACAATTTGGACATTTCGAATGCCTGGATTTTTATTGTCAATGGGGGCATCTGTGTTTTTAAGCAGTTAAGTGTGCAAGATGTGTAAAGGTGCTAGTATCATAAACCCACTTATCATTACAGTGGCACCTTGTTTCGTTATGGAGTAATGTGTTAAAAACACTATGAGTGTCGGACGCAAGCGCACAAAATGACTTTTTCAACTTCAAACATATTGTCGAAGATTCATGTTTAAAACTCTGTGATGTGTGAGGGTTTGTAGTAAAACTGATACCAGTTTTGATTGTATGAAGGATTGAACTTTATAACATATACCAACATTATTTATAAATCTTTTCTGAAAGTTGTGTAAATCACCAAAGTTTGTCGGTGGCGGACTTACATTTTACGGTGTCGGAAGTACCCTTTTGAAATTTTCAGAGAGTACGTCCGACACCACTCTGGCACACTGTATTTTCTGAAGGACAAAGAATATTCAAGTAATGAGTCATATTACAGGTACATCAGGTAATAATCTATGTGCAGACATATATGTTTAATATTCACAGGAATCTACTACACTGTATCTCAAACTGGTAATTTCAACCAATGCACAAAACTGAGAAAATCAGAGGAGTACGTCCCACATCAAAATGTAATTTTTTATTTTGTGAAAAAAAAAATTAACGAGAAGACTACTACAGCTTGGAATGTACACTACAGCTTGCAATATATAACGAGTAATTAAAAAGGGAAAATACAAAGAATAAACCTATTTTCACCATTCTTGCATGATAAGAAAGAACATGGTTAAAGAAGTGCATGTCCAAAAACAATATGGTTTAGAAATTCTGCGAATGTTTTAATTTCGGGTTTTTGTTTTTTCATTGTAACAGGATGTAGAGAAAATGCATTACTATCCCTGATAAGACAAATAAAAAAAGATAGTCATCACCAGAAATTACACGTTTTGGCTCATTGATGAGGGCCAGTGCCAGTGCTACTCCTGGTGTGATCCTAGATGTGCTGTTTTGGCTCCAGTGGACAGAAATTATACAACATTTCCATCGATACCTGCCGCTAACGCAAACTTTATGCTAACCAATGTTAAATTGAGCAGAATAAAAGAAATCCAATTTCCACTATAATGATAGAGCACTTTTGGCTCATATATTTTCAGAAGGAAGGGTGAATGGTATTACCCTGATCATACCTTATGTTAGTAACATGTGGAAGGACTGTGAACTTTTAATCAAAAGGTAAGAACTGTATGTTGAATCCTTTTATACATTGTCCTCATAATTATGGTTGGCTTGATGACAATTTGAATTGCTGTACAACACTGAAGTATTCGTGTTTGAAGGGATGGTGGTACCGAAATGATAACATTGATTACTTTTGAACGAATTTCCTAAAATTTTGCTGATGTGTTTAAGTATTATTTCAGCATTCACTTAATCCACATCGGTCACGTTTACCGCTTATTAAAAAATTTCCCGTGCATTTTTTGGCTTGCTTCTTGCACCACTTCTCTTTCTTTTTTTATTTCATTGATTTTCCAAAGGAAACAAAAACAATGAGAGGAGGGGGGGGGGGGTAGGGGGCGCTCGGTTCACCCAATCCCCTGTTATTGATGCCTGCACACAATATTTACGCATGACACTAACCATGTTTTTTTTTTTTCAAAGTATTGGTTAAACGAGACGCCTTGATCACTCCAAGTAGTACAGATTTAATACAGAGGCTTTACCCTGCTTTATACCTTCGTGTATTTGCCCTGGAGGTACAGTGCATGTCCATCCTTGTGTTTGACATTGGAGACTGTTGGTCCCTTCAAAATGACAGCCGAGCCAGTACTCACTTCCAGCATTGCTGTCCAGAGTTGTTCGGAACTTAAGGGTTTCGACGTAATCCATGCTGAAAGGCAAGGGCAGCATTTGTCCGACCCCACAGAACGACTGTGCGCTTTCAAAGTTCATTGTTTTCTCCCCCGAAGACATTCTGGTGGTCTCTGCAGCAATTGAAACACACACACAAACACACACAGAAAGAAGTGAGCCGAGGAATGAGTTTTTCAGTAAACAGAAAATCATTTTTAAAGCTTGCATCGAAGAAAAAAGAAAGAAATATCTTTTCAACTTCTCAATCTTGAAGAATTGTGGTCGCCGTCTCTTACTTGTCTCAAATCTTAAAAGGAAAGTTTATTTTCAGCCAGAAAGGTTTAATCCAGGGAAGCAACTGACGCATGAACGACAACCCCCCCCCCCCCCAATCCACAGACAATCCAACAAATTGAGATAACGTATGATTTACTCCCTGTTTTCTAGGCGAAAACGGCATTCGTTACCATTTCCTTTTACAAGATTCATAACTTGACCATTGCAACTTTGTGAATTACTTTCTGAATTACTCTATGACTTACCACAGCTACGGAAGTAAGGATATTAATATCACAAGTCTCCCACTCAACTGCACACAGATTTTTATACGTATTCACCTCAACTTATTATTATTGTGCAGTTGTTCACTTTTGCATCGAAGACTTTCAATGTTGGGGAGGTACCGAGGTTTCAGAATTAACATTGATAGCTGGGAACACGATTTTTTTTTTTTTTTTGGGGGGGGGCGGTGGTTGGTGGGGGAGGGGATATTCATTATTGAAAGTTCTGATCCCTTCATTTAATAATTGGTAACCACCGTTTTTGTTTTGTTTTTGTTTTTTTGTTAAGACAGTTTCAGAAAACATGTTTAATCTTTATCACGAAATTTCTTGATTTTATAAAATTTGCGCTGGTCTTTAACTTTCAGTTTGATCTATCAAACCGAATTTAGCTATAGATTTTTTGTGCTTCTCTGATTCCGCCACTGTGATTTTGATACCATGTGTTCTTGTTTGTTTTCTATTGGAAACGTTGTAAACCCAATGATGAAAGTGGAAATGAATGAAATGGAATGAAATAAAACAAAATGAAGGTCAGTATAGATATGGAATGGGTTTTCACATTCCGCTTGCCGTTTATGCACAAAGAATACTGTAAATAGAAAATGTTTCGTTACTGCATGTTGCCATGACCGTGAAAAAGAAGGTAATAATGAACTTCACAACAAAAAAATGATGGCTCACATTAGGCTGACACAACAAGTTAAAATTCTTTAATCTCAACTAGAACTAGTACAGTCATTATAAGGCAAGTGTGTATAATTTCGTTGCTGGATGTTTGGTAGCTATACCAGACACAGGTACGGTGTGCGTAAGGGAAACGGTATCCCTAGTGTCGGGTGCCGTGGGGGGATCTGAATCTTCAGTTTGGTCGACATTGATGGAGGTGGTATGGTTTATAGTGACCTCGTCTTCAACCACTATGTCTATTTTCCAATTGGTCTACTTGCATATCGTCTATTACCGATTCGTCTAATACCCATTTGGTCTACAACTCGTTTTGTCCAGTACCCATATTGTCTAATGTAGTCACTTTGCCCACTTCCCGTACTGTCTAATACCCAACTCGTCTATGGAGCATTTCGTCTACAAAACAATTGATGTAATAGCCAAATTGTCTACACTCACAATGTCTATTTGCCATGTCGTCTAATATCTATTTTGTCTACTACTAGTTAGTCTACTCCCACCTCGTCTACAAGTCATTTAGTCTACATTCACTTTGTCTAGTTATCATATCGTCCAACCCTTAGTTTGTCCATACCCAATATGGTCTACACCCATCTGGTCTACTCCCAACTCGTCTACTCCCAATTGGTCTACTCCCAACTGGTCTACTACCAACTGGTCTACTCCCAACTGGTCTACTCCCAATTGGTCTACTCCCAACTGGTCTACTCCCAATTGGTCTACTCCCAATTGGTCTATACTCGTCTATACCCAATTGGTGTACTCCCAACTGATATAGTTTTACTCTCAACAATTTACCCAAACTGATCATTTCCATCTGGTCATGCTAATAATAAATATACCACTTTGTCTAGTGTCCAGTCCGTCTCACTGTCATGAACTTTTCATATTAAACCCTGCCCTTGATTAGCACAAAAATCAATATTAGACTATTCTAGTTGTTAATTATTCCGCACATGCTGAATATAAAGACATACTAATCAATGGTGAGACATGACTATCCAGTCTACATTCTGGCCGTAAAATAACTAAACTAGAGATTGTAATTTGTCATCACTGACAAATTAAGGTGATCCGATTTTTTTTTTAAAATCAATGATTCAAGTCCTGATCGCAATAGGCATGACCATACAGTTTTCATCTGAGATTAGGGGCATTGGTCGTGTTATGTTTGGATTCTCATTTAGAAAAGGGAGTCAGACCTGCCATCTTTGGTACCGAATTCCGTATACACTAACGAAGATACAGAATGAAGTATATTTGACCTTTGACCCCACTTTGGACACCGAAGATGGCATCTGAGCAAAAAGTGGTTATTTTGTGAAATGATTCTTGTAATATGGTCTTTGCTTGTGCAAAATATGGGAAAGATAGGACATGTATTCACCAAGATACAGGATGAAACATTTATGACCTTTGACCCTAATTTACATACCCAAGATGGTGTCTGATCAAGTAGTTATGATTTTATGAAATAATGTACGTGACATGAGCTAAACATGTGCAAAATATGGGGATGATAGGGGCTGTTTTTCTTGAGTTATTGCAAAGAAAGTTGCAGAGAGAAAGAAATATCTCAATACATCGAAGATAAGTTTGATTTCAACCAAGTTTTTTGACGTGATCTCGGCGTCGTATAAAAAATTGGAGGAACATTGACGATAGCCCAAAGTCTCAGCTACAACATATTAAAATCTGGGAGAAATTCACCGAAGAGTAAGTGAACTAGTGCTCAATAAAGACCGTCATGTCAATTTTCATTTCCAGAAAAATTCCCTCCCATAGAGATAACACGTAAACTGGTTAAATTTGACAAGGTAACATTATATCCATTTTCACGAGGTGAAGACATCATCCGATTAAAACTTTGATTGAACAAAACTTAAAGAGTATTAAATTGTCTACAACATACTAAAATCTGGAAGAAATTTACCGAAGGGTAAGTGAGCTAGTCGTCGATAAAGACAATCACGTCAATTTTCACATCTAGAAAAATTCCCTGCCATAGAGAAACACGTTATAACGAAGATACAGGAAGAAGTACATATGACCTTTGACCCCACTTTGCACAGACAAGATGGCCTCTGAGCCAAAAGTGGTTATCTTGTGAAATGATTCTTGTAACATGGTCTTTACGTGTGCAAAATATGGGAAAGATAGACCATTCACCAAGATACAGGATGAAACATGTATGACCTTTGACCCTAATTTACATACCCAAGATGGTGTCTGATCAAGTAGTTGATAATTTGTGAAATAATGTACGTGACATGAACTAAACATGTGCAAAAGATGGTGGTGATAGGGTATGTTTTTCTTGAGTTATTTCAAAGAAAGTTGCAGAAAGGAAGAAATATTTCAATACATCGAAGATAAGCTTTAATTTCAACCAAGTTTTTTGACGTGATGCCGACAACGTATGAAAAAACAAAGGGCACATTAACGATAGCCCAAAGTCTCAGCTACAACATACTAAAATCTGGGAGAAATTCACCGAAGCATAAGCATAACACGTAAACTGGTCAAATTTGACAATGTTACTTTTAATCCCTTTTTACGAGGTAATGCCGTCATCCAATCAAAATGTTGTTATTATTTGACTGAAAGAGCATTTAATAAGCTACATTATATTGAAATTTGGATGAAAATGGACAAAAGAATAAGTGAGATACGCTTGAGTGAACTTGAAGTTTGATGACGTCATTTTGAAAATTTACTTGTTTTACTTTATTAAGAAATTTGATATCTTTTAATCATTTCTCCAGCATCGCCAACCCATGAAATGTCATGTACAACTCATCAGCTTTCAAAATATGTAAAGAAAATGGGGGGTCACCGTCCATCCTGACGAGTAAAATCGGATTCAAAATTGGCGTTTTTTTTGCATTGTTGCACTGTATATCGCCATTGACGCGCGCGCGGAATTTCAACTTTGACGGGCCCGTACGACGTCATATTGAGTCGGATTGACTTGAAAATTGGTGGAAATATTCCTTGACATTTTGGACATCCGATCAATGTGAAAAAACGGGAAATTTATATTGCATATGAGCTGTGCGTGCGTATATGCGCGCGCGCGTACGCGTCCGTCCAATTTTTTCAATTTTTCAAAAAATGTTCCAAATGGTCTGAAACGTGTGCAAAAATATTTTGAGCTTGATTGGAGCATACAAATATTTCAACGCGCGCGTAGGCGCGCGTTTTAAGATAAAAATACATTTTGAGAACATGAGTAGAATTCGCTTGACTTGAAATATATGTGACGTAAATTTCATTGAAATATTCCATTCCATTAATGAGATATGCATGAAAATGTGTTTTCATATAATGACGTCATAGTGACGTCACGGTCGACTGATCACTATGATTTTACTTGCGCTGTCGTCTTTGAGACACGATACATATATGGTATAAGTTTGACATTGATAGGCAATGCACTTTCTGAGCTAACCTCTGCACAACTTTTGTCCAGAAAGAAAGAAAGAAAGAAAGAAAGAATCCGTACAGATACAATAGGTGATCCGAGAGGATTCTCGGATCACCTAATAATGATAAACTAGCTCAGTTACAATCCTCCATCACAAACGAATTGTCAGTCATACGAAACAGAATTACATTTCGACCGACCACCCCAGTCCACCCGTACCTCCGTGCGCATGCATGCAGCGATCTTGGCGGGATCCCGAATGAGGAATTATCGAGTACGAGTGTAATTTGATTAGGTGATCCGAGTATCCTCTCGGATCACCTTCTGTATCTGTACGGATTCTTTGTTTTTTAGGTGATCCGAATATCCTTCGGATCACCTTCTGTATCTGTACTGATTGTTTATTTCTGGACAAAAGTTGTGCAGAGGTTAGCTCAGAAAGTCCGCAGCCTATCAATTTCAAAATTATACCATATATGTATCATGTCGCAAAGACGACAGATCTTATAAAATCATAGTGATCAGTCGACCGTGACGTCACTATGACGTCATTATATGAAAACACATTTTCATGCATATCTCATTAATGGAATGGAATATTTCAATGAAATTTACGTCACATATATTATAAATCAAGTGAATTCTACTCATATTCTCAAAATTCATTTTAATCTCAAAACGCGCGCGTACGCGCGCGTTGAAATATTTGTATGCTCAAATCGAGCTCAAATTTTTTTGCACACGTTTCAGACCATTTTGAGCATTTTTTGAAAAATTGCAAAAATTGGACGGACGCGTACGCGCGCGCGCATATACGCACGCACAGCTCATATGCAATAGAAATTTCCCGTTTCTTCACTTTGATCGGATGGCTGAAATGACAAGGAATATTTCTACCAAGTTTCAAGTCAATCCGACTCAATATGACGTCATACGGGCCCGTCAAAGTTGAAATTCCGCGCGCGCGTCAATGGCGATATACAGTGCAACTATGCCAAAAAACCGCCAATTTTAAATCGGATTTTACTCGTCAGGATGGACGGTGACCCCCCGTTTTCTTGACATATTCTGAAAGCTGATGAGTTGTACATGTCATTTCATGGGCTGGCTATGCTGACAAAATGATTAAAAGATATCAAATTTCTTAATAAAGTAAAAAAAGTAAATTTTCAAAATGACGTCATCAAATTTCAAGTTTACTCGAGCGTATCTCACTTATCCTTTGCCAATTTTCACCCAAATTGCAATATGTTGTAGCTTATAAAATGTTCTTTCATAATTGTAATTACACAATTTTTATTAGATATTGACATCACCTCGAAAAAATGGATTGAAGGTAACCTTGTCAAATTTGACGAGTTTACGTGTAATCTCTATGGGAGTGCAATTTTTATGGAAATGAAAATTGACATGACTATCTTTATCGAGCACTAGCTCACTTATGCTTCGGTGAATTTCTCTAAGATTTTAATATGTTGTAGCTGAGACATAGGGCTATCGTTAGTGTGCCCTTTGTTTTTTCATACGTTGTCGGGATCACGTGAAAAAACTTGGTTGAAATTAAAGCTTATCTTCGATGTATTGAAATATTTCTTTCTTTCTGCAACTTTCTGTGCAATAACTCAAGAAAAACATACCCTATCACCACCATATTTTGCACATGTTCAGTTCATGTCACAAACATTTTTTTCATAAAATAACAACTACTTGATCAGACGCCATCTTGGGTATGTAAATCAGGGTCAAAGGTCATACATGTTTCATCCTGTATCTTGGTGAATACATGTCCTATCTTTCCAATATTTTGCACACGTAAAGACCATGTTACAGGGATCATTTCATAAAATAACAACATTTTGCTCAGATGCCATCTTGTCTGTGCAAAGTGGGGTCAAAGGTCATATGTACTTCTTTTTCTATCTTCGCTATGACGTGTTATCTCTATGGGAGGGAATTTTTTAGATGTGAAAATTGATATGACTCTCTTTATCGAGCACTATCTTACTTATGCTTCTTTGAATTTCTCTCAGATTTTAATATGTTGTAGCTGAGACTTTGCAGTATCAGGACTCGTATCATTGATTAAAAAAAATCGGATCACCTTAATTTGTCAGTGATGACAAATTACAATCTCTAGTTTTATTCTTCTTTATTTCTGGGCAAAATTTGTGCAGAGGTTAGCTCAGAAAGTGCATTGCCTCTCAATGTCAAACTTATACCATATATGTATCATGTCGCAAAGACGACAGCGCAAGTAAAATCATAGTGATCAGTCCACCATGACGTCACTATGACGTCATTATATGAAAACACATTTTCATGCATATCTCATTAATGGAATGGAATATTTCAATGAAATTTACGTCACATATATTTCAAGTCAAGCGGATTCTACTCATATTCTTAAAATTCATTTTTCTCTGAAAACGCGCGCGTACGCGCGCGTTGAAATATTTGTATGCTCAAATCGAGCTCAAATTTTTTTTGCACACGTTTCAGACCATTTGGAGCATTTTTTGAAAAATTGAAAAAATTGGACGGACGCGTACGCGCGCGCACATATACGCACGCACAGCTAATATGAAATAGAAATTTTCAATTTTTTCACACGAATCGGATGTCCGAAATGTTAAGGAATATTTCTACCAAGTTTCAAGTCGATCCGATTCAATATGACGTCATAAGGGCCCGTCAAAGTTGAAATTCCGCGCGCGCGTCAATGGCGATACACAGTGCAACTATGCCAAAAAAACGCCAATTTTAAATCGGATTTTACTCGTCAGGATGGACGGTGATCCTCCATTTTCTTTACATATTCTGAAAGCTGATGAGTTGTACATGTCATTTCATGGGCTGGCTATGCTGGAAAAATGATTGAAAGATATCAAATTTCTTAATAAAATAAAAAAAGTAAATTTTCAAAATGACGTCATCAAATTTCAAGTTCACTCGAGCGTATCTCACTTCTCCTTTGCCAATTTTCACCCAAATTTCAATATGTTGTAGCTTATGAAATGCTCTTTCATAAATGTAATTACGCAATTTGATTAGATGATCACATCACCTCGAAAAAATGGATTGAAAGTAACCTTGTCAAATTTGACCAGTTTACGTGTAATCTCTATGGGAGTGCAATTTTTATGGAAATGAAAATTGACATGACTATCTTTATCGAGCACTGGCTCACTAATGCTTCGGTGAATTTCTCTAAGATTTTAAGATGTTGTAGCTGAGACGTAGGGCTATCGTGAGTGTGCCCTTCGTTTTTTCATACGATGTCGGGATCACGTCAAAAAACTTACTTGAAATTAAAGTTTATCTTCGATGTATTGAAATATTTCTTTCTTTTTGCAACTTTATGTGCAATAACTCAAGAAAAACAGCCTCTATCACCACCATATTTTGCACATGTTTAGTTCATGTCACGAACATTATTTCATAAAATAACAACTACTTGATCAGACGCCATCTTGGGTATGTAAATTAGGGTCAAAGGTCATAGATGTTTCATCCTGTATCTTGGTGAATACATGTCCTATCTTTCCCATATTTTGCACACGTAAAGACCATGTTACAGGGATTATTTCACAAAATAATCACTTTTTGCTCAGATGCCATCTTGTCTGTGCAAAGTGGGGTCAAAGGTCATATGTACTTCTTTTTCTATCTTCGCTATGAGGTGTTATCTCTATGGGAGGGAATTTTTTAGATGTGAAAATTGACATGACTCTCTTTATCGAGCACTATCTTATTTATGCTTTGGTGAATTTCTCTCAGATTTTAATATGTTGTAGCTGAGACTTTGCAGTATCAGGACTAGAATCATTGATTAAAACAAATCGGATCACCTTAATTTGTCAGTGATGACAAATTACAATCTCTAGTTTTCATTGCGTTTGGTACACTAGTGAAGGTACTAACGATCCGCGCGATGTGGGCGTGTAGTTGGATGGATTGACACCGGATGCTCGCGTATACTAGTACTGTGTTCCGTTTGTGTGTGTGTGTGTGTGTGTGTGTGCGTGTATTTACGTTTACATGTATGTAGTGCTGGGATGTGGTTACAGTAACTGTGAGAGAGATGCAGTAGGTTGTTGTCCAGTGGCCGGGGTGACCTCTTCGTTTCGGTAACCTTCGAGAGAGTGTGGCCCAAAAGACGCAGTGTTCAGATCATTCTACTGATTCACAAAATTAGCAATTTACTAATATTCTTTAGCGAAAGACTGTTATCACACGATGGCAAGGTGCGGTTTTTGAATGCTGAGTTGTAATTGCTTGATTGTAATTACTAGCAGACATACTCGTAGACGTATGGTGGTATAGTTGTGCATAGAATAACCGATGTTAAATGTACTTTTAGAATTTGACATGAATAAATGAATGTCATGGAAATTTCGTATTGTTTTTAGTTGTTGTTCTCGTGAATGTTGACTATAAATTTGAAATAACAGGTTTTTTTTTGTGTGTGTGTGTGTGTGTGTGGGTGGTTGTAGACGAGGTGCCAATTTACCGGTGGTATCACTTTTGCCGGAATCGAGGGTAGTCGGGTGATTGTGACCGGAAGGAGGCGTTGTCCCTTCTGCTTCGGCGAGATCACTCTGGGTAGTTTCTGTTCTATGCACTGTTTTCTCGCCATCTTTGTTACGAGTCGTCAGTGGGGAAGAAACAGTTTGAGCAGCGATGGGTGTGGCTAGGATGAGCCCTGTCGGTACGATCAATCCGGTCGTTGTTGGTTGGATGCTAGCGTCAGTGCTAGTCGCTGTTGGTTGGATGCTAGCATCAGTGCTGGTCTCTGCTGGTTGGATGTTAGCGTCAGAGCTGGTCTCTGCTGGTTGGATGCTAGCGTCAGTGCTGGTCTCTGCTGGTTGGATGCTAGCGTCAGAGCTGGTCTCTGCTGGTTGGATGTTAGCGTCAGTGCTAGTCTCTGCTGGTTGGATGCTAGCGTCAGTGCTGGTCTCTGCTGGTTGGATGCTAGCGTCAGGGCTGGTCTCTGATGGTTGGATGCTAGAGTCAGTGCTGGTCTCTGTTGGTTGGATGCTAGAGTCAGTGCTGGTATGGTGCTGCAAGTCTGTGATATGTCGAAGAAACCACATAGTGTATAGTATGGAAATCATTCAAAATAAGGGTTTACATCAATTTACTTAAAGAAATCAACCGAGTCTGGCCGATTTGTAACCCGATCAATGTATCGCCGCTGGAATTTTCTATAAGTCGAGCGCACTATAAATCCCCCCGCGATGCTCGAACGATGCCTTGTTGATTACCTGTCGGTTTTAAGTGAAAATTTAGAGAAATTGGGGGCTCTTTTCCGCGCGGAGTTCCAGCAGTAAGCGAATGATCGATCTCTTACGGACCATTTTAAGAAATCGCGCGGCAGCCGGTCGGTAATCGGTTGGATATCTGCCAGTGTCACGTAGGCTTACAGACGGTGGCCCGCCAGTCTGTCCCTGATTTTGGGCGTGGTGAACTTAGCCTAAAGTAGACCACATGCGCACTGCGTTTACATCGCTAAGACATACCTGCAATCCAAATGTTTTTTAACCTCTATCGATGCCCTTTGGTCTATACGTAACCAAATCATTAATACTCTATGAAAATATGCATCTTATATTTTCAAGCAGTTTTTTTTCTTCTTACACTCTGCACCCTGTTAAGCCCCAGCCCATCCACCGCCCTAAAAAATAGTATACAAATACAGATATTCTGGAGGATTTTTTTTTTTTTTTTTTTTTTTTTTTTGCTCATAGTTGGGATTTTAAAAACATGACCAAAGGGGTACAATAGAGGTCAACATAACAATCGGATTGCAAGGTGCCTGTGAGATCTCCAGTTCTATTTTTTTTTTTTTTTGCCACTGGAAAAAATAAATCTCTGAACCCGTTGTCATCAACAGATCAGTGCATCAAAGTTTGGAGATTGCTACCTGTATACGAAGATAAATGTGAATGTGACTAGACTTGCATAACTCACGACAAAGTGACAGCCTGACTGGGATGCATGTTTGATTCTTCAGAAGGGATATAAGGTCCAGAATCGTTGTTATGATGATTATAATTCATCTTGTGACCTTGCTACTTATATATAGGAGAAAGACAACTCACGAACTTCGCAGCGGTGTCCCGTGAACTCCGGAGGACAGTGGCAGATGGAGCCCCTAATGGTCTCTTCGCAGCGTCCATGTCTGCAAGGATACTTCAGGCAGTCTACATGGTGTCAAACAAAAACAGACGATTCAAATTAATGAAATTCTTCTGTCGAGATGTTTTTATTGCAACTGATTGACAAATTGCCCTACATCGACGTAAATAAGCACTGAATTGATCAGTGGTTTAGTAGTAGGCATGATAAAAATTATGGGCGTACAAACTTGAGCAGGATTCGAACCTACGACCTCCTGATCAACGGACAGGCGTCATCCCCACTAGACCACCGAGCTTTCGCCCGACAGCAAGTGTTGGTTCTAATCCATATAGCATGCAGCGGGTACTGCGTAATTATTCAAATTCATGAAATTCTTCCGTCGAGATGTTTTCATTGCAACTGATTGACAA